>JARLTB010000068.1:7722500-7800000 GCA_030141615.1 Unio pictorum | reverse complement strand
CCGCAATATGCAGTCTGCATCTAACATTGAATACACTGAATTTATGAACAAAGATGAAATGGATGATGTCACTAAATGATTATTCGACATTTTGCATATCAAATTTTGATATGAAATAATCAAAGTCCCAATGTTGATGTTTGAAAGATTAAATACTAACGACTGTACGAAAAAATGTATATGCTGGAATCTCCTACATCGATTTACCGAAATAGGTGAAAATTTGAAAAATGTCACAAACGTAAAAAGAACCAATATGACTGGCAGATTATTTTGTATGCAGACCATCAAAATGCAGTCAAATTCCAAACAGCATTACAATATTTTAAAAGTAATTGAACTTTAACAAGGTATCTCCTTAACTATGTGTTGAGTTGTTGAAGCTCAATACAGTGGAGTCATGCGATTAACATCAAAAGGTTTGTTGGATAGGACAGCAAGACCAGTTTACAACGACTGAAAATGCAAAATCTATTGTATGCATTGATGAGTTAGGGAAGGTCTTGCTCTGCATCAGAGAATCCCTCAAATCAAATGAAAAATGTTCAGAGGGAGAAGAGGGTGAGAAAGTTGACATTCTGGCAACAGCTGTAACTACAGCATAAGATATAGTGCATAATGTTAAAAAAATGTTCATTATATATATATATATATATATATATATATATATATATATATATATATATATATATATATATATATATATATATATATATGAGAGTAATAATATGATAACTTATTCAGGTAGGTATTATTATAGAGCATTTCAAGTGTAAACCTTAAACAATGTTCTCCCCTTACCGACTTCCTGTACATGAAATTGGCGTTTTAGTAAACATAACATGTAGAACTAAATTTGTATAGCAGAAAATGGTATTCTCTCTCAGCTGATGTATGTATTAAAGTATACATGTACTTATGTATTTATTATATGCATATATATGTATATATGTATGTATGTATGTATGTCTGTATGTAGATATGTATGTATGTATGTATGTATGTATGTATGTATGTATGTATGTATGTATGTATGTATGTATGTATGTATGTATGCATGCATGCATGCATGCATGCATGCATGCATGCATGCATGTATGTATGTATGTATGTATGTATGTATGTATGTATGTATGTATGTATGTATAGGGGCTTAGGATAGACACATTACCATTGTTGTTCAGTAGCTTTTCTGAGTGCACGGACCCACTGGAACTCGCCTATCTCCCATAGGTGTGGTCCGTTTGTGCAGACTGCACTCCACCTAAAGGTTTTCATTGCGCAGGCATGAAGGACCTGTGTATGTCTACTTTTTAAGTTCGACTCGCAGTGATTGGAAATGGGGCAAAAAAGGAAGCATAAGTATCCAATCTTCATACAGGCAACTCAGGCATTTGGCCGTCTGGTGTTGTTCTGTAGACGCCATCATCACCATTCAGCAGCTTGAGTGACCATGCAGCCTTATCTAGGCACAGAATACTGCTTGCTCCTCCAGGTGAGCGACGTAACAATGGTTGCCTGCACAAAGGATGTCCGATCTACACATACATAGCAGAAAGACGTTCTGCATTAGTCGCACACGAACTCTCTCCACTTGGTGTTTACATTGATGCACTTTGCGAAGTCAGTCTTTCAGAGGAGGGAATTCTGAGAGACCACAGCGATGGATACACCCTGTACTGAAAAACCAAAAACTGAAAAACGGCTTTCAGGAATCGGTTTCATACTAAATGACTCAATCGCCACCAAGTTGACAAACCTTCCCACTGATCACACCGACCGCATCATGACCATGCATCCCCCGTTAGGGAACAAAGAGCACGAAACACTCTTCAGCGTATGTGCTCCAACACTTGAGACAGATCCTTCTAATAATAATACATTCTGCACTGATCTGCGCGTACTTCTCCGATATGTCCAAGAGAGCGACAAAATCCTCCTCCTCAGATATTTCAATGCCAGAGCGAGATGAGAATCAGAAGCGTGGAAAGCCGTTATTGGGAAACATCGCGTGGCTATCTGCAACGAGAACGAACGCTTGCATATTAAATTGTGCGCAGACTTACAGCTCACCACACCATCACAAACGTCGTATTGCAGCAGAAAGACAGCTAGAAAACGACCTAGGATGCATCCCAGGTCAAAACACTGGCACCTAATATATTATATCCTAGTACACTAGAGGTACGTAACATATGACCTTCATACCAGAGTGATACCCAGTGCAGAGTACCACACATATCATTGTCATGTCATAACATGCACAACTCCCACTTCAAACCCATGCCCGGACAAGAAGGATATGTTCCAGAAGAATCCCCAGAGCAAATCCCTTTTGTGTTCTGATATCAAGGCAGATTATCATGAGATCCTGCAGTCTAGACTTAAAGAACCTAATTTTTCATCAGATTTACCGCCTGAAAAGATGTTGAAACACATGCAGACCGCCATTCTGCAAACCGCATAAGAAATCAAAAGGAACCCAGCTGTACGCTTAGACTGGTGACTACAGGGGGTTCTATGAAGCATTTAAAACAGTGTATGGTCCTTCCTTTCTTAATACAGTGTCCACTACGGAGTTCATAAGGTCATTATCTACTCACTGACAGGGAATCAATCCTGAATCGCTGGTCAAAGCACTTCGCCATCCCCTTCAGCACTATCCGTACACTCCAGAAGGATATATATATATATATATTTCTGAGGCAAGGAAAGAATGAACCAATGACGGCAGATATTTTGCATGATAGGTGATCCATTTATCATAGGAATTTTAACCCATCCATACAATTGTACAAACACACTGGCCTTCAAGTGTCTACGCACATTTTCTAATTTCAACGTTTTGGTATCATCCATGGTCTTGTCAGTGATTGCTTTAGATAGATACAAAAGGATATGCAGACCAGAAGGACACCAATTTTCAGTGAGAATGATAAAATATATTTTTGTTATCATTGTATGTCTAAGTTTTGTCTTCTCGATACCTACCTTTGTTCTCTATGGAAGAAACACAGTACAAACTGGGTATGCGAATATAACTGGAATTCAATGTTTTCCCGATGATGTTTACAAAGATCCACTCTTTCCTAATGGATACACTATGTTTCTTGGCGCTATGTTTGTTATTTTAACGGCATTGATATCTGACACACACACACACATACACACACATACATATATATGTATATATATATATATATATATATGGCAAGAAGTAAACTTTCATATGCAATCAATATGCTTCTGAGCAAAAGGTCAAGTGCATGAAATTCGAGTCGAAGTCTATTGCTGATAGAGCAAAAACAATACTCGTATCAAAAATGCCTTTCGTTGTCACAGCCTTCTTTGTGCTGAGCTTCGCGCCATTCATTGCTCTTTAACACCATCCTTTTAAAATCTTGTTTCTAACGCTGAAAACGAGATAGTAAAAAGGGTACACAAATTCTATTTGAATATTCAAATAGTGTTTGTTGTTTATTCATGTGTTATAGGATGGAAATGGAATTTGTGTGGTAGATTTATTAATAACTCAATTATTTGAATCAAGTTCTGTTTTAACATATGATATATGTATATTTACAGTATCCAATTGAATCGTATTATGAATGAACATATATGAATATCAGTGTAAATTAATCGCCTGTAAAATGTTTTTTCGCACCACTTTCTACAGTCCGTTCGGCAGATATACGATGTGATTACTATCCGAATAAATATAGTTTGGATGTTCATGTGCTCGTCCGAACGTATATGGGAACTTGTGAATAAGAGCGCAAAATGTGATAGTTCTAAGTCTTTCCATTAGCAACCTAGTTAACGTTTTGGCATGGCTAATAGTACATGCAAATATGTATGCATAAACCAATTCCTGCATGATTCAACACGTGGCAGAGTTGACATTAATATATTGACTTGGCATATACGTATCAAGTTATGTTCGGAGATTATTATTACAACTTATAGGCAATCTGTCTTTATTTGTGCAAATAAATTACCTCTGATTGATCATAACTAACAAAGCGAACAAGTGAGCAAAACAAATATCCCAGAAAAGGACAAACAGAAAAAAAGAAAGGAAATCTAGACAGAATATATTAAACTGTCATATTAAACTTAAATTTCAATTCAATGCAAATAATGTAATTACTGGCTGAGGATGAAAAACTGAAATGATTAAATATATCAATTTTAATCTGTCAATTATTATGAATACACTGGCTATCACACGACAAAATAATAAAATGGTGGTACGAAATAAAGTTACTTTAATAGTTTAATACACGTTTCATTTAATGTGCAAAGCCAGAGTACATAATGCTGTTATATGCGCAAGAAACTTTATTGAAACCAGCAGCAGAGTGGGCGAATAGACCAACTTTTTAGGCGTCAACGAGGCTTCCTTCTATTATATATTTAATAGAACGGTCTATTTGACAAACTGAGGCTTCCTAGTAAATATTTAATAAAAAGGTCTATTTGGTTACTTGTAAGGGTCCATTTGGCAAAAAAAGACGCCATTGTTGTTGGAAATCGCCCCCTCTGCTGCTATGGGTTAACAAATCTTTTACGATGACAATCGCTACGATTTCACAAACAGACTAATTTGCAGAACCTCACCTCGTAAATCAATAAGATTATTTGATTGGTCAGTGAGTCTGAAATTAATTATCGTTAAAGAATTATTATGACATCGCATAAACACTGGATTAGTTGGATCCTCAATGATTAGAAATCCTGGAGGAGCTGTTGGTGCAAATGAATATAGAATATATCCTTGTTGAACTTGATTCGATCGCTCAAGATCTATTTGATAACTTCCCTCGATAACATCACATACTAAATTCAATGCAATCACCGATGATATATTCACATTTTGAGGAGGAATATGCCTACCACCACCATCTGGATCATTATTGTATTTAAAAATTGTTGGTGGTTTCAATTTCTTCCACTCGGCGAGTATTTGGGGGAAGTACTCATCGAGGAGATCATTGTATATTTCTTTTAGTTCTGGAACATTATACTCAGGAAACTTTAATGTCTGAACATCTTCTACGCTTATATTATATGCTTTTGCAAATTCTACTCTATGATCACCATAATCATCTTTAGCGTTTAATACTACTAGAATAAGTCGTGTGTTCCATATCGTACACAATTTGATTTAATATTTCCGTGTATTTGATAATTGAAGTTTTCGACGATTGTTCTTGAAAACTCTGCAATAATTTATCTAAATGATTCTTATGTTCTCCTTTAAAAGCATTAAAAGTTTATGAGATGTGACGTGAAGAATATTCGACCCAACTACCATCCCGCTGTCCAAAGTTCCATTTTCCTTCATTTTCATAATAATAATGAAATGGTTCTGTTAAAATTTTCCAATAAACACCTTCAATTATTCTATGGTTAAAATCGTAATATGATTTATATTCGGTGACATAATCAGATTTTTTTGGTTCAGGCGGTATGTTAACTTGTCGAGGTGGATTTTCAGGCCAACCCAATATTGTCCTTATCGAACTCTGATAGATATCTACGACATAACTTGGTGAGTTTATTTCAATGGCAGATGATAGTGTTGGTTCATGAACCGTTATAGCGATTTTTGATTCTGTTCCAGTAATTGATTTTATTCTACGCTGGAATTCAGCATTGATTTGTTCGATTTGGTATGACCCAGATGGCATCGAAACAACGTTCCAGTCTGGAGTTCCATCTTCGCGATTCTTATTCGCAAATATTAAGCTGTTATTCGGTTATTGACCGCCAAATGCTACCGACCTTAATATTAGGCCAACTATGGCATACTCGTAGTTTTGCTAACGCGATCTCCTTCACGGAAATCGGAATAGGGAAATTCACACTGAATTCAGGATTGGTTGATGTTATTGAGATTATGCTTGTTTGTACTGGGTTTCTGTTCTGCACTATTTGTTGAAGTAGTTCCTGCGGTGTTGTCATTGTTATTATATTCATGTTGTATTTCTAATTTTGACATCACGGAATTATAAATACTTACCATCGCTGAGAACTCACTATCGGACATAAATGTATCATCGAGCGACGACGATATCAACGAGGACAATTGCGAGTACGCGGTTGATACAACATGACATTTAATTATGTAATCTTGCAGTTTACTCTGGCTACATGATGATATTTTTTTGTTATTATCGAAATTATTCCCGCGATTGCTGTTGCCGCTGATATATAAATTGGAACAGCTATCGGAGCAATCATTGTCACCGAGGATAGTATAATTCCGGCTCCGGTCATTACACCACTCACCGAGTACACGGTAACATCAACTGCGATGATTCTTCGTTGGTATTTTTTTATTTCTGTTTGATACTCCTCAGTGAGAGTTTTGAGTTTAGTCTGAAACTCTCTGGCTTGATCATAGCGATATTGAGATACCGAAGGTACAGTTGATGGCGACTTTTTATTTCCAAATCAATTTACGATTTCAATTTAGTTATTTACTCAAATCCGCTACGAATTCCACATACCATGTTACTAAAACCCTAATCAAATTCTTATCAGTGGATGCTATCGTAAACTTTTCAGTTGTATCCTTGTCGATGATCGTTGATATCGTATTAATGACCCCAGATGAACTCGACGATGATATATTAAATTGAGTCGGTGTTACTAGTGTTAATCTATAAATACCTTTGACGGTTGCAGTGATACTTAGTATATTGTCTGTAGGAGTCCACGCAAATGATCCGTGTTGTATCGTGTATAATACGTTGATGGTTTTGTCATTAGGAATTTTTGTTTCTTCAATGATTGTTATCATCCTCGGAAAATCAATTTTGATTGCCTCTATTAAGTTTTTCGTCTCATCGATGGATTTTTTAATATCCGGGAGTTTTATTTCAATTTTATCCATCGCGGTTCCAATAAATTTTTCGATGATATTTTTACGAAAAACTAAAAACTGTTTTCCGTTATCTTCAATTTTAGATTGAAGTGTTGCTAGTTCCAACGTAGAATTTTTTATCTCTGTGAGCTTCGGTGATATTACCGCTGGTTCGCCGAAGAAAGCCATAATTGATTTTAATTCGTCATTGACAGTCTTTATATTGCCCATAGAGATTTTTATTAATGATAAATTCGGTGATGTTGTCGCTGGATCCACGGAAAAATTACAGGTTTTTAATTTACCCTGACGACCTTGAAATACAACTATTTCATTAGGATAAACACTTGCTAAGTTCAACGTCTCAGCTATTTCATCTTTGATTATTTTTTTATATCAGCGGTTGCAGACATTTCTGTGGTTGGTTTCTTCAGCGCTGATAAAGATCTCCCCCAAATATCAATCATGCTATTTTATATAATCTCTCTCTAAAAGGTGATTACTTGTATATTCATTTACGACAACATGTGTTGGTTTTCCAGATGTTGAAATAGCGTCAAGGACATTTAATACTTCGTTGCCGCATATTGGTGGATCATTCATTTGTTGTGTTGGTAGCGTAGAATACCAAGTCTTCATTTCATGAAAAGTCTTTAAGCGGTTTATATAGCGCATTAATTCCTTCGGTGGTTCTAATCCATATGAATCGAAATAAACAATTTGCACGTGGATCAATCGCGTATGCAACCAAGTGAGTTCCAGGTCCGGTGCTGTTATCGGGATTAATGATACCGGTTTCAACGCTGTTTGTTTGTGCCGGTAACTGATCTTTCATAAAGACACCTCTGAAGTTTTTAATCGCGAGTTTTTTAGCAGCATCGAGTAAATCAAAATTTGACATAGGAGTCAAAGATTCCTCAACTAGTAAACTGTTGATCCTGGGATTCTCAGACCTTTTCCGCTGTACCATGAATACGGGGTTCCTGGTAATCTTAGATCCTTTCCTTTCTTTTTTGTTATATCCTTGCCCAGTTACTTTCTTTAGTGCCATCCCTGCCGCAGTACAAACGGCTCCTAACGCATCCGCTTTAGCCACCGCTGGGGCCGCTGCTACAATCAAAGCCGGAATCGCAGCTAACAATGGAAATATATCACCTAATTTTATTGTGTTTATAATCGCGGCTGCAGAGAGAGTGATCTGAACGCCCTTTTTATCTTTGAACGCATTATTGAAATGTTTTACTTGACGAGTTGTCAGCGACAATTTATTCGCCCCGCCAGTCATCTAATTGGGCTTCAGTGTTATTGTGGATCCGCATTTGTTAGCTGATTCCGATTGCAATTTCTTGAGTTGACCGGGAGTTAAAGCAGCACTAATATAATTGTATTTCATTATACAATAACAGATTGATCTAACTGTTACATGTTTTCCACTTGCGCATCTATCACTCTCATTCTTCCACCAACACCTTGGAGTAGCATTGATTTATCGCTGAGAATGACAGAGACCGCTCTGTAATTAGCAATACCACCAGGACGGGTTCTAAAGTGTATATCAACGACGGATTGTCTTGTTAAATCAAGATGTTCCAACGAAAAGTAATAAATCGGATATAGATTTTTAAAATCCAATTGTGATATTTGCAAACCAGTATCAACATTTTGATCGCGTGCTTTATATGACAACATATTATGATATACACGTGCAATATGGTTAGTGGTGTAATCAAGTTGTATATCCTCGGATGGTTCCTTATTCCGTTCATTAACGCCTATCTGATCAAATATCATATGACTTTGTTCTTGATTACCAACTCGCGCAGTATTTTGTAACGCAATACATATATGACGTGGAGCTGAAATACCTTGTTTTGATGCCAGGTGCCATGTAAATATACCATCAATATTATCTTGTTTAATATCCGTAGTCACTGATAACCAACTCAGCAACGACTTTCCTCCTTGGTCCATAAATGATAGTAATCGCTCCTCTGCGGTGATTGATGGAGTTAACACTGGCATCCATAATGATAGTTTTGATAAAATAACTTTACCCTCGGGGACACCAGCACCGCGCCAGATTGCATCAGCATCAGTACCCTTTCGCACGAGTGCTACTGTATGTTTCGCTCCATAGATAACTTTTCTAACATTTCTACAGAATCCAAATATATGATGGAGTGGAATCGCGCATGAAAATTGTCGACGCTGTCCTTGTAACGTTGCAACACGTGTAGCAAATACTAGGTTGTAATTAGTAATAGTAATAGTATTTATGACATCAAAATTAGCATCCGGTTTTACATATCCTTCTGGTGATGGATCAACTGCAGTAGCTCGTGTTGCCTTTACTCTAAAATACTGGACGTGTTCAGGGTGATCAGTGAGATCTTTTGCGAACATCATAGATGTACCTGCCGATCTTGTATAATCATCAGAATATCTTGCTAACCCTATTATTGTTGTTGCAACATCAACATCACGTTCTATAGATTCAATTTCTTTTCCATCAATTAGATATCTAGCGCTTTCGAATAACGCCATGATCCCATTATTAACAAAATCAACTCGAATAGTTGGGTTATTGTCATATGGTGAATCATTATGAGCAGCATCATTGTTACAAGTTCTCCTTCTACTTCGATAAATGCTTCACAAGGCAAAATGTATTTACTGGTATCATGAACTTGAAGTTCAATTATTGATTGCAGATCTGGTTGTGTTGCGTGATAAGAATAAAATTGATAATCACGTACAGAATCATTCTTGAGCACTGGGGCGTCCATATCAAGCGCTGTATCAGGTGACCGTTTGAACATTTTATTATATACTCGTTGGTCTAAATTATCATCGTCTACGTCGTCGTAGTTTTTTTAAGCCGCTTCCCGCTATCATATTTGCGGTTATATTATCCTGGTCCCTTGTGGCCAATGAAGTTGCCAATGACGGAGTCATCAGTGCCGCTAGTTTTTGATCCACTGCGTTATTTATTATTTTACTAACTCGCGCAGGCATCTCTGCTGTAGATGGTAGTAGTCCTGGTTTCCTTCGCCGTTGAACTAGCACTATTATTTTATCCTTCGCGGCTGAAAACGCTTTTTCTGGCAGTATCTCCAACAGCGCTAATACCTTTATCACCAATAACATCAATGGCTTTTATTGATAACTGTTTTGCTAGCGGTGCTACTTTTGGAGCCATTCTTGCAAAAAACTCTGCAATGGTTTACTACATAGACGCTGGTTGGTTTGTCATGGTTGTAGTGTATGATCATCTTATTTAATTGTTATTTATCTAATGTGGTGACTTAGTCACTGTGGTAACCATCCGTAGGATTTTCCACTAACTCGTCAATGAAATCTCGATAAGTTTTGATATCCATGATGCCACCCTGAAATAACCGCATGCAGATATCAGCTGCTTCATTAATTATTTCCGGTGAGTTATTTCCAGCTCGTTTCCCTCCGATGAGTACTTCTAATCGTGATATATCACCAAGAACATTACCAGGACAATGAATAAGACCACTATCTGAAATTCCACTCCCAGAAAATCCCTCCCCGCTACTATAACCAGTTGCTGCATCCAGTTTTTCTAACTCTGTTTCTTGTAAATAACTAAGATCATCTTCATCATTTTCATCTCGATCTGATTGTTTTTAGGTGAAACAGATATTTTCTTTGAACGCTGTTGTCTTCTTCCCAACACTATTTGCGGTTTTTGTTGTTGTTTTAGTTCTTCATATTGATTATACACTGTACCCACCTTATTGATATATCCTATGTATGATGTATTTGTTGTGTCAACTTGACTTTTGTTAGTTTTGATTTTGTAGAATACATCAGCCCAATGAGTTATATTTCTAACATATTTATGATGTTCTGGTTTCAACATTTTTTTTCTGTTTTCATAAGTCGTAACAACAAGCGCAGGAATTTCTGCTAGATCAGACTTATCAATTGCTGCTAACCCTTCCTCGTTAAATCTCGCGCGTAAATCATCTACTGTTCTTTTTGATTCAGGTAGTTCACTAACATCAATATCACCTAGTCGTTCAATTTCCTGCTGAGCTGATACATCACCATGGAGTTTTTTTACAGCTTGTTTTGTTTGTTCAGTTCATGTTGCTATTTTTTCAAGTTCACCAATAAGAGGTTTTTCTTTTATTTTTTACCCCGTCTCGGGGATATCCCCCCATATAGTTAGCTCAGTAGCTGATATTACCCCCTTCGTTGCTGTGGTTATTGGTTTAAACAACTCTTCAGATCCTTCAGAAAATCGGTCTGAAGACTCTGTCTAGCTTGCAATTTATCCCTGACAGAGTCGTGAATTGGTAAGAATTTCCTAATTGCTTACAATCTCTCTCTCTCTCTCTCTCTCTCTCTCTCTCTCTCTCTCTCTCTCTCTCTCTCTCTCTCTCTCTCTCTCTCTTTCTCTCTCTCTCTCTCTCTCTCTCTCTCTCTCTCTCTCTCTCTCTCTCTCTCTCTCTCTCTCTCTCTCTCTCTCTCTCTCTCTCTCTCTCTCTCTCTATCTCGCTAGTCTTGTAGTTAAAGCTTCATTAACCATAATTGAAACAGTAAAGCAATTTCCAATTAATGTACAATGTAGTGATTTATGATTTTTACGTTTTAACCCGACTCAGATAAACAAGGAACAAAAAAACCACTCACTAAAATATTTTTCAGTTAATTTAATTCCTTGTTAATTGATCAAATATACCTATCATTGTATTTGCAACAGTGATGTATTTATATTAACGCGCTATACTGTCAAATCGTTAGTTGTATCCAGTGTTTTTATTTTATTTTCTTGAATTAACGCCCGTATTTTTCTAATCTTCGAATTAACCTCCTTTTTCAATTCATAATCCCGGCACAGTTCTTTTCGTATTCCTTCCACGATAGTAAATAACGGGACAAACACACTTACGTCACTACAAAATGCAAGAGAGTCCCGAATAGAATTCTGGATTTTTTTTATCAGCGCATACTTCTTTAGCAGCATATATTTGTTAGTAATAATACCGTATTCTATATCTTGAAAGTCAGACATAATTTGGTCAGGATTTAAATTGTCAGATAATTTAATCTCTTGTCTTTCAATTTTGAAATTTCAGCTATAATCCCATTCATATTTTCAGAATTCTTATATGATAATACATATTTCTAATACAAAAAAAGATATAGTTTTTTAAAAATGAACCCCGTTCTTGGTAAATTGTTTATCATCTTACTCACGCCAAGAAATATTATGCGATGATATATACATGTACACAATATGTACAATATCAATATAATGAGCCCCGTTCGTGGTAAGTTGTTTTACCATCTTACTCACGCCAAGGGATATTATGCTATGATATATGATGATGAACCATGTCCGTGCTAAGGAGTTTGATCATCTAAGTACGTCCAGAGATATTATGCAATTAACCCCATTTGGAACCTCTTCAGTGTATTTACATCGATAACGCCCAGAGGTTACATATAAGACAATACATCTCATAGGGTCTAGTCAGGTGTTTTCACATCTAACCAGACCCAGATTTATCACGAAGCATATTCCCCTAAGAGTGAATCTAACTCGTCAAATAACGGGTTAGAATCACAAGAGGATATGTTTAGTGAATGGACAGCACAATGCCATTACTACGGTTTTGGGTAGTTTCTAGGCATACATAAAGGATGGATATATACTATGAATTGGATGGATATATACAATGAATGAATTGGATGGATATATACAATGAATGAATGGATGGATATATACAATGAATTAATGGATGGATATATACAATGAATGAATGATAAGGGACAGCACAGGGACAATACGACACATAACAATGAATATATACAATGATAATGAATTATGACTCTCCTACATTCAAATTGCAACCACATATACCCCCACAAAATCACCCAGGGTTGAATGAAAAAATCATTCACACCACGGCGTGGTGTGGTTGGTATAGTGGTTGCAATTTGAGTTTCGGAGGTACTTACCCCCAATTAAAACCATCTGTCGGCCACCGTTGGCAATAATGACTGTTACGAGTTTCGAACCATGACCGTCAGTGTGGCACCGCGACACGTTACCCATTGAGCTAATGGTTCTTGTTACAGGTATATGTTTTTGAATATAATATATAGGTAAGCTAATAAAATCAATAACGAACAGGTGTGATGACGTCAATGGATCGTACCTTTCTTGTATCAAACAAAACCGAATACTTGAAGAAGAAAAAAATTAAATAAATTAAAAAAATAAAAAAATAAATAAAAAACTATAAAAAAAACTAAAAAAAAAATAAATAAGAAAAACTAAAAAACTAAAAATATAAAATTTAAACAAATTTTAAAAAACAAAAGAAACAAAAACAACAAAATTATAAAAAAATAAAAAAATATATAAAAAAAAAAAAAAAAAAATAAAATAAAAAAATCTAAAAAAAATATGTGTAAAACACTATATATTTTATTCGTTTTCTTACAAATAATTGTATTTCCGCTGAGAAATAATCGGAAATACCCATTGAGATCCATAACTCTTTCATAGGCCGTAAATATACTTAAACGAGTTATCTCCCTTGGTGTTATATAGAATAATGCAAAACATGATTAGACCTAAACGAACTGTATTTTTTGTCCAGTCCTTTTTGAAAAAGCCGATTTTCGTTCTCGTTCTGCTACTTTTCGTACTGAGGGTTCACAAATATCAAAATATCTACCGGCTTCAGACATTTATTGGAATATAATTTCTTCGTTAGTTGCTGTATTTAAAGATTTTACAGGCCTCTTCCCAATTGATTTATAAGTACCAGTTCCTCCTCGTTTGGTATTCTCACTCTGTGTAACAACTTCTAGATTATCCAATTTGTTATTCTTAGGATTGGAATCAATATGATCAATAACAAAACCACCCTTGATCAATCCATTGAAACATTCGTATGCAATTCTATGATTAAGATAAGTTTTCCCTCGAGCGCCAAACTTCAAATACCCCATACCATTGTCAGAACCAACTGGTTTCTTCAGTCTTCGGTGTCTAACAATACCGTCACGAGACGCTTCATAATCGCTGATCACGGGATGTGGTCGGAATTCTTGGTTCATTTATATACTATACTATTATTTGTCTAATTAATTAATTGCTTGAAGTATTACTTTGGAATCTTTCAATGTAGTCTTGAGGACTCCTTATAATTTTGTCAGGTGTACAGTCAGAGTCATTGATGGAGTTTTTAACTCTTTTATCATAGTAGCGCTTCAACTCTCTGTATCTCTTACCACCAGAACCGAGACACAATTGTGATATTCCTCTCACCCCTACCCCACATCGTATGCAGGGTAAAGGTCCATAACTCCCGTTACGAACGCTTTGCATATGATACCCACAGAACCCCTTTCTGCATGATTTGTTACACGGGGTTACTGATCCAGTCATAAGCCATTTGCAATGATTCATTATATAATGTATTCTTTATTTAAATACTTTTTTTAATTATAATATGAAGGAGTTCGAGAGATTATCGAAAATTACGCCTTCGAAAAATGCTAAATTCAATCTCGATAGAGTCTCTGATAAGCCAAAGAGTCTAATAAGTGATAGAACCATGATAAGTAAAATTCGTGATTGTTTTAATGAATTCAAGCGTGATGGAGCATTTCATTGTTGGTCAACATTTCGAATTGATGGTAGTGTTGATGCTACCATGAACGATAAAACGCAGCAATAATAATTTCACATCTTACGCGGAAAAGGTATGTTTTCAGAATAAAATTCATCATCCGTTCAGACACGGGAGATTGGATTATTCGGGATAAATTTGAACCCATCTTGAAGGATAAAAAAACTGTCACTGTGAGTCAAGATTCAAAACCAGGAATTCTGACTGGAATTGACAAACAATACTACGAGAGATCTTATCCCGTAACAGCAGTTGTTTATGGGATATATCCGTTAAATGATAAACCGAGTATTGAAAAACTAGCACCGATGAAACTGTCGTCGTTGAATTGTGTAGCAGAACGAATAATAGAACACTTCGTGGAAATAAATTGACTGATCTAAGACGCAAAAAATAACCGAGTGGGGACTAACAGTGAAACAGAGAGGGGCGGCAATTGAAAATGTGGCAGCGTTGGAACGAATACTAAAATTCACAATATCAGTAGCGACGATAACAGGCGAGATATTATACGAACCGAAATATAAATCGAGAGGAGCTCCAATCAAAATTATTGACATAACGAACACGCATGGACATCTGCAGTAACAAAATTTCCACGGGATAGAACCATAAAATTTATACCCGAGGAATTTTCCACTCCAGAATTCTCTGAGAAAAAATTATTTGATTTTATTCATCAGTTGAGTAAAAACGATCCTGTGTCAGTGTGGTTACTTCACAGAGCTGAAAACCCCGATGGTGGATTCGATCAGTTTGTAAGACCCAATGGAGAATTATACCGCACTGAAGTCCTCCAACAAGCATTGAAAAAACTAGCTAGTAGTTTCTCGAAGAGTTTCGACGACGAACAATTACTAACAAACTGTTTTACAATTCCGTTGGTTGCAGGTCATTTTGCGAGAAAATAAACGTGGAAACCAACGCGAGGTGAGTTTGTCACAGACATCAAATCAAGTTGTATAGAATTTAACCACGGTGGATTATGGAATACAAAATACGACCGGTTGCGTGTTATCCGGCGAGTTCTCTCGGGTACGGAGAATGCATTGAATACTTTAAACGATTTCGACATCCAACACACGAGATGGCCAGTGTTGCGATTAATGGACCACTGCCTGATTTTGATTTAACCGGATTCGCTCGTGTGGTATCATTTGAATTGGCTACAGAACTTCATCCGTGCTGTTATGTTTGGATTGGTAGACATATATCTGAAAAAACACTGGATGCCAATAGTGCTGTTACGGTATATGATTGATTGTAGAATGTTGATATCGTTGATTATCAGTGAAGCGATTATATCATATCGAGCTCAGACTGAAGTCTGGTTACCACAACCCAATCTAGAGAGTATAATCAGCGAACAACGAAAACAACTTCCCGATCTTGACGAAGAAAATAAATCACTCCGGAGTCCGTTGACAGAAAGAAAGGAATTTAGGAGATGTTAGGTTCAAAATATGCACGAAAACCAGAATGTGTGGTAATATCGGTTGAATTTACTGGGCAATTATATGATTATGTTGGAACTTAATCAGCAATACCATAAGTGTTTTTCATTTTCACGCTGTGTTCTATGGAAATAAATTATTCGCTGAATTTTACAGAGCTTAACGCTATGAAGGCACTTTGCAAGCATTTGTACCTGCATTCCAGCATAGCAGACACAATATATATTCGTTAACAAAGAAAATATACGAAATACTGCGTAAGTTTTAATTCTGTGGAACATCTAATAAAATTGACTCAATGTAAACTTTTGATTTCAACTCGATTATTTTGATGAGACTAAGTAAATAAGCCGTTCTTATACTTAGTAATTTCCTATCTGTGTTCTCAAAACCCAATTTAGTACAACTTTATCTGTAAAATGTTAGGTTCTAATGGCGAATCTCTATTCAAAGAGCAATTTAGGTACCACACGACACCTATTGAGGCATAGTGATGCAGTGATCTGCCGGTTAAAAAAATAACGATTGGCAAGACAGGTGTATATTATGTCTGTCGGAATAAAGAAAGAACAAAAACGTTATTATTAAAAGAGAAATTTGTTAAATGGCATCAATCAATAGAAAATTAAATACTTACGGTGTGTGTAATAATGGATCTGTCTGAGTCTAGCGGACACCAACGTACTGGAACGAATCACGACGGAAGGTGCTCTCAAAACAAGGACATTCAATATGACACATGTCAAATTAAGGTCCGCATAAATATATTTCATATCAGACCATTATAGAATAATACTGAACGCAACGCGTTGATTTTACAGCAAAACGGCTGCGGAAAATGAGTGTCATTATATTTCCTCATTGACATGTATATTTCAAATCCTTCCTTATTTAGATCAATGTTATTCTAAGCCTACAATAACTATTCATGTTAATCTAGCAGAATGGGAATACAAAGGTAAAACAGAATCATACATCTTTTCAATAGCCCTAAAAGCATTTCGGAACGAATAAATTGTATCAATCCTTTCAACGAATGAGCCCTCTGATGGGTTGGTGAATGGTCTTAACAGCAATAAACAACCTTGAACAGCCACCTACTTATTAAAGTTAATTTATCTTGAACTTGATATACTAATTATCCTTATATGCTACTGTATCATTATTCAAATTATTCATTGGTTTAGTTGTTATATTCTAGCCTGTGTGTTCATATTAAGAACCTGTTTGTATTTTGAATATTTACTTCGTTTGCTCGTCTATAACCAGACAGTGTCTAAATATTCTGACATGAAGTATTAAAGAAAGGAGACAGTTATAGTTGTCAATAATTACCTCTTTATGTAGGGCCTGTCAACGATATTACGTCCTTTCGCAGGACAGTCTATGTTTAAGCGAGACGAGTGTTATTACCTTTTTGATACAACGTAATTATAAATGGTAAAGAAGTATCTAATTGGAGACATCAACATATGTATTTTTCTCGATGATGAGATATTTATAAGGAAGATCTAAACTATCAACAATATAAACAAGATTTTATCAATTAAAATTAAAACTTTTTCAAGTCATTCTTTTTCAAATATAACAACAGTTACGAATGTCTGGGACATATGATAAATATCATAGATCTATGACATATACGAATATTTTAAAATAATATGTCCAAGTTTCATGAAATGAGTGCATTTGCTACGTTATGATTGGATGTAAACGGTCACATACTACTGATTCAGAATTTTTTGCATATGGATAAATGTTGCGGACAACGTTTGGTTCTCATGTTCTAGATCGTTTTATATATATTGTCTTCTCTGTATCAACGCCTTACAATGGCATAATAACAACCAGATCCCACCCACCCACTTCTGTGATTTCTTATAAAACATGACAAGCAACATATTAAAATAGACCATTAGAAGTCAAAACAATGTAATTACACAGACTTTCTTGCAGTCCAAAACTCACTCCTTTTGCAAATATGGTGAATAACATCCTATTCCATTAAAAGTTGATAGTACCGATAAACATTTATTATAAATTAGTAACAAACGAGCTCCCATCAATTAGACTATCCCTGATATATTGATTGTTGAAATAATTAACATATTAATTTACTTTCTGTATGCTTTCATATTAAAACAACGTTTGGAATTTATATATGAAAATGTCAATAATGAAGAATCTAAATTCCATGAAGCATTTAAAACTTGAGAAAAAAATAAAACATAGACTGATTCAGCATGAATAAAGAATACAACAATGTGAGATCTCTTGTGCTTACAAAACCTTGAATCGTTATTATTTATATGGTGATGTTACGCCGAATAAGATATTGAATGAACTCTTAATGTTCTTCGCTAAGCAATAAAATCTTTAGTTAGTATGCTTCGATTTATCTCCTAAATAGCCAAATTTATGTCAAATATTTCCAAAGAAATAAAATCAGAGCGAGATACAGCATTACCAGCGCACATGGAACATTATAAGTCTGGCGCAAACTTGAAGACTCCAAGAGCTGACACATGAGATGGAACCATTTTTTGACATTGATGAGCTGGCAAGATGTAAAGTTGAGCTTGCCACCCAACTGAAAAACATCTTCCAAATTTAACATGGAGATAAATGTAGAGAAGACAAAGCTGATTACAAATAGTGGCAAATAAATCTTAACCAAGATTAAAGTTAAAGGACAGGAACTAGAAACAGTGGGGCAATTCAAATATTTGGTCCCATCAACACAAAAGAGGTATCACGAGCAGAAATTATGTCACGAGCAACACAAAGAATGGCAGCTATGTCAAAGATAACACTCATCTGGAGAGACAAGAATATCTGTCTGAAACTTAAAATCAGACTATTGAGAGCACTAGTCATCTTAATCGTTTTGTATTCATGTGAGGCCTGGACCCTTACAGCAGAATTATAACGAAGAATCCAGGCACTTGAAATGAGACGTTACAGAATCATCCTTGGCATCTCGTACATGGATCACATCATAAATGAAGAAGTGCGTAACACCGTCAGGCACAAAGTAGGTCATTATGAAGACCTCCTCACCGCTGTCAAAAAGAGAAATCTGAAATGGTATGGCCATGTCACTAGAGCCAACAGTCGATCCAAAACAGTACTGCAGGGTAGAGTCCAAGGTGGCAGAAGGAGAGGCAGACAGAACAAACGTGGAGTGACAACATCACAGAATGGACAAGGAAATGTTTTGCGGAGACACAAGCAGTGGCACATGATCGAGACTAGTAAAGGGAACTGGTCAGATATTCAGCAGCAGAGTGCCTAAGCGACCACACTAGGTCAAAAGACTAAGAATGATGATGATGATGATTTCCAAAGACGCTCAGTGACATGATTTGACTTCCATTGTATGACAAATCAATTCAATACATTAGAGGAAATATGTAAAAGTTATTATACAAATGTATTTGTTTATTGGATGTTTCGTTGTTGACCCATAATAATGGAGCATTGGGAAGGTGCTGCATGGACGAGTTACATGTACGCATTGTACGTTTCCAATTATTTATATTGGTATTGTTAAGTCTGCTATTGAAAATTCAAAACGATATAATCAGCAAATACATCAAGGATATATAGATAGAATATTGGAATTAATTCATTAGCATAATACTGTCTCAAATACCAAAATGATGGGTGTACTTTGGGAAATACTAAAATATCCCGAAGTACAAATTATATAACGTATTTCATGTACATCCCACTTATCATAATTTAAACTGCTAACATCCTGCTAGAAACAGGATAAACAGTGTTTTCCAAATTAATAGGCTTAGAAAATAACACTCGATTATATGATAGTTTTAATTTGTTATGTTATTCAGGTGCTTCTGCAATTAAACAAAATGAAATATTATCATTTAATAACTTTAAATGAGTACTTACCTTACTGATATAAAACTGGTACTATATTCTACCTCGCTAGGCGATTAGCTTGGATAGATTATTGTTAGGACTTAGGACTAGTCGTCCTGGTGTCAGGATAATGTGACTGGGTGTGACATAATGCTATGTATCTATGACATGTTGCCTCACCGCTAGATATCACTATATGCAGACATATAGCAAAATGACTGAAATATTGTTAAAGATATGGAAAAATCAAACTAACACTCACACACATACACACAATTTACTTATATTGATGGCACATACTCCATTCATAGTGAAGTCATTTACGTTCATACGAACTAACAACATATTATGTACTGCGGGTACTTCATTTTTAACTGTGGGATTTGTTGTAAACGAAAGAGATGGAAAAGGCCGAGAAAATTCAAGTGCTTTCAACAACATGTACAGTGTGCCATGTTTTATACTTGTCTACTATTATTAAATAAATCCTCAGTGTAAACTATTATTTAAAACAATCTAATGTTGAGTTATGGAATCTAGATGTCGTCAGAAATATAGCAAAATAATTACAATATTTAACTAATAGTGGTGTGACCATCAGATTAAATGGATATGCACTGTACACATCAACGAGGGCAACAATATACAGGTACATTGTGATTATGGGCAGTGCGTTCAGAAAAAATGGATTTCATCAATACCCATCAAACTGTTTACTCAAAAATTAACCAATATTTTAATATCTTTTTTAGAACTAGAAAAACTATAGTTTCCGATTCTATACCACAGTACTGTCAAACAAAAGTGAAACTAGGTCTCGACTCGAGGTTTCCTATTTACCATTGCTATAACGTATGCACCAGTCGTGCGTAATATGTGACAGTTATATGTCTGCTTATTATTCTTTTAATACAATAACCAAGTAACCTACCGCTCATGTCAGTGAAAGTTCGAGTACGGATAGCTGGCAGACGCATTAATCAAAATCGAGTTTCGGGAGTAAAAAAAAGGATATAATTACGGACTTTAAACGGACGTCATTGAGCTGAGTTGCTGCAGAGAAGTACTTAGTTCATTTTATGCATTCCATCTAGGACAAAGGATCAGCTAAGACAGACAAATGAAGCCAGATAGACTATATCGATCGCGTTTGAGAAGAGATTTTTTTCCTTCTAAATCGATTCAATCCCATATCGACTTCCAATAGTAGCTCGACAGCACATCGGACAGGAATCAAATAGGGTTTTATTCTTGTGACCAACGAAATTCCATTTCCATGTATTGTTAGTAACATGTCAAATAAAACTTTGCATGTCGTGTGAAGGAGCTTCATCTTCTTTTTTAGTCTGCACTATCTGTGGAGGAGCACAGTTAAATGGACACAGGTTAGTTGGTTATGTCAATGTTTGATTTGGAAAGGATTATGTCTTCAGTAAAGGTTATGTTCGTTTAATTGGAAACGGAAAAAGAGTTCCTTACTTGTTTGGATCATTCAACGTGTGTTTTTATTAGTGTACACTTATTGGAAAAACTAAGTTTCCAAAATTGATTATAGAATAAAATATTTGTTGGCATGGTTATTGTTGGCATTAATATATTCGATGTCTTTCATTTATAAATGGTTAAACACGTTATCAACAATTGTTAAACACGTTATCAACATATCTAACTAGATCTGTTCTCGCCATCTTTTAAAATGCAGACGTATACCATATCCAGAACGTTGATAGGGAAAATGTGTATGACATGTGTAAATTAACATGATAGAGTTTACAATATTTCAATGAAATACAAGATCATCCATTACTGACAACATTTCGTACATCAAGAAAAGTATTAAAGGACGAAAATAACGGTCCGATTATTTAGTTGAAAACTGCATGGGTGTTATGCACAAAGCTAAAATTATAAATCAAGATGAAGGTATTCGGAAGCATTTAAGTATAAATTGAACACAAATACATTAGCCTTAGTCTGGTAAGGATGTATCTATTAAAAGAACATATTGATTTTGTCACTGTTCCGCATCTTCGGTCAATATATCCGTACGTAAGACAAACAACTAGCGAATAAGAGATTTCGATGAAATACAACTGATCAATCAATGACCTTACGTAAGTATTAAAAGGTACTGAAGGCCGATTTAAACTTTGTGCGAAAGTACCCGAAAACTGCATGTGTGTAGCCTCAAAGTCAAAATTGTAAACCAGACATGAGTCTACTGGCAAACATTCAGGTATGAGTATCATACACGCACATTATCCACATTATAACGAGGATGCATCTATAACAATGTTAATGGAACACGGTACCTTTTCACTGTTGCTTTACTTCGGTGCTTCCGCCAGCTATGAAATGAAAAAAATTCATCTTGGTAATGTTAGCACAAAGTCTTTTTCATGTTTAGCCCAGTCTTAATAATTCAGCAATGACTACATAGCAACATCATCTGCTATAATGTATTGACCATTGACGGGATGGGTGTTGCGCATTTCATTTTAAGGTAGATATATGTTATAATATTTTACCTCCATATTCATAATTTGTACAAATAATACAATGGATATTAGAGGTTTTTCGTTTGCTATAAATGGGTGCCAGTAATATATATATATATATATATATATATATATATATATATATATATATATATATATATATATATATATATATATACATATACATAAATATATATATATATATATATATATAGTGCATTGCAACGAAATAAATCAGCTAAATGAGTGCCAGTAATATATATATATATATATATATATATATATATATATATATATATATATATATATATATTGCAACGAAAAATATATTCACGATCCTTATATCCAGAAGATATTTTCTTTTCCAACGTTAAGACTACCAACTTCTAGTAAATTCGCCATTATTTATCCTGATGATGTAAGGAATTTTTTTCGTTTTACATATCATTTGAAATATCTGAAAACAAAGTCCGATTGAGCAATGCACCAAAGCTGCTATCTCGTTTTGGTCAGCGAATTAATGGAAAATATTTTCAGAGAGAACCGTACTGTATCTGAAAGAACTTCTTTATCAACGATTAATTTCTGTCTGTGTAACGTATTTAATCTAGATGACAAAGTTCTTGCCTGTGTTGCTACAGGTACAACATTTTTCCGTGTACTCAGCTCTATGTATTAGGTATAGGTGTCCAGTAATGTTTAATTCCTCATTAGGTAGTTTTGAATTTGACTTTGGTTTCAGACAGTGAAATGACTATGAGTGCCCGCATCAACAAATACGAAAAATTGTATTCCAAACATTCCTGTATGTGTCTTACTACGAACGCAATGTCGTATCTGTACAAAATCTCTGATAGCTAAAGACGCAATACTAATCTATATACATACGACTATTCGCTATGGTCACTTAATTGAAATATGAAACCTGTGTACAGAATCAATGAAAAAGAGAACTAATTCAAATGTATTGATAGAGAAGGCAGCCATATTTATTTGCAAATGAAAATATAAATCCTCAATCACGTTTTTCAACCAATCGATAAAAGCTACTTTCAATTTGGTTATACATTGGCATAACATTGAATTACTGAGTCGCAAAACGATTGACAGAAACTATTACAATTCATAAATGTTTCAACTAATGCAAGGGTATTAGAATGCTTTTGGCCCATGATCAAACATTGTTAATTTCTGATTTAATCTGCCAAACAGCTATTCGACAAGTTGAACAAGAGTTTATATATTCTTTTAAGCACGTCCACAAAATGATGTTATGATATTGCGATAATATACAAATATATGTATATGTACAAATATATGTATATAAAAGGCTCAATATTCTAAGTATATGTGCCTGTTTATGTTAGTGTCTTTGGACATTTATGTGCCATGAAAGTATCACCAAAATGTTATAACGTCAACTATCAGAAGAATCCATTTACTCCGAAACAAAAGATTCCTAGAAACATAGATTCAGGGACATGACGTAGCACAGCTTTCAATTTTGCTCATATTCTCTACGCATCCATGACCTCAGTTTCAGGTTTACTTCCAAATTATTAAATCTCTGTAATGTTTGAGATATATTTAGAACAAAAACAAAACAGCTGTGGATTTCATTTATTCTTGATCATGCAACTGGTTTCATGTAAATCTGTAAGGTCATGAACATTCTTATTACTCACTCAATGAACCTAGTTTTGACAATTCTAATTCCACATATCTGAATCTTTGAATTGAATCTAACAACTATCAAAACACAATTTTAAGTGTCAAAGAAGATAACTTAGCTAGTGATGGAGGGCATCATAGATATCCCACACTATTTCATTTCCATCGCACGTGTTTTATTCACCACAATCATGTGTAGTCGTCTACTCACCCTTTCGAAAGCTGATACCAATGACGACTGTGACAACAAATGATTTTGGATACGCGGTATGGTTTAAATTTTGTCCTGGTTTCATATGAGTATGTTTTTTTCCAGGTTCATATTTTCTTTGTGTAACTTTACTTGTCGTGTATTGAGTTTGTCTTTCGATAGTATTTGATAAACCACCTTTTTGTCTCGTCCGTGTATGATTATATATTTGACGCCATATTAACATTTAAAAGACAGACGTCATAGCGGTTAAGGTAATGCAAACAAGACCGAAAACACTACCGGACATATTGACAAACAATGTATCTTTGTATTCATCATCTGGAAACATGTTATTCCAGTGATATATGTAATGCCCGTTTGTACTGTACTGTCCGTATAGTATAAAGATAGGAATACAGCAGATGCAAGATAGGACGGTGATAATCCCAGTCATACGTTTCACCGATCTTAAGAAAAACTGGTTTCCGTATGATCTTCATATCCATATATAACTATCCAAAGCAATTACAGGCAGGAGCATCTAGCTGATGCCATGTCACTGACATGAAAACATAAAACGTGCTGAAAATATTTAAGGAAGAAAACATGTTATAAGGTCTTTAAGTTTGGTCTTGCGCTGACATGAGCATATGCCCGTATACTCTTTTAAGCCAGAGTGTTTGTGAAGTTGTTATTAATGTTATAAAACACTATGTTGAGTCAATGGTAAGATGACAGTTTGTATTTAACAATAGTTTGTAAGCAATTATTCATTCATCTTTAAAGATCAGTCTGTCCAGTCACTTACTATTATGAGAAGAAATAAATCGAAATCAATATATGGTAATTATTCATTGAAATTGTGTTTTTGTTCATGGCCTTTGTGCACTTAAGGCTATCATGGGATCATTGAGAACCCAGTCGTTGTCAATCTGTACTGTGATACCACAGGACGTTCAAGATTATTGGAATGCATTACGAACAATTTATACTTTTGGTCTTATGACAGTGCATTTCGGTCTATTTCATATTTTAGTGCACGAAATTATTTACATCTTTTGAATTTACGGTTGGTATTTTAAGGAAGAAACAAATCCTTATTTTAATAAACTTGTTAGTTGTGTTTTTTATGTTGCATACATCAAGGCAGGTACGTTACATGACAATAAAAACGTGAATGCTGTTGTGTTCAAACATTCAACTTGAAAATTATATATATATATATATATATATATATATATATATATATATATATATATATATATATATATATATATATATATATATATATATATATATATATATATATATATATATATAACTGACACACGTTACTGCGGTAGCAAATCAGATATTAATTTCACATTGTTAACATACTTAGACATGGGTAACATATATTCACCGTAGCTAAAAAATGCAAAAACATGACTTAAAAAAAATTCTTTACATAGTTCACAAAATTCCCATCCTCATTTATATATATATATATATATTGTATATTGTATATATATACAATGTAGTTAACCGATTACATATAGCTTAGATGATGTGCATGGCTATCACTCATCTCATTATGGTTGCGTGACTAGAAACAATTAGAGGAAATCAGATAATAATCAAACTGGCGTTCAGCCAGATATAACACTGTTAAATAGATCTCGTCGGGATGGGTTTGAAAACAATTCAAAAGTCAAGTTTCCAGTCACACAAGGAAGTATAATATGTTGCTTAGAATGATGTATGTATCCCATAAACAAGACTATACGTTTATTTTATACTCACTTTGAAGACTTATTAGCGTTCAACTCCCATACGTATTTGATATATCCTTGCATATTATAATTATGTCATATTCATAATACATTCAAAATAATCCATAACCAAGTTATATTTAAATTGCAAAGAATTAGTCTAAAAGAGGTATTCATTTCAATGAGGAAACGCTTTATTACCAATAGAAGCTAAATATATTTAAGTTTTCAAGCAGATAACTCTTCCCAATGTATTATTTCAAGGAAACAAACGAAAAAATATTTGTCTCTCTTAATCAGACTCTGATGGTGACAAAAGGGTCTAAAAAGGTACTTATTGGTACATACAAATATACAATGCATAGAACTCATCGTGGCTTTGATAACTAGAAAATTATTTAATACACAAAATGCAATGTCACTTAAAAATATCACACAATATTGAATATAAATTTAAAAATATGAAGAATGGAATTTAAATAAGTATCTAGTGAAATATAAATAAAGTCCAGAAAATGATACTTTACTAATTAGATTATGTTCAAAGATATATTTGCATTTGTACCCCTACCCCATCAACAGGCGCATTCCATAATATGATCGATGCAATCAATTCGGTTACTAAACGCTTGAGTGACCAAATATATATATATATATATATATATATATATATATATATATATATATATATATATATATATATATATAATTTTGTTCCCATTGTTGGACTTTTAAGGTAATAGTTATTTCAGTTGGTAATTGTAAACCTAAAACTATACCGTACATTATATATGTATCAGTAGATAAATATAATAGGACGCAATTTCCTTATCAGTTGTGCCACTAAAAATAAGTTGCATTAAGAATATGTATGTAAGGGTCAGACTTTAAACAGAGTTACTTGCCTTTAATTTGTATGACTGGTTTGGTGTGTCCTGGTTCTGGAAGTAAAGAAATTTTGAGATTGTTTGGAAACATATGTTACCAAGATTTTATCATAGAAAGAGATTTATAGTCTTCATAGTGCGGAATATTTTATCTTACAGTAGAGTGTCAAGAAATGAAACAAAATAACTGGGATGTTTTTTAGTTTTGTCCGTTGTTTGAACGTTTGGGTCAGTATTTGTCTTGATTAGCCTGCGATACCCAGCTCCTATTTCAGCGCATGCTAATTTCTTCGTAAATCTTGTCATCACTTCTTATTCTAAATAATGTTTTAGCAACTGTATTCCTTGGCAAAAAATAATTCAATTTAATTTCCAAACCTGTCCCCAGAGCATACATTTTCATGCTACCATTCCTTAATCCAATCAAATGACATACATGCATGCAGCCCTCAATATTATAGAGCACCTTTAGAATGATTTGAATCGGTCCCATCTGTACAGTGCGGATATGATCTCCGACGTCGCCGGCCAAGGCAACCATCATAGGCTTGTATTCCTCAGTGAATGATCATAATGGCAAACCAAAATGAATACATGCTAGATTTAAAAGGTCTCGAGCGGAAATCTTTCGTTGTTGTTGCTCGTTTCACAAGCTTAATTTCCAGACATAAGCTTTCATTTGAAGACTATCTTTAAAATGTATTTCGTTCTGGATGAAAATGGTGCCATATTGGCGGTTTAAACTCGTGACACTTTTCTCGAATATACATTTAAGCTGATATTGTGGGTTATATAGAATAGATCCTTCAAAAATATACAGCGTTCATGATAGTTCCCATGATTTCACTGGCAAATGTTTAAAAAGTCTTGAAAGAATGGTTATATCAAGTTACTACTAACTATGTTTCACTATGGCAACTGCCGTTCCGGTTATTAGTGCTTTATTTATTGAAATGTTTACGTGTAGCGTGTTAGTAATTGTATTTATTTTTTTTTAACAAGGTAAACCATATGCTACGATATCTGCATCGTCGACGTTTATAGTGATGTCTATCCCTCGGGGATCGTGCCGCATACATGTGGCTTCATGCCAAACACAGTCAAGTTATACTGAAACTTGTCCGACCAGTCTTACCATTCACTATTTAACACTTAGCACCAAATGTGGCAGGTGCTAACAACATTGAAGGGTGCCTTTAATATCACCCGGCAGGGGTTCGAAGCCGCGACCTCTAGTGTCAGAAGCACGCTCTAACCACTTAGGCCCCGAGCAATCTGATAAGTTTGCCTTATGATAAGCAAGAACGAGAAATATAACCTACTTTGCCCCACCATTAAACTACGTGAAGGTTTCTTGTGCAGAGCAAAAAAAAAGTACTTTCAACATTATATGGTGCTTCCTGGTGGAATTCATTTTCTTGGGGGTAGGGGTGGTGGCTGTAATTCTTGACAAATTTATTATGGATTGTTCTTATTTAAAATAAAATTTTACTGAATTAATTAAAACCGTTCTAAAGGGCTCACATGCCATACACTGCTAATAACAGTAATTTAAAATAATTAATTAATTTTACTAAAATGGATATAACACCTATCGGTGAATATGGTAAACGTTATAAGCTCAAAAAAGGAATTGTAGTGAATATAGGTCCATACGTTGGGAACATTTATTTCGGAATACAAAGACAGATATAGGGCATGTATAGGTAATTGGGACTTACCATTAATGTAGGGACATTATATATGGTACAGGTAAGGTGACGTCACAGTTATAACTAGGTCAGCGGGTAGCGGGTAAAATCAGCTACGTTAGCGAGCGGGTTCAGCTAGTTCATAAACAATAACAATAAAGCAATGTTTAACAAGACATGTAAACAAACAAACAAACAAAGATACACATATATGGCAAAGGTTTACCTCACAATTGCCAATGAAAACTGATGTTTCCCGTGTGCCTTAAATATGACTAAAAGTGCAACAAAGACAAGATTGTGCGTATACCCACCACTCACCAATATGTCAGTCGACCTTTAGAGAAAGTCTATCGAATCGTGTACAAGAAGAGAATTCGTCATCCGAATAACTTCATTTTACCGTTCGGGCACGTCGATATCGGTCAGCATATAAAACTTTAAAACGTCAAAGACCGATAGAACATTCTAACTTCAAAGACCAAGCGAGAAAGATGAATATTTTTTAATACACATAATTCTAGTTCGGGGATTGTCATGTGGAGTGTGATGTTGTGCCTTGCGATGTAAGCGATGCCGTACCCTGTGATCTTAGGGATTCAGTAGCACGTCATGGGAACTTTGATATGACTACTACTACTACTACTACTACTACTACTACTACTACTAACATACCTGCCATGCAAAATTATGTTGTGTGTATCAAACCTGAGGGATGCGAAAGTGATGCCACACGTTACAGAACACCATGTCACTTTACTGGTTTTAATTGTCAATACAATCATTCACGCGAAACCAGTCAGCTACCACCCTTAGGATTTCATCCAACCCTGAGGAAACACGAATATTCGTTCCCTTTGCAATAGTCTGAATGCTGCAACTTTGAAAGTAGATTCCAAACATTCCAAGGAAAATTAACTAAATATCTGGGAGGGACAAACACCGAAGAATTAGCCAGTTAAAAACATATTACACGAACATGGAATGGTGTTATTAAAAAACTGAAACTAAATTCGGAAACATAGTGAATTCATTCAAGGACATTTTGGATTATATTATTGACGTACATTCAAAGACTTTCAACATATCGACATACGTCATGTCGTATTTCAGAAAATTCGAGATTTCATGTACATCATCTCAATCAATACTGGAACTTCTTTGGAAACCGACCTCCGTTTATTTAGACTTAAGATATAGTGTTTAGGATTGTTAAAAATTCATTGACAAAATGCATGTTATTTTAATGTTTTCACTTTGTATTATAATGACATGAATGACATTAATTATGTGTTGCATTTTACAAAAACATGTTAGTTTTCGTTCTGTTCTGTTATTTGGTTTAAGACCATAGAGCCGTAACAATGGACATAAATTATTGTTAAAAGCATTCACACTCCATTTATTCAATGTTAAAGGTCACAATGGTTTTCTCTCTAATGTTTAAAAAACATAGAACCGTAACAATGACCATCCTTAATAACCCTCCACCCCCCCTCTCTCTCTCTCTCTCTCTCTCTCTCTCTCTCTCTCTCTCTCTCTCTCTCTCTCTCTCTCTCTCTCATATTTCCTCCGCGGTCATTTGGTTTTCATGAAACTACCTGCTACAACCGTCTCTCACTGGTCTTTCGTCGTCGAATTATTCCTCATTATGATGTACTAATCAGAAATGAGATTCGTCTTCTCTCATGGTATAGTCTGTAACAGATGATACATAGGGCATTAATTTAATATTCGGTACAATTATTTAGCATATTAGAGGTCACATTACATATATACATAGAGATGACATGACGATTGGCTGCAATGTAACATATCCCAAATATCCTGTAGACAATTTGGTTAACAACTATTAGGTGGAGTGGGAGCTCCCCAGCAGCATCAAAGGTCAAATCGGTCCCTCCACATACTCTTGAGTGGGACATCCATCTACCTAATGCAATGTAGAAAGTACCTGACACCTCTTTCATGCCAGCTTTTGATCCGTGCCAGACTCGGTAAGGCTTGAAACTTTGCGGCTCCTTTCTCACAAAATGTACAATCATATGTTATAGGTACAAGGGACTAGCAATATTTGTGCATTAAATAGTAACATTAATGTAGACACCCAAACTTCTTAATTGCTTTACTGGTGTAGACATATCAAATCATGCAATATGCATCAGCTTTATTTACTAGACAATGACTTCCTAGACAAGGCCTCCACTGGAAACCTTTATCTAGCAACACATACAAGAAAAAAAATTATTCTTACACATAATAAATAAAACTCCTAGTCACATAAAAGTGAGTGTCAAATCGTTTGACTTTTCTGTTACACTGTTAACTGACAAGGCTTCGTTATCTGCTCCTAAAACTTTGAAGTTATACATTAGCGATTACGTCTACAAAATATCAAAAACCTAATCTGGAAGTAAAAATATTTCCAAAAATAATAGTTAAACATTATGTCCTTTCAATTTGATAGTTACTCGTACGATACTTAGTCTTTTGTTATCGAAGGAGATAGATAACTCATTAGGTAAAGTTCGCTTCTTTCGTAGAGTCGTTCCCCTTACTTACCAATTGAGTTGTGTATCATTGTAAGGTACGGCTACGTTCACATGACACTATTGCCATAAAGACAATACGAGATTCAGCTAGGTAACTTTGTACACGTTACAAATAAATATATTGCGATTTTGCTGATGTTGTCATATTTCAAATTCATGGCGAGAGTTGTTTCAAATGGACCAATTATGTTTTGTTTGGGAAGGGAGTGATATATATATATATATATATATATATATATATATATATATATATATATATATATATATATATATATATATACATATATATATATATATATATATATATATATATATATATATTATTTTGCTTTACTCAAAAAGCCTCTATTAGAGCAGTTAGCTGCAACGTATACTTTGAGAAAGTCTATAACCTTATGAGTTCAATGTTTCTTTCTAAGCGTTTTGCTCTGAGCTGGTACTTGTACGATGCTATTAACTTCATTTTCCGGAGTAGCCTAGATAACCTGCCAATTAGAGTGAAGGGGGTGGGGGTGGGAATTGAAGAGGAACTGAACTTGTGACATAAAAAGCGCCTTTTATGACCTGGATAAAACCTTCACACAATCAATATATACACATTAGTATGGATGCCTATGTGAGACCCAGATTAAAAAGTAAACAATTAAACTAAAAATTAAAAACAATTAAATAATTATGAATGATCATTCCTAGATACCAAGATAAAATAACAACGATTTTTGTAATAAGTATGTACGTGTACTCTAATTAATTTACCTTATCAATTAAACATGATCACCACATGCAAGGATCAATTAATTAAAATAAAGACTGCCACTAAACGTGATATGTCAGTAGAAAAATAAATTTCAACAATGCGAAACTGATAAATGTGCAAAGGAAAGAATCTATCCGTGGTAAATGTTCATATCTAAATTGAGTACAGTGAAGACGGGAAAAGAACGAGAGATCATATTCGATCAGTACTATTAATTCTTTGATTGTTTTTATACATCCGTAGGCCATTGTCTTAGACAGTAATTTTGAAACTTGTGCTGACGGCTTACAATAAATGAAATTAAACAAGTCAGTAAAGCAAAATTGTATATTCCACTTACAAATAATTAATATGTTTAGGGATTACTGAGCCTTTCAATTCTTGGTAATCACATGCAATCATCGAGAAAGATAAATATCAGGAAGTGTAATAATACAAAATATGTTCATGCACTGTTAAAACGTAATGAGAGAACGGAGCATTTGCAAAGTTACTTATCTAGGTTTATTTAGCATTGTAAGGTATCATCAATTCCTGTCATTTTACTCTCTTTTGCTTAAGAAAACTATATATATATATATATATATATATATATATATATATATATATATATATATATATATATATACAATGTAGTTAACTGATTACATATAGCTTAGATGATGTGCATGGCTATCACTCATCTCATTATGGTTGCGTGACTAGAAACAATTAGAGGAAATCAGATAATAATCAAACTGGCGTGCAGCCAGATATAACATTGTTAAATAGATCTCGTCGGGATGGGTTTGAAAACAATTCAAAAGTCAAGTTTCCAGTCACACAAGGAAGTATAATATGTTGCTTAGAATGATGTATGTATCCCATAAACAAGACTATACGTTTACTTTATACTCACTTTGAAGACTTATTAGCGTTCAACTCCCATACGTATTTGATATATCCTTGCATATTATAATTATGTCATATTCATAATACATTCAAAAAAATCCATAACCAAGTTATATTTAAATTGCAAGGAATTATTTTAAAAGAGGTATTCATTTCAATGATGAAACGCTGTTTATCTTCTTGACATTTTAATTATATGAATAAATAAATACTTTATTACCGATAGAAGCTAAATATATTTAAGTTTTCAAGCAGATAACTTTTTCCAATGTATTATTTCAAGGAAACAAGCGAAATAATATTTGTCTCTCTTAATCAGACTCTGATGGTGACAAAAGGGTCCAAAAATGTATCTATTGGTACACACAAATATACAATGCGTAGTGGCTTTGATAACTAAACAATTATTTAATACACAAAATGCAATGTCACGTAATAATATCACACAATATAGAATATAAATTTAAAAATATGAAGGATGGAATTTAAATATATATCTAGTGAAATATAAATAAAGTCAAGAAAATGATACTTTACTAATTAGATTATGTTCCAAGATATATTTACATTTGTACCCCTACCCCATCAACAGGCGCATTCCATTATATGATCTATGCAATCAATTCGGTTACTAAACGCTTGAGTGAACAAATGAAACAAGTTATATATATATATATATATATATATATATATATATATATATATATATATATATATATATATATATATATATATATATATATATTTCTTCGTAAATCTTGTCATCACTTCTTATTCTAAACAGTTTGTTTAGCAACATTATTCCTTTTGCGAAAATTTTTCAATTTAATTTCCAAACCTGTCCCCAGAGCATACATGTTCATGCTACCATTCCTTATTCCAATCAAATTACATACATGCATGTAGCTCTCAATACTATAGAGGTACCTTTCAAATGATTTATATCGGTCCCATCCTTACACAGTGCGGATATGATCTCCGACGTTGCCGGCCAAGGCAACCATCATAGGCTTGTATTCTTCAGTGATTGATCATAATGGCAAACCAAAATGAATGCATACTAGATTTAAAAGGTCTCGAGCGGAAATCTTTTGTTGTTGTTGCTCGTTTCACAAGCTTAGCTTCCAGACAGAAGCTATCATTTGAAGACTATCTTTTACATGTATTTCGTTCTGCATGAACATGGTGCTATAGCGGCGGTCTAAACTCGTGACACTTTTCTCGAATATACACTTAAGCTGATATTGTGGGTTATATAGAATATATCCTTCAAAAATATACAGCGTTCATGACAGTTCCCATGATTTCACTGGCAAATGTTTAAAAAGTCTTGAAAGAATGGTTATATCCAGTTACTGCTATGTGTCACAATGGCAACTGCCGTTCCGGTTATTAGTGCTTTATTTATTGAAACGTTTACGTGTAGCGTGTTAGTAATTGTATTTATTTTTTATTTTTAACAAGGTAAACCATATGCTACGATATCTGCATCGTCGACGTTTATAGTGATGCCTATCCCTCGGGGATCGTGCCTCTAGTGTCAGAAGCACGCTCTAACCACTTAGGCCCCGAGCAATCTGATAAGTTTGCCTTATGATAAGCAAGAACGAGAAATATAACCTACTTTGCCCACCATTAAACTACGTGAAGGTTTCTTGTGCAGAGCAAAATAAAATTACTGTCGACATTATATGGTGCTTCCTGGTGGAATTCATTTTCTTGGGGGTAGGAGTGGTGGCTGTAATTCTTGACAAATTTCTTATGGATTGTTCTTATTTAAAATAAAATTTTATTGAATTAATTAAAACAGTTCTAAAGGGCGCACATGCCATACACTGATAATAACAGTAACTTAAAATTTAATTAATTTTACTAAAATGGGTATAATATTTATCGGTGAATATGTGAATATGGTAAACGTTATAAGCTCAAAATAGGAATTGTAGTGAATATAGGTCCATACGTTGGGAACATTTATTTCAGAATACAAAGAAAGATATAGGGCATGTATAGGTAATTGGGACTTACCATTAATGTAGGGACATTATATATGGTACAGAAAAGGTGACGTGACTGTTATAACTAGGTCAGCGGGTAGCGGGTAAAATCAACTACGTTAGCGAGTATAGCTCAGCGGGTGGCGGGTTCAGCTAGTTCATAAACTATAACAATAAAGCAATGTTTAACAAGACATGTAAACAAACAAACAAACAAACAAAGATACATATATATGGCAAAGGTTTACCTCACAATTGCTAATCAAAACTGATGTTTCCCGTGTTCCTTAATTGTGACTAAAAGTGCAACAAAGACGAGATTGTGCGTACACCCCCCGCTCACCAATGTGTCAGTCGACCTTTGGAGAAAGTCTATCGAATCGTGTACAAGAAGAGAATTCGTCATCCGAATAACTTCATTTTACTGTTCGGGCACGTCTATATCGATCAGCATATAAAACGGTAAAACGTCAAAGACCGATAGTACATTCTAACTTCAAAGACCAAGCGAGAAAGATGAATATTATGTAACACACATAATTCAAGTTCGGGGATTGTCATGTGGAGTGTGATGCTGTGCCTTGCGATGTAAGCGCTGCCGTACCCTGTGATCTTAGGGATTCAGTAGCACGTCATGGGAACTTTGATATGACTACTACTACTACTACTACTACTACTACTACTACTACTATCATACCTGCCATGCAAACTTATGTTGTGTGTATCAAACCTGAGGGATGCGAAAGTGATGCCACACGTTACAGAACACCATGTCACTTTACTGGTTTTAATTGTCAATATATGTACAACCATTCAAGCGAAACCAGTCAGCTACCACCCTTAGGATATCATCCAACCCTGAGGAAACACGAATATTCGTTCCCTTTGCAATAGTCTGAATGCTGCAACTTTGAAAGTAGATTCCAAACATTCCCAGGAAAATTAACTAAATATATGGGAGGGACAAACACCGAAGAATTAGCCAGATAAAAATATATTACACGAACTTGGAATGGTGTTATTAAAAACACTGAAACTAAATTCGGAAACATAGTGAATTCATTCAAAGACATTTTGGATTATATTATTGAAGTACGTCCAAAGACTTTCAACATATCGACATACGTCATGTCGTATTTCAGAAAATTCGAGATTTCATGTACATCATCTCAATCAATACTGGAACTTCTTTGGAAACCGACCTCCGTTTATTTAGACTTAAGATATAGTGTTTAGGATTGTTGCAAATTCATTGACAAAATGCATGTTATTTTAATGTTTTCACTTTGTATTATAATGACATAAATGACATCAATTATGTGTTGCATTTTACAAACCATGTTAGTTTTCGTTCTGTTCTGTTATTTTGGTTTAAGACCATAGAGCCGTAATAATGGACATAAATTATTGTTAAAAGCATTCACACTCCATTTATTCAATGTTAAAGGTCACAATGGTTTTCTCTGTAAAGTTTTAAAAACATAGAGCCGTAACAATGACCATCCTTTATAACCCCCCCCCCCCCTCTCTCTCTCTCTCTCTCTCTCTCTCTCTCTCTCTCTCTCTCTCTCTCTCTCTCATATTTCCTCCGCGGTCATTTGGTTATCATGAAACTACCTGCTACAACCGTCTCTCACTGGTCTTTCGTCGTCGAATTATTCCTCATTATGATGTACTAATCAGAAATGAGATTCGTCTTCTCTGATGGTATAGTCTGTAACAGAGGATACATAGGGCATTAATTTAATATACGGTACAATTATTTAGCATATTAGAGGTCACATTACATATATACATAGAGATGACATGACGATTGGCCGCAATGTAAAATATCCCAAATATCCTGTAGACAATTTGGTTAACATATTAGGTGGAGTGGGAGCTCCCCAGCAGCATCAAAGGTCAAATCGGTCCCTCCACATACTCTTGAGTGGGCCATCCATCTACCTAATGTAATGTAGAAAGTACCTGACACCTCTTTCATGCCAGCTTTTGATCCGTGCCAGACTCGGTAAGGCTTGAAACTTTGCGGCTCCTTTCTCACAAAATGTACAATCATGTGTTATAGGTACAAGGGACTAGCGATATTTGTGCATTAAATAGTAACATTAATGTAGACACCCAAACTTCTTAACTGCTTTACTGGTGTAGACATATCAAATCATGCAATATGCATCAGCTTTATTTACTAGACAATGACTTCCTAGACAAGGCCTCCACTGGAAACCTTTATCTAGCAACACATACAAGAAAAAATAGTTATTCTTACACATACTAAATAAAAATCCTAGTCACATAAAAGTGAGTGTCAAATCATGTGACTTTTCTGTTACACTGATAACTGACAAGGCTTCGTTATATGCTCCTAAAACTTTGAAGTTATACATTAGCGATTACGTCTACAAAATTTTAAAAACCTAATCTGGAAGTAAAAATATTTCCAAAAATATTAGTTAAACATTATGTCCTTTCAATTTGATAGTTACTCGTACGATACTTAGTCTTTTGTTATCGAAGGAGATAGATAACTCTTAAGGTAAAGTTCGCTTCTTTCGTAGACTCGTTCCACATACTTACCAATTGAGTTGTATATCATTGTAAGGTACGGCTACGTCCACATGCGACTATTGCTATAAAGACAATGCGAGTTTCAACTAGGTAACTTTGTACACGTTACAAATAAATATATTGCGATTTTGCTGATATTGTCATATTTCAAATTCATAGCGAGAGTTGTTTCAAATGGACCAATTATATATATATATATATATATATATATATATATATATATATATATATATATATATATATATATATATATATATATATATATATATATATATATATATATATATATATACATATATATACATATACATATATATACAGTTGTTTCAAATGGACCAATTATGTTTTGTTTGGGAAGGGAGTGATATATATATATATATATATATATATATATATATATATATATATATATCTATATATATATATATATATATATATATATATATATATATTGCTTTACTCAATAAGCCTCTATTAGAGCAGTTATCTGCAACGTATACTTTGAGAAAGTCTGCAACCTTATGAGTTCAATGTTTCTTTCTAAGCGTTTTGATCTGAATTGGTACTTGTACGATGCTATTAACTTCATTTTCCGGCGTAGCCAAGATAACCTGCCAATTAGAGTGAAGGGGGTGGGGATGGGAATTGAAGTGGAACTGAACTTGTGACATAAAAAGCGCCTTTTATGACCTGGATAAAACCTTCACACAATCAATATATACACATTAGTACGGATGCCTATGTGAGACCCAGATTAAAAAGTAAACAATTAAACTAAAAAATTAAAAACAAGTAAATAATTATGAATGATCATTCCTAGATACCAAGATAAAATAACAACGATTTTTGTAATAAATATGTACGTGTACTCTAGTTAATTTACCTTGCCAATTAAACATGATCACGTGCAAGGATCAATTAATTAAAATAAAGACTGCCACTAAACGTGATATGTCAGTAGAAAAATAAATTTCAACAAAGCGAAACTGATAAATGTGCAAAGGAAAGAATCTATCCGTGGTAAATGTTCATATCTAAGTTGAGTACAGTGAAGACGGAAAAAAACGAGATATTATACAGGGTAATTCTAAGGACCCTTCCATGAGACGCACATGTTATTAATTATATGTTTTCTTCGTGAACACGTAGTTTGCAACACACGTTCGCTATATTCAACAAATTTATATTCATCATAAATCAGTCCATTTATTTAGTTAGTACACTACCATAAGGTGTGTGCAGGGCCTTTCCTAAATAAGATAATCGTGGCCATTTTCAAATCGTACTTTAGGGGATGTGGAATAGGCGAAACGTGATTTCCAGCATGGAGTAATAGGCGATCACTGGGTAGAGGAACCAGAAAGGTCAAGTATTTAGCGCCTCAAAATCGTGACAAATGTGTCCGACGTCGAATCATACAATTACCTAAGCCCAAGTCGGAATATACCACAGTAACGGATTTGACTTCACTTGCCGATGGGTTAAATAAACAAACACTCCAAACAAACCAAGTTACACATTTTGCAGTTTGCCGGCTTTCTGCATGGATGATTGTCTTTCAATTAAATCACGGTGTCTATAAAACGCACCTGTATAAAATGAATGATTTGTTATTTTAGTATATAAAAGTAACATATCTGGTCTTAAATGCGTATATACGAACACGAACACTCCTACAAACGTAAGCCTCTGAATAGTCATCATGAAATAAACAAACTTGCCTTGAAACTCAATATCCCCTCTTCCTTTGTGAAAAGGTCGATAGATAATTACTATATTTTAAAACAAAATGTCAGCAGATATCGTCCATATTGTACCTGAATTATATCGTGATGTTGCCGCCTTAGATATGAACATTTACCACGGATAGATTCTTTCCTTTGCACATATATCAGTTTCGCTTTGTTAAAATTTATTTTTCTACTGACATATCACGTTTAGTGGCAGTCTTTATTTTAATTAATTGATCATTGCACGTGATCATGTTTAATCGGTAAGGTAAACACACACACACACACACACACACACACACACACATATATATATATATATATATATATATATATATATATATATATATATATATATATATATATATATATATATATATATATATGTGTGTGTGTGTGTGTGTGTGTGTGTGTGTGTGTGTGTGTGTGTGTGTGTCAACATGGTTAAGCTAGTATCCTAGTATCCGATGCGGGCACTCAATCCTTGCTAAGCATTTCACATCGAGACTGAAACTTTTGAGGTTTGCTGTTTTTCGATACACATTCAGGCTAAGACATTAATGAATGAGTTTACTACAAATCCTAATTAACATTATACAGATACATCAAACAGGGGTATATAATAAATAATTTACTTCGAAAGCAAATTATTGTTTTGTTCAGAATTGGGGGTGGGGGTAAATCGTTTCTACAAAAAAATCAAGACCTCGACGTATCATTTAACGATGTCAGACTTCTTTCTAGAGAATACGAACAAAACCTGTGTGCATATTGTTTTGTACTGAGATACTGATTACCCGTGCTTAGCGATATTCAGACACGATGTATATTGTCCGTGTAGGCTGTGTATTACTTGTAGTTAGTCAAAATTGGTTTACCAAATATGTTAATTGAAATTATTCATCTCCATGATGATTTGTTATCAACTTACGTTGATTATGATTACTCAATAATTATCGAATATTATATACGCAAAAGCTGTGTAATTATGAGTGAATATTTCCGGTCATGCGCACTCAGATCAGAAATGATCAACATATGCAAATGAATAAGATGTACAGGCTCAAATCTAGCATTCAAATGGTACACATAAACTGCAATGTACATGTCTTAACCCAAGTCGAGAGTTGTCTGTTAGGAGGAATTTAGGTCAGTGTCAACACATTTTATTGTCTTATATTGCCGAGGACGTGGATTAGTTTGTCTTGATCTTTTACGACTGGGCAAAACAGTATTGTATTGGCGTCAGGATAGATGGAGCAAAGTGCACTGACCAAGGAATCACCCTTATAATTGACGCAGAATAATATGAGAGTTGACTCTATGATGGTAACTAAGTGCGTTTTCACGGATACATTAGTCCGATCACTTGGACAGCTATTGAGCCCGCACCACCTTGGGTAATAGTTTGACACTATAGATTGAGAAAAGTCGTTTCACCAGATTTGACGGCTATATAAAATGTGTTTGTGTATAGAGACAACGAGGCCAGTATGTCGAGATGTTTTCATACCTCATATCACACAGGTTCGTTCCACTGAATCGAAACAAAACATTAATGCTGTTTTGCATTTAGACTTTTAGTTGATAAGTAATACAGCATACTGACGTTCAGATTAAATATTGCTCGATACACGATATATACTCGACATATATATATATATATCGATGTTCAGACGTAAATGAAAAGACCTAAATAGTTCTTTCCTGGGTGTGGGAGACTGCAATGTTAATTGAATACTAATATATATAACCTGATTAATAATACATGTTTATGTTAGTAATCGATATATGAAGAACTCCAGTCTCCCTTGATGAGCTTCTTTTTCAAATGTGTACAAGTTCTGCCACTTTTGTACGATTTAGACTGCTGAGAGTGAATTTAAGCTATTAACGCTTCGTATAATGTATTTTATCGTTGTGGGTGTGTCCTTAACACCCAACCCACAAAGTCTCTATTGTTTTGGATAATTTGAATGGAGTTAAAATGAGAACAAAGGAAACATCAGATATACTAGCAGAACTAACATAATAATTAAAGCAGCATGGTTGTTATACATGTACTTGATACGTTTATTAATAGCAACTGTGTACAATGTTAGCTATTATACGATTAAAAACAATTTATCATACAATACACAGAGAAATGTGTGTGATTGATCATTTGACATTTTTCTTAGTTCAACAGAAAGTCAATATGTATTTTTTCACTTTTACAATGTTTTAGAACTGGGATTGGTCTACACTGAAAAATATAAAAGTTTCATACAGCAGGTATATTGTAGTTTTCATTTTAGATATGTAACGTATAATAGCTCTAAAGGGCTGATCCAGTGTGCGTGTATTGTGTAGTTTACATAGACTAATATGCGATCTCATAATGTTTTAGTCTAGTTTTCAAAATATGAAATATATCAGAGACATTTTATCCTAAGAGTTATGTGTCATGGCAAACACATATGTATCCAGAAATAATATTTTACCGGAAAAATTAGTAACTAATATTTCGAGAGAATTCCCATTGCACGCTGTTCGATTATGTGTTCTTTGTATTTTAATTTTTTTGTGTACTTACCAATCTTTTTGAACTGTAGTGATCTGGTTGTTTCGGATGAGCTACTTTCCTCCGTGTGTTTGAAGAGTAGAAGAGGCATATTTCCTCCGTGTGTTTGAAGAGTAGAAGAGGAATTTAATTTATTGCCTTTTACATACTTCAAATAAAATCAGGTTGTCTGCTTAAATAAAAAAAAATGTGCTTACTTTATACGTTTCTCATATATGAAATGTATACAATTTCAAGAAAGATTTGATATTTTTTCTTCTAAACATACCGTTCAGTTATTTTTATTTTTATGTGTTTTAATTGAAATGTCATTTCACCTAACACGCTCTTTAGTGTGCGTATTCAAGCGTCATTAAGGTACATAACAGCCATCTCCATTTGCTTTGAAAAGTTGCGTTGTATTAATCATAACTGTAAATAATTTAAAATGTGCATCGAGTTTAACGACATAATTCATTAAACAACCCAGCTGTTATCGGTCGTAACAACCTTGCGATAAAACGTGATATTTTCGGTAAAGTTTATTCAGACATATATATATATATATATATATATATATATATATATATATATATATATATATATATATATATATATATATATATATATACATCAATAAAGAGGACTTTGTGTGTGTTCTTTCCGCCACTTAAAGATGAAAACACATGTTACGCTCCTAGTTGTTGTACTCGTAACACAATGGCTGTATATCAATTAGTTTTCACTTTACTTCCAAAGAATAAACACCAATAAGTGGAAGTCGTCAACCAACCATGAAGAAAAACCTACAATACAATCCCCCATTTATTGGCCCAAGTCCGTTATGGTCACACTATATTTGACTTGATGGATACAACTCGTTGCTTGTTTCGACATTCGTATAAGCATTTTTAACGGGCGAGGATTGGAGAAGAAAATACGATCAGAAGCCACGTTGGAACTTATATTAAAGTAGGTGCATTTCCTTTCTAGTCTACTCCTCCGACTCATTATGTTCTTTTATCTCTAGGTCTTCTTTAGTCGTCATCATAGTCATCGTTATCGTTTCTTCGTTAAATGTTTGGCGGTAATGTGGATAGATACCTTCTTATCCAAGGTAACTGAAACATACATAATTATTAAACACCTTAAGCCAGTAACGTTTATTCTCCATATATAGTTATCCTATCTTGAAACATCTCCGATGTCTTTTATAAATGATTTGCAATCAGCTGTTATCGTTTGTGATAGGCTGAAAATCACCAACATGAATTATATCCCATATCATATCAGATTGTGCTAATTTTGCCTCAAATGTGGACGTCTTTGTTCTCGATATTAAATATATACAAATAAGGATCGTGCCGAATATCCGCAAATATATATATATATATATATATATATATATATATATATATATATATATATATATATATATATATATATATATATATGACAAGCTACCAGAACGGTGCATTTTCGTTTTGTTTTTTTTTGGGGGGGGAAGGGGGCACCAGACAGATGCCCCACCCCCTAATAAAAAAAATTAAAGTTTTTATGTATGTATGTGCTCCCTCAGGTATGTTGTTTGTTGTTTTTTATTTTCCATTTAACGCCCCATTTAATTTTTCCCCATCGGGGTTATATGTTTGATTCGGGGTATTTTTAGTATCCCTAATGTTTTTTCCGTAGATCCTTACTAGGTGGGAATTGATCTACCCACAACTAGTAGTCTACGTTTGTATTTGTTTATGACCATGGCTAGTGGTCTCCCATTATCCTTGTGTTTGCTATTTGTGTGTTGCTATACAAGGTATATACCTTGTATTTGTGCAAAGGATTGCCATTTCATCCAAATTTTATCTAAAGTTGTCTTACATTTTGTCTTCTCTCAATGGGAGACAGTCTCTTTATTTAGTTTATTATAATTTAATTTAATTTTGAATTTCGTATAAATTGAAGTGTGTTATTTAAAATTTTTAGTATGCTTCAATGTATCTAATAATATTTATATTTTTAGGTCCGTCTGCCTTGCGACAGAATCTGTACAAATTTATTTGGTTGTACAGTTCCTGTCTCAATTTGGGCCGGCCTATAATTATTTATTTTAATTATGAATACAAATATTTCAAAATTGTTTAAGTTCACTTCAATGGGAGCCATGTCTATTACGGGAGATAGACATGGCAGAGAAAGTATGGATATAGTATCCAGAGAAGTAGAGGTGCATTAGTATAATAAAGTTTTATTAATGGGTGTTTTTTCCAAACTCTGCCAGAGGCCTGCTCACTTCGCGTGGCGCCATGTGATTTAGCCCCATGGCGTCCTCATGTGCACTTTTCCCTTACATAGTAAATATAATTAATTAAGGAGTAAGTAAAAAAAAATTATAATTTAAAAATTGAAATAATTTCAATTTATTTTAATTTTTTTAAAGTTATTCCCTAACTTTCATTAGTGGTCCACATTTTATAAGGGTCCTCGTTATAAAGTCCGTTATTAGTCGTACCAATTGTTTGTTAAAGTTTCCGTAAAGGAAGAGTAATTGACGTCTGTCATATTTGTCTACCTTCATTATTTCTATTATTAGTTTGATCCTTTCTTCCTTTGTTTCGTCACATTGCGTTATCGTGTGGTATTTTGTATAGGGGGCATTTTTGCATAGAGGGCAGCGAACAGGGGTCCGTATCAATCGTCTTCTAAAAGCCACTTCGCCTGTGAGCCAGGCGTTGTGGAGGTACGTGTATATAATACTTTGTACCTTTGGAGAGTTGATGTCGGACCAATGCCTCCAAACTCTATCCCAGTTCATATATGGAAAATCTATCTCTATTTTACTCTGTTTTGTTTGATTATATTTCCAAAATCCAGTCATAGGTGTCTTCTTTATTTAGTTCCCATATTTTTTATTGTTCCTAAACGTATATAATATTTCTTTAATCCCCTTATATAAATGTGGTGCATCTACTTTCTTAACTAATTTGTTGTTCGTGTAGATGTCTTGTCTCTGTCTCATTCCGAATCCTATCTAAAAATGTATAATGCTTCCCATGGTGTTGGTCGTGTGCTACTTATCCGTTTAATCCTATTTATTATGTTTTTAGTTTTAATAATTAGGAGAGGATTATGTTAGACTAATCCACCCTCTTTTTTTTTTTGCTCTATATCATGTCGACTTCTTTATGTAGCGTGTTTTGTAATTCCAAATATATTCTACTATTTCATTATCGATTGATGATTGATTGATATAATGGGCTTTAAGTGCTCCGTCCACTAGGGCTCTTAGCACTAGTTTGTCCTTCAAAGGAAGGTTAATTAATTAACCCTGAGGGTGGGGCAAGGTTAATTAATTAATCCTGAGGGTGGGAATTGTGCCGCGCACCCTGCAGGCGTTTATGGATTCAGAGAATCCTATTTATTTTGGCCGTCACATCTGGCCAATAATTGTACTGGCACGGTGTGATTGGAAGGCCGTTTGGGTGGGTAGGAATAGAGCCTAAACACACCCACCCTATCATTCTATTCTGACATGCCTAACTGTCCGCAATAGCAGTGGGGAAAAGCGAGAGAAAAATAGTTTTCTCATATCGCCTGTATCTGCATAGTTATCGGGCGTGCACGCACGCGTAATTACTGCTGCAGTCTATGGTTTCTAGTGTTTTATTGTTAATGTCCACAGCGTTTATTAGATATATCAAATTTGAATACATATATGTTTTTGCAACCTGTGAACATTCTATTAGCCTAAGTGGCATAGGTGCCCATATATTTGTTACATCTTTTATTTTGTTTTTTATTTTAAGACAGTTTTCCTTTTCTTCATTTGCCCCGAATAATATCCCCAGGGCTTTCACTCTATTTTTTATCAGGTGTGGAGGTAATCCAGGGTGATTTCCCCTCCAGTTGCCTATTTTTAGAATTTCGGTTTTGTCATGATTTATTTGCGATCCTGATGCTTTGCCGAAGGCTTCATTTTCCTTTGAAGGTGTTTAAAGGAATTTGGATCATTTATAAAGTTCGTGCAATCATCAGCATGGTGTAGCATCTTAAATTCCTCTTTTAAGTTTGGTATTCTTATTCCTTTTATCAGTATTGTTCCTGATCTTCATACTCAGGATTTCAATTGCTATTACGTATAAGAGCATTGATAGTGGGCAACCTTGCCTCACTGATCTTTTAATTTCAATTTTTTTTCCGTTCTCGCCCCATTTACTTGTACATTTGCAGTTATTTTATTGTACAAGATTTTGGTCCATTTTTGGAAGTTTTTCCCAAATCCAATTTTTTCCAGTAAGTTTTGTGTATAATTATGTTCTAGTCTGTCGAAAGCTTTCTCCTGATCGAAACGTACCATATCACATTTCGAATTTGTAGTATTTATAAAATCTATTATTGTCCTAATGTTAAGTATATTGTTATGTATGCTTCTATTTTTACCTCCGCATGTTTGATTACTGTTTACTATGGTGTTTATCCCGTTCTTAATCCCATTAGCTAGAATTCTACTCAGTATTTTGTAATCTGTGTTTAGGAGAGAGATGGGCTTCCAGTTTTTTTAAATCTGTTTTGTCGCCTTTCCCTTTGTATATGAGAGTAATCAATCCCTCCTGCATTGTTTTTGTCATTTTTTAGTAAAATATTGTTATATAGACCCTCTAAAATTGGCGCCACCTCACTTTGGAATTTCTTATAGAATTCCGCTGTGAGGCCATCTCGCCCTGGTGATTTTCCTTTTTTTGCTTTTTTTTTTTTTTTTTTGTGGAGAGGACTCCTTACCCTGATCTTTGCAGACCATTTTTAAGGTAAGGGCTCTCCTTTGATTTTAGTAGGATGTTATGCTATAGTTTGATTGTGCATTATCATGTATATTTTAGTTTTTTTTATTTTTTTATTTTTTTTTAATTATTATTTTTTTTTATTTTCATTTTTTTCTTCTCCAAAATGATTAATTTATGATTTATTCCAGTCTTTCATCATATGCCAGTTTACATCTTTTTGTTCTTCTCTTTCCTGTCTTCTTTTTTCTCTTCGTCTTATTATTTGTGGTTTTTCCTCTTCATATTTCTCTCTAGCTCTTCTGCACATTTCTTCTCTCATCATTTTTTCAATTTCGTCATCTAATGCCGTTTTTCTTGTTGTTTGATCTTGGATGGACTCGTTTTCTTCTAATTTCTGTACTGTGAGCATTTTTTCTTTCTTTTTTGATTTGTTCTGAGTTTCCTGATGTTCTGTCTGTTGTTTTGTCTGTTGTTTTGGTATCTGTTGTTGTGGTTGTTTTATCGTTGGACCTATTCCATCTCTCATCATATTTTCCGTTCTTCTTATTGTTTGATCTGGGATGGACTTGGTTTCTTCTGATTTCTGTATTGTGGCCTCTATTTCTTCTAGGTTTTGACTTTTTTCCTTCCTTTCTGATTGTTTCTGAGTTTCCTGATGTTCCTTCTGTTGTTTTGGTCGCTGTTGCTGTGGTTGTTTTATCCCTGAATCTCTTACTGATGTTTGGTTCTCATTTCTATTTATGATTTGTTCTTTATTTATATTTGTAGGGATTGTTTGTTTTATAGCTGATGTCAATTGTTCTGCCTGCCTTGAGTTTGTTGTTGTTATTTGTATATCCGGTGTTTCTGGTATTATTTGTGGCCCTCTAATACATTTTTTGGGTGTATGACCCGTTTCTCCACATTTATTACATTTCCTGTGGTGTATGCATCCTTTATACCAGGTTGTTACCAGGAAGCCATGTATAAAACATGTTCTTTTAATTGTGGGTAGTTTTGTTCTCTCTATTTCCAGTATCCTTGTTTCATTGAAAACATTAAATCCTGGTATTTGTCCGAGTCTTGAATTTTCCACCTTTAATCCTTTTTTTGCAAGTTATTTAATTGTGGTTTGCACTTTTTCTACAGAAATGAGATCATCACACCGTTTCTTGTGTTCTGGTGAAATCATTTCGCATTGTATTGAATTTAGATATTGTGTAATTGTGTCATTGTCTATGTTTTGAGAAGTGTACAGTGTTGTAAAAATTTTTTTAACTTCACTCATTATTTCAGCTTTTGTCGTAATTTCCACCCCTTCAATGTTTAATGTGTCTAATACTTTCTCCCCTCCTTTTCTTTTTTTTTCCTTTTTATATAATTCCTTAGCCTGTTTGTATATATGGTGAAATTTACTCACCCTTATTTCCATTCCCTTTGTTTTACATTCTTTTAGTTTTTCTAGTTGCTCAGAGTAGCTCTCCTTATCCCTTAAAAGTGTTGTGTCATCATTTATTAATCTTTTTAGTGCTAGTTTCTGCATTTTTTGAATCCATTTACGTTTCGTTGAGTGATATATGGCTATTTGTTTAACTTTTTCTTTAAATTTATCCCAATCGTTTGCAATATAAGATTTATTTTGTCCCTCTTCATTTGTAAGTATTTTAGGGATTTCCTTTTTTATTTCGTTCATTAATTGCTCATCATCCAAAATTGAGTTGTTTAATTTCCATTCTCCAGTCCCCCATTGACTATTTTTTATCACTATTTCTAGAGTTATTTGTTTATGATCAGAAATTTTTTAAATCTAAAATTTTTGCTTTTTTATGTTTTATTGTCAAAATCAGATGCATAAAATTTATCTATTCTGCTTGATCCTTTTGTTTGCCCTATATAATCGTGTGTATATTCAATTCTTAATAGGTGCAATTTTCTATACACATAAATTAAAATCCCCCTCCCCCTAAAATCAGGTGTTCTGCTGTGAAGCTATTTAGGTAGTTATTCAGATTTATTATAAAGTCATAGTGACTTTCCCTATTTGCTGGAGCATATATATTCAAAATATGTAGTTTATTTATTTTTATATGTATTACTCTTCCCTTTAAGATCATATCCTCTGTTACTCTTTCCCAATTTTGCCTCTTTTTATTTCTAATTATCGTTGCTACTCCCGCTTTAATGTCACTGTGTTTGGCTTCGTTTATTACAACTGTCGCATTCATTTGAGATTCAAGTTCTGCTATCATTATGTTTATGAGTTTATTGTGAGTTCCTTGAATTAGTATTATGTCCTGTTTTTTTTTTCAGTTGTGCAATTTTATCCTTATCTATACCGTTAGTGTTTATTGATGCGATATGGAAGTTTAATTCCTCCATTTTTGGTTTCCAGGTGGCTTTTCCTTACATTGTTGATTTTATTTAAATAGTAATAGTATTAGGTTAAATTTCAATTATTTAGTTATTTAGTTAAATTAAATTATTGAGTTGTGGGACATTGGCTCCTCGTTCGTCTGTACCCTAGGGTCTATAATCATCCTAAAGTATGTTATTCCTGTCTCTTCAATCTCCTCTTTCGTTTCGGTCTGTTGTGTTATTTGTATTTCATTAATCGTTTGGGTCATTTCTGTGGTATTTGTCTGTTTGGGTAGGTCCATTTCAGTTTTGGGGTTGTCGTTGTCATCGGAGCTTTCCGATAATTCGACTTTCTCGTTTCTTTTCCTTTTTTGTTTTTGTATTTTTTTTCCTCAGTATTGGAATTCTCTGTGTTATCTGTTCAGTGAACGGTGCATTTTCGGGCATCGTGAAGTGTCAAACAGAGAGATTGTTGCCTCGATTAATTCTGCTGGATATAACCTCATGTGCTTATATTTTACAATAAACGAATGAAAAACACCGGGCATAGAGTAGAATAAAATAGGTAATGTTTCGTTGAACACCATAAAATAAACAAATCACACCGAATATGGGATGATTATAAATGGAATGCTCTGTTAAACACCAGCGAAACAACGTTCATATAATAGATTGCAAAAGGTTACGTTCCGTTAAACACTAAAGAAACACACCGTTCATTGAGTAGATTAGAAAAGGTTACGTTCCAATAAACACTAACGAAACACACCGTTCACTGAGTAGATTACAAAAGGTTACGTTCCGATAAACACTAACGAAACACACCGTTCAATGAGTAGATTGCAAAAGGTTACGTTCCGATAAACACTAACGAAACACACCGTTCACTGAGTAGATTACAAAAGGTTACGTTCCGATAAACACTAACGAAACACACCGTTCATTGAGTAGATTGCAAAAGGTTACGTTCCGTTAAACACTAACGAAACACACCGTTCATTGAGTAGATTACAAAAGGTTACGTTCCGATAAACACTAACGAAACACACCGTTCATAGAGTAGATTGCAGTAGGTTATGTTCCGTTAAACACGAGAGAATCCTACCAAACATGATGTGTATTGTAATATGTATGTTTGCCAGATTATAAATTCTTAATAACTAACGTACTAGACAGCTTGTCTTGAACATAGGTAGTAACGGAAAGCAAGATAGCTATTTACACATACTTTAACGATGTCACATATAACATCAGTACGATAAAGCCCTAAGCATGCTGGTAAACTATGTTGGAAATCATGAACACACGATGATTGAACAGGTACTTTAAAAACAAATTAAAAATGATATTCATCAATACAGACATCATCATAGTATAGAACAAAAGCTTTATTTATTAAATATATTCGTTCTTATCTAACGACTGGTTAAAATGTATGGCCTATCTCATCAAAACTATTCTAAACGACGAATAAGATAAAGGGGAGAGAGAGGAATAAAATGAAATCACATTCAGGTGAATAACATCCTTCTTCAAACGAAATTTTATTTTTACTAATAAACAGTTATTTTATATCTGTGATAAAGCAGCTCACACTAATTAGACTACCCCGGATGTATTTTATGGTTGAAATCATTAACATATAAATGTACGTTCTGTATGATTTTCTGTTGAAACTACAGTTGTAAGTTTTATAGAAATATGCAAAGGTAGAATAAACCAATTGTTGTGAAGCAATCAGGATTACTTTGCAATTGTATTTCTTGAAACAAGAAAAACTAATCATCCATTACGACAACACGAATCAAGCAAGGAAACTATGTGAGATCTCTTATGGGAACAAAATCTTTAATTTAGATTATTTGTATTGTTAATGTTTCGTTTACCCCGCAAACGAAATCGAATGTGAGCATCCTGTTCTTCGCTAAACAGTAGACTCTTTAGTTAGTCATGTTTAGGCGGATTCAGTAATTGCACACATTAATATCAACTATTTCCAACAACGCTTAATAAATGCTTTAACTTTATTTTAGGTCCAATAAATAAGAGGGCAAAATGTCAAAGCTATTGAATAGAAAATTGTTAAGTTTTTCCCTGGTTCTTTGTTGTCTACAAAATAATGGGTCATTGAGGAAGTGTTAAATGGAAGATGATCATTTATCCCCCGTACTTTGTCCACATTATTTATATTGATGTTATTAAGTATGCTATTCAAAATTCAATACGACAGAAGCAGCAAATACATCAAGAATATATAATTAGAAAATGGTCATTCATTCATGCACTTAATATTTTGGGAAATACCGACATAAACGATGAACTTACAAGCCTCGTTTATTTCGGGCGATACCAAAGTACGAGATGTTATTACAAGGCCCGTTTACTTCGGGCGAGACCACAATATCCAGCAGTACAAGCACTGTAATGTATTTAAGACATTAATTATTTTCCTGCTCGTTATAATTATTTAATTGCTAAACTCTTCCTATATACTCGATGAAAAGGCTTATCCAGAATGATATGCTTGTTGAAAAGAAGACTCGATGATGTTTCAACAATCATTACTATGCCTCGAGTTTTAATTTTTAATTTTTAATGTTAATCATGTGGTTTTACAATTAAACAAAATGGAGAAATCATTTATTTCAGTAACGGTAAATTATGAGCAACCTTGCTTATGGTGATGACAGGTCTCTCAGTCATTGTGAAGTTTTTGAATGTATCTTTCAATCATCTGAAGGTGAATCAGCCACACTGCTCAATCTCCCACATGACAAAATATAAGACTTCATCTGATTTGCTGATGCAATTAGTGATTATGGTAATAGTACAGGTCACCAGATCATGACTACTAGACTGTGGTTGTCAGATCTTTACGTACTACAGTTAATCATGCAATCTTTTCACGAAACAAACTCCTTTCTCCTAAACAAAGAAGAGTAAAACCTCAGTTAGTCACCACAATGGTACCGCAAATAACCTTTCGTCGTCATTCAGCTGTTAAAATCTTCCGATGATAATAAGTTAACAAATCTCTGACGGCATCCCTGTTCCCACGAGTTTAATCGCGTTATTGACAGTGATCATCGGGAAAACGAATGAATGTCGTTTACCAAGGTTTTTTCGTCAATCTTTTGTATTAATATGCATACCAGACGATAATAATGTAATTATATTTAAGATTTAAAAGAATGATCACCTTAAAACTATATATCTCCTCTTGATCTTAAAACGACAAAATCCGGATTATTGCTCCGGACGCATCGCGTTTCAGAACTGTATGAGAGGTTATGACAACAACTTGGCGTATATATATATATATATATATATATATATATATATATATATATATATATATATATATATATATATATATATATATATATATATATATATATATGTGTGTGTGGCTTGTGGCGGGGTTTGTTACGCAGCCATTGTGGTAAGTGTGTTATGTTTGCGTCAGTGTGCTCCCAATATTTTATTTAAATTATTATAAAAGTCCCAAATAGGCTCAATATTGTATGAAATGAAATTAGTGATAGAGAAAAGTAAAGCTCCGAGCCACCAATCAGAAATACCGATAATTAAATTCTTGAGTACACAAAAGGAATACCAATTTAACAAAACTCAATAGTCAAATGACAAAAATTACTCAGTCACTCTTCTTCCTCTCGACCAAGTGATATCCGATTACATTTTTGGGTTCATAGTTGAGGAATTTACTAGCTTTTCCATCTTTCTTTGTTTTCTACTCATCTGTATCTATCCTATCCCGCCAATTCCTTCTCTCCTTCCAACTTCCCACCTAACTTGACTTATCCTTCTCCAATATCTCCTCCTCGACTCCGTTTTTGACTAGCCTTCGATTCAAAATCGATTTTACCACTAGTCTGTATCCCCTGTCCTTCCAAGATAATCAGGACTAAACTATGCTACTTTTTCCAATGCTTTGTCTTTCTAGGAATTCCCTAAGTTACCCCGCCAAATTACGAGTGGTTTTCCCGAAGTATTTCATTATAACCTTACGTCACGCTGTTTGCGGAATTACTTACTTAATAGCTATAAAATGCTAGATTAAATTCTGATTGAAATGATGACCACACCCTCTCTCAATTCCTAGTGACCGGGGTTATATTTTGAAAAAAACATGCCCCAGCCACCAAGTGCAGATTATCAATTCAAATGTGTTCTACGTGGTATAGCAGTGTTAAGGACCAGCTTCGCACAGCTAAAAGAGACCGCCGTAAAGTGGAGAGGCTTTGGATTTCTACCACACTCACTATTCATAAGCAAATATATGAAGCCGCTAAGAAGAACATCACAAACATAGCACATGCAGCCAAATTATCCTACTACAGAAATAAGGTCACTGAAAGTTCCAGCTGAAAAGAGCTCTTCAAGATTACTAAGAAACTAATATCAAGGAACAAATTATACACCACTTCCAGCTACCTTCTCTCCAGTATACTTCCAGACCTGTTTTCAAATGTCTTCCGTGATAAGGTACAAACCATTGGAGATAAGAGTGACAACTCAATTTCAATTGACTCGTCGTCACCATACAGTTGCGATATAGAATTCAGCGACAACCGTTAGCAGTGATTGAACCTGTCTATATGGATTTAGTACGTACAATTGTGATGAAGAGTGCACCAAAGTCAGGTGAACCTGATCCAATTCCAATATCACTGCTGCTTCAGTGCTTAGATCCAATATTGCCTTTACTAACTGATGTTGTTAATACCTCTCTCTCATCCGGGTAATTTCCATCATTTTCAAAACTAAAACTATAAAGCCTCTGCTGAAGTAAATAACACTCGACCATAACCGTTTAAAGAACAACCGCCCTTTTAATAATCATCTACCGTTCATATATAAAATCTTTGAATACGTTGATCTAACAAAACTTGTATCTCATTTAATTTCAAACAGTATTTTAAGCAATATACAGCATACATATCGTCCTTGCCACATTTTTTAAACTGCTCTTGTAAAAGTAGTAGTTAATGACATTATCTCTGCTTTTGATAGCGGAACGATTTCAATACTCAAACTCTATGATTTGTCTGCAGCAATGGACACAAAAGACCATTATATATTAATTCACCGTCTCCAGCATGTATTTGGCATTCACAACACAACCTTACGGTGGTTCAAGTTCATCTTACTCAACAAGACACAAATTGTATCTGCAAATGGAATAAACTCGAGCCCAGTTGATCTATGTTGTGGTCTTCCAAAGGGTCTGTTCTTGGGTCTATCCCCTTCATTCTATACACTAATCCGCTCTCAAGTGTTATAGATCGTCATCCAATGTCTCATCATGTGCATGCTGATTACACCCATAATATACAAATCTAGGCACCCAGCTGAATTTGATGCTACCATCCAAGGTGTAGAGAGGTGCATTTCTGATGTGAAATCATGGATGACATGTAACAAGCTGCAGATGAATGATGAGAAATCTGATGACTTTCTGAATGCAACACAGATACTTCTCATTCACATCATTTACCTCAAACAATACATATCACCAATACCAACATTAAATTCACAGAGTCAGTACGTAACCTAGGTGTTACTCTGGACAGTACTCTCATATTGCACGAACATAGAGGTTGAGTACTGAAATCGTTCCGCTATCAGAAGCCATGAACATGAACTTATGTAAGATATCTTGGGCTGAGACGCATCAGCTCCATTTGCAAATATCTTTCAGTTGATGCCACTAAAACGCGTGTGTGTTCATTTGTACTTTCAAGACTGGACTATTGTAATTCAATTATCTCTGGTTCGTCTCAACATCTACTCCAGAAACTTCAAAGCGTTCCAAACACAGCTGCTTGGATCATCCTCAGAGTACCACGATCAGAGCACTCCTCCCCGCTGCTCTGTACCCTACAGTCGCAATCCATTCGATCCAAAAATTTGTTCGCTGTGCTACGTTTTACTTACGAATTCCATTCCAACATGCAAGATAATTATGATACTCTTCTGACAAACGTATACTCATTATTCTCACTATGAAAACGATATCATATGGATAACGTTCTTTTGCATACCAGGGTTCAGCAACGTGGAACGAATTGATAATGAAATGTAGACACAAGAATACAGTGATCCATATCAAGGGTGCTCTTAAAACCCACCTTTTTCGACTGCAAGAACAAACTTAAAGACCTAATAATATTTCCTACCTTAAGTATTTTCAGCATGTTTATATGTTTTCTAAGTTCATAGCGTTTGGGTTTGTTTTTAGTTATATCGTTATATATGTTATAAAGACCTTAGAACTTCTACATATTAGGCGCTTAAAAAAATCCTCATTATTAATATTATTTATTCATCCAAGATAAGTATCACTTATGTACGATTAATACTGAAATTGAAGTTATTTATGGCAGCAGCGCTCAAAAGATGCCTTTAACAGTCAGTGGGATCTGACTGTGCATCACATCCTGGTTTGTCTCACTTCACTAGAATTTATCACATGGAGAATGTAACTTGTTCGCAGTGGAGGCGGCCCTCTTACGTGATGCAATAATAAACACGTTACTACGGATGGCCAAGGCGGGGCTCTGAGTGGCTGAGTAGTCTAACGCGCTCTCCGTTACGGATCACTGCCATCTCAGCTCTGTCTGCGTGGGTTCGAGTCTAAGATTCGGCTAATGTAGTTATGTGAGAAAGCTTTCCAGTAGCTTTTCGTGGGTTGGTGGTTCTTTCCGGGGATTTTCCCAGGTTTTTCATCTACCAATAATACTGGCCGCCATGTATAGCCTATTGTGTGCTTAAAATGGCGTTAAACTCTAGTACAACAACAATAACGGATGGCCAAAGTACTTTATATGAGTGATGTTTCTCTGTTAAATTTGGATAGACATTTCATCATATACAGCAGTACTTTTATCGCCAGTTTCTGTATACATTTACCGTATCGGTAGACATGGTAGTTTTAGCACACACTGTAAACTGTATCGTTCGCGGCGTAGAAGGGCCCATATATTCCGAAGCAAACAGTTTATTGTCGTCTTCGGGTGAAAAAAATGTTGATACAAGGTTTTTTCTTTTTGTATTTTCCTGCTCAGCTCCATGTTTATTAACATAAAGTGTATGATCTGTTTTATGGGACATTGTACCCGACAGAGTTGTCTATAACTCTTGTCTTTGACAAATGTTTCAAACATGTGTCTTGGAAAAATTACAAGAGTTATGTTTTTCGTACTCAAACTGTTTGATGTTAGAGACTAACATTTCAACGAGAAGTTAATTGAATTGTGTGCGAGTAATGTGTTCTGAGTTATCTATTAATTTCCCCAAACTGCCTTTTAACTTTATCATATCTATTCCCTTTCTACCTTGGTATATTTCTTTCTCCGCATTTAACTGAGTTTTTCGACATGTATTTCTCCCACAGAAATATCCCTCTTCGCTATTGGTTTACAGCATTGTTGACAGAGATGACCTGATTCGCGTGGTCAGACGAGACACATTCATTCTGTGAATACATAATTCCTCAAATATGTAAAAAAAGGCTGAAAAAAATCCATTTCGTTGTCACCAGTCTATTATATCATCTGTTGTGTCACAGACCGATTGTAGAGCGCTTGCGTTGTCCATGAACGATTGTGTAGCGTCTGCGTTGTCCCAGAACGATTGTATGGCCTAAACTTTGTCACTGAATGATTATGTATTGTCACAGCGTATGTATTGTCACAGAACCGCTGTATAGTATCTGCTGTTTTTGAACAATATGTGTAAAATCTAAGCTGTCATTGTATAGCATGTGCATTTGACTTGACCGGCGCGTATACAACAGATTTAAAAGCAGTTGTCGTGGACATTTTATGGCAGGCCCGACCATATCGATCACCTGGGCAGTCGTCTAGGCCGCCTGGCTTTAAGTCCTTAAAGGGGCGGGAGGTACATTAAACATAGTGATTTTTTCGGGAGGAGGGCATAGTTTCCCAAGGCACCAAAACCCCTTGGGTCTGACCTGGGTAGGAACAACATTATTAGGTCCTGAACGTGCATGAACACACAAATTAAATGCATGACTACGTTCGATAAGTGAACAGTTCTTACTGGTGGATTAATGGACGACGTCACGAACCCGGTATGTGAGAAGAAAAAAATATTTACCCAGTTAATGATAACTGTATAAACGCATTGACAAGAATAATCCAGTATTAATGTGCTTTACGTTGTGAAACACTTGTTAGGTATTCACCAAAATACAAATGAACCAGTATGTATATTTTCCTAAGGTACATGACGTCACAGCAGGTAAAACAAGATTTAGTATGATGTATACATTGTTCATTCATAGAAAAATAATTTTATAAAACCTACTTTTAGTTTTAATTGTTTTGTAAGTGTGGAGAAGCAAATAAAGTATATATATATATATATATATATATATATATATATATATATATATATATATATATATTTCTTATAGGTGTATACAATAAATAACGTGTTGTGCTTATATTGTTAGATATTGTGCTATAGTCGGAGTTACATAGAGCTTGGAACGTTCCGGTGATTGCTTGGTTAGAGCGTCCGCCTTGGATGCGGGATGTCATGGGAAAACTGGCACTGACAGCTGCCTTGATAAGCGTACAGCATTAAGAGGTTAATGTTAGGAAATGTCTGTCTGGTATCAGGATAATGTAACTGGGTGGGACATCATGTTACATGTGGCCAGCATGACACCCCAGTGCTAGACATCAGTATAAACTGCCACACTGCAGACATCGTTGCGATATGACTAAAGTATTGTTAAATCTACGTTAGCGATCCAAATCACACACACACACACACACACACATACACATACACACACACACACACACACACACACATACACAACGGGCCTGTAAGCTCAAACAATATTTGGTCTTGCACAAAGTGTGTTGGTCTCGCCCAAAATACATGGGACTTTTAAGATAGCCCCCTATTTTATACTCGCCCACAATATCCAACACTACAAAACCAATGATCTATACTCTTGTTTTCATTATATAATTATTACAAAATTTCTAGCGCATCAGTGACGATTTTGAAATGTTACATGATAAGGGGTTTTACTGTTGTGCCATCTTGCGTAAAGGATAATTACCTTTTTTCCTCCATGCGTTCTATATGGGAAATAAACTGGGTCGTTTTAAAATCACTCCAACATAAGGAAAGGTGAGCATAAATACGCTTTTACATTTCAATGGAAGCTTTCCGGTAGTTTCTCGTGGGTCGATGGTTCTTTCCGTGGGTTTTCCCAGGTTCTTTTTCCTCCAATAATACTGGCCGCCATGAATAGCCTATCGTGTGCTGAATTATGGCGTTATACCCTACAACAACTACAACAACATTTGAATGGGAAATTGTGAGCTCTTGCAGTCAGAGCAGTACCACAGCAGTATCTCACAGAAAAACGTTTCCTCTTTTCCTATATAAAGGTAGTAATATAAAGTTACGGAACACAGAAATGCTTTTGAGCAAAAAATTGATTTTTATCATTTAACATTTAATCTGCTTTTGACTTGGAATTGAGGTAAACAAAATAATCTTTATGTGTAATGGAATTTTGATGTTAGCGGAAAAAGCATTTTAATGTCCGGACAGATAAAAGGAGATATTTATACATGTTAACAACCTGCATGAAACACATACTTATAAACCGTAATGAGAGAGATTTTCAGCTTTGAGCAAAATGTATCCTGTACAATCTGTCTCATTCAGAAGCATTTATTTTTATCTTTAATCGTTATACTACGCTTTAATTATCTTCAATATATAAACAAGCAAAGGGTCCACAAATGTACCGACATTCAATAATAGCGCTTTCATCGTACAAGCTCTGATTGTGTACATTTAATGTGACAGCGATTGGATAGGCTGCATATACCAAATCTAGTGGCACTGCGTCAAGTGTGTCAAACATAGAAGGAAAGCATGCGTGTATTATTTATTGATTTTTTTTTACAGGTGAGACATTTCTTCCTACAAGCTATACTTGAGAAATCTTTTAAGACAAATATCCATTCAGTCGATACGACGGACGAAGTTAACAATAACGTGAGCATCACAATTCTTCTTCTTCTTCTTCTTTTCTTCTTCCTCTTCTTCTTCTTCTTCTTCTTCTTCTTCTTCTTCTTCTTCTTCTTCTTCTTCTTCTTATTATTATTATTATTATTATTATTATTATTATTGTTGTTGTTGTTGTTGTTGTTGTTCTCTTACATACAATGTATGTATGTAGATACCTACGTACGTACATTGGTATGTATGTATGTATGTATGTATGTATGTATGTATGTATGTATGTATGTATGTATGTATGTATGTATGTATGTATGTATGTATGTATGTATGTATGTATGTATGCATGCATGCATGCATGCATGCATGCATGCATGCATGCATGTATGTATGTATGTATTAAATAATTCTCCAACTTCCTTTTGTGATGGCAATTTCTGCAACTGAATTGTTCATAACGAGGAATCAACGTGTGTTTGCCTTAAGTTTTATAATCAAAAAAAATTTATTATCAAGTCCTATACTAATACAATGAGATCTTTGTACGTTATTGAGTATTTGTATAAATAATGACTTACTCTATCTTGAGTTTCAATGGCCAGGCATGTTTCAGTCTCACATAAATGTGAACACTAAATTTACGGGACAAACATCTGTTGTCTAGCCTTTCCTTTAATAACAAGTGATTTTTCTTATTTTGTTACCTATTAGTTACGTTTCATGCTTTTCCACAAACCAGCAGTATTGCCACCACATCTACCACCGCCCCCAACCGCTCCCCCCTTCTCTCTCTCTCTCTCTCTCTCTCTCTCTCTCTCTCTCTCTCTCTCTCTCTCTCTCTCTCTCTCTCTCTCTCTCTCACACACACACAAACAGACGCACACACACATGCAAACAAACACCCCCACCCCCACACACATATTAGTAGGTAAAACTGCGTTCACAATACTTGCCAAAAGCGAATGATAAAATATGTTTGTATTAAATTTACCGATATATTACATAATAACAGATACGTTGTTGTTATTTATAAATCTGTGTCAATAATGTGAGACTCTAGTAAACATATTTTACAGATTTACTGGCATGAGTAATAGTAAGTCCAGTTAATCTTAGCATAAAGCATATATTAGTGTATACTCAGTAAGTATCTATTTAGACCCACCAGATTCTAATCACCCCTAAATTGGCTTTCCAGTTTTACGGATCTTTGCAACAACAGGTTTTGAGATAAAATCCGTGAAAGTGGTCCGTGATTCCATGAGTTTCACCTACAATCATCTCCCTTCACACAATCAATGGACCCACGAAGATGAAAATAATAGCTTACGTTGTAACCATACTTATGCGAAATATATATATATATATATATATATATATATATATATATATATATATATATATATATATATATATATATATATATTCCTATGACTGTTATGTTCGTGTTGTTTCTAAATACTTTCATAATCGTTTATATTTACTCATTATACGTAACTAGGTTACATTAGGCGTAAACAAAGATCAAATTATAAAATGATATTAACTATCAGCGTTAGACATCGATTGGAAAATCTGAGAGTTCTCTGTCTCTAAAATAACTCGCATATAATTTAATTTCACTTAATGATTCACTAATGTCTGAGAGAGTTGGATCATCAAAATATATGAAATATTTTTGTTCTAATACAGGTTTATCCAATATTTAATATTTTCTCCACAAGAAAATCATCAATGGAACAGAGAGACGATTCTAGGCCATACTTTCGGCGTCAAAAAGGTATCCTTCATTTTATATTTCTACCTATATACCATATGTGTGTGTGTGTGTGTGTGTGTGTGTGTGTGTGTGTGTGTGTGTGTGTGTGAACACTGTATATATCCATCAATTTTTAGATAGACATAGCGACAGGCAGATAGTGTAATACATACACTAATATACAAATGATACAACATGCTCAATTACTGATCTAACATAAACAAACCACATGTTCAAAAAAGGAAATACGAAATACAAAATACATCAATGAAATAATTATTGAGCAAAATGTTTTAATGGGCCGACTCAAATTTAAGGCAGGTATAGTGTACACATATCATCCTTGTCCCGTCGCCCAGTTTAGGTATTTACCTTCTTAAAATTATAAAAAAAAAAACAGAACCTGTTACTACATGTGAACCATATGCGCAATAGCTGGGGCCAGGCACATGTGTGCTTATTGGCTTTTACGCCCTTCACCAAGTGATCTAACGAACTTTTGTCCAGATATCTTCAGAGAGAGGCGATACATTAAGTGTCATCGCAATAAAAACTACGGTATTTACGTGTTTACAATTTTCTCAGATATTTGAAGCCTGGATCAGGGTCTACGCATTATGGGTTCCAAAACGTTCGTTATGCCTTATCCTAATGAAAATGATCATATCCGTTAGTTGACCACGTGATATCAGGATCTGTTCTGAGCTGTTAACTGATGGGTCTGAGTAATACACGTTTAAATTGAGACATTTGTCCCTCGCATGACAGTTTAATTAAACCTAACATTTCTTCATAGGTATGGCACGCATTAAAGAGGTAACTTGAATTTTCAGACTCAAGCAACGAAAACTTCTTCTTATATCAATTGGATAGCTGATCCTTTATTTATTCACACGCATAATTTCGCACGCAATTGTAAATATGCTTAAACAAAATGTTCCCACTTAATAAAACTTCGAGTATTTCGAATTAATCTAACCATACTGGGTGTAATGCGTTGATCTTGGATACTGAAATATTGTTTACTTACACGCCCTGTGCTAGTAACAATTTATGTACTCTTCACGACATTTTAAAGTCTATAAAACTTAAACGGATTTTTAAGCAAATATCTCTTGATAAAAAGGTATTTATGTTTGATGACATCAGGATGTGGGATCAGGGTGTCACACATATGTTCGGTTAATATTGCTTTACAAGAAGTTGAAAATAATGTTATAATTTACTGTGTCGGTATCGAGATAAGACAAATTCGTTTCTCTAATAAATGTTTCAGTATAGCAGTATAGTTTATTTTGAAGAAATAATTTGACAGAAATACTGGACTTTCACACACACACACACACACACACACACACACACACACACACACACACACACACACACACACACACACACACACATACATACATACATACATACATACATACATACATACATATATATATATATATATATATATATATATATATATATATATATATATATATATATATATCCGTTGTTGTATGATACTTCACTCACGTGTTCTTCATATTGCACTCACGTGCACGACACGTGTGCCCAAAATTAAATTAGGAACTACTTTTTTAACAAATCATGTACACTCACGTAGTAGACGATTTAAGTTTTGGTCGATTCATTTTGTTTCCGAATAAACTAAAGCGGATGTTTCGTCAACTGCCACATAACCAACTGCATTGCCACATTCGGCGTTAACATTTGTTATACAGTGTTTCGGATTTGAGAGGGCGATAGACGCCATACGTCAAATTTTTATGCAAGATCCCTACAAATAAAATGCAAGTGACATGGCATAACCTGTTTTCTTTAACTGGTAGTAAGAACGGAAAAAGTAGACTTCTAGTTTTATATCCTGACTTTCCTCAAAATGTACTTTCTTAGTTCTGCAAATTGGAATTAAATGTCACATCATGGGTTATCAAGTTTGATTACACATTTGGAAATGTACTGTTATTTCGACTATATTGCTATTACATCCTCCTTGCTTAACTCAAACTGATATAAACATTATACTCCGTTGTGTCCTTTTGATAATTGCAATTTAAAGACTTCATATTTTCCCCACATTATGATTTCAAATATTCAATGACAGAACATAAACACACTTGCATATCAGCATGCTGCGCACACGCTCATAAAGTTATGTATCTCATGTAAACTTTACACAGATAAATCAAGTCCGTAATCATGAAATTTTGTAGATATGAAGAAAATACCAAATACTCGTTTTGTCGTGCAGGGTATCCAACTGTAAAACTCGTTCATATTCCCACCCTCCATAAATATATATATATATATATATATATATATATATATATATATATATATATATATATATATATATATATATATATATATATGTAAGTATTGTAGACTCTATGGTCTTATACTAGGTACCAGAAAAGAACAAAACGTCTGTCAAATTCAACAAAAAATGTATTTCCCTAAAATGCAAAGTAAAAATTTACAAAGAAGAGTAAAGCTAATAAAATCCCACAAGCCAAAAAAGTTATACATCTTGTCCTGATGAATAATTTTCTAATTAAATTCGCGTGGTGTTAAAAAAAAAAGGATCCAGCGCTGAGGGTGTTGATATGCCCGTAGCCTTGAATTGCAACAGCGACTTGAAGTGTGATGATATGCAAACATTCTTCGAATTAATCATATGAATATCAATCCAAGATGTCCTTGTTTGAATTAACTCAATTCCAAATTAATAGTTCTGTCTGAGAACAGTATAGTGCACTATTTAAGTACAGAAAACAATAACGTGAATCAGTAATTCCACCCAAATCAAAAACTGAAAAAACAATTCGAATAATTCTGATTTTGGTGTTGTCGTAATAATAAATAATCATTTAAGTACACAAGATTATATACAATTAGCTAAGACACAAATTTAGAGCCAGGATGTAGGTCAAAAGTATATTACTAGAAATTTTTAAGCTGTAAACAGATAACATATGTTACTAAAAATATAATAATGAACGTCAGGTACAACATATTATTCATGGGCGAATTACATTTTTCCAGATCAAGACCCAAATAAACAGGTTTACGTTTAATAATAATGTTTTCCAGACCCAAACAAACAGGATTACCTTTATTTAGAAATGATCCTAATATTTAACTCATACTTCTAGAGAGTTATTAAGGAATGTATTATGTGTTTATAAAATATACAATAACAACAGTTAACTTGATTATGGACAAAGTCCAGAACACAATTATATAAAACCTATAATCGCAGTAAAAAAGCTAAGAAGGACCAAGTAAAGATATATTACAGTATGTAATGTCCTAGAACTCTTCCTATATCATTAAAGCCAGACACAAGACTTCTCTCTATGATAGTCCTATTTGTGTAGGTGGTGCCTAAATGGCTTGATTTTGGTCGAGTCCTTGAGGGAAGAGCTACGTAGGGTAGCTATAATATTTTATAATTTTCTAATAATTCGGTTGCTTGCCTATTATGTCATAGAAGTGACGAGTTTGATTAGTAAATCAAAGCGTAAACACAAGACAAACTTGTACTTTGTCAATCGCTAAAGGGTTTCCTTTCTACGCTTAATATAGCCCCAGAGGTAGTAACAAATAACAGACAATGATATGTTCTGATCCCTTACCAATGTGTGTGTATTGAATCACCATGTTCAGAATCTTTCATTTTCTTACAAGGAAGGCACGCTAAAGTTAGTTATTTATTATTTAAGTGCGTATGTGTGCGTGTTCGGTTTTCATGCAAGCTTCTTGTACTAAATCCTACAGGGGAAATTGGAGTGTACTTAGTGGTGTACGATGCAAAGCCGTTGGAAGGGAAAGAGTATGGTCTGGAACACTTCTTCTTCATGCAGCTAATGGAATCGCTCTACATGGAATTTAGCAAGACGGATGTGGTTCAAATAAGGGCTGCTTTGGACAACAGGGACCTCATGAAAGGGGCCTACATCGAGCGGTTTGAGAAAGGTACAGTTCATGAAAACACACTGGATCTATTTTCCGTTTTTTCTAAAATGCAATTTTACGGTTCTTAAAGAAACTAATATCTCGTAATTTTTAAATAAAATTATTTTCTTTTCTGTATGATAAGGTAACTGAACAGTCAGCATAACATATATAGAGCTTGATCAACAAACAAATCTATTTAGACTCGGGACTGGTGCAGGGGGTTGGGTATGATTGCTCATTTTCTCTACCCAAAGATATATTGTATCAACTGACCCGTCAGCCACAGGGACCATCTAACTGTCCATCAAATGTATTCCAGTGGACAGTCTACCGATTGACCCGTCATGAAAATTGGAGCTCCTCTATTTCTATGTTGTATTCAAGGGAGCATTTCTTTTAAACCTCCGTTTTACCTTTTGAAATATATTCCAATTATTGAAGCAAGATTCGTAAGTATATCTGTAAAGTTTCATGACATTAGGGCGCAAATATCGAATTAATAAAAGGTTGGACTTGCTAATGATGTATAGTAAATTATTAGCATGGTCCTACTTAGTAGGGCAAGGTCATGTCGGGCAAAAGAGACCTTGCAAGGTCATGTCGGGCAAAAGAGACCTTGCAAGGTCATGTCGGGCAAAAGAGACCATGCAAGGTCATGTCGGGCAAAAGAGATCTTCTTTCACCACTGTCGCACCAGGATAAAAGGACGTGACGTCATTGGTATCCATGGTGGTGTCTCGCATATGCGCCAGTCATTCCATCACAAAAGAAGAAAACAAGTCTATGCAATTACACTATTTCCGACAGAAATTAGACTCTACACAGTACAAATGAGAAACTGAATATTGATGTGGTTGTGTTTATGTGTTTTGGAGTTGATGTTAATTTTAAATATGATATGTTCCTTCATTATATTTTACAATAATGATCATACTTAAATCGATTAGAACATTGACCTAAATGTGCTCACCCATCCCGTTTTAATCGGCATTTTTTGAGGAGTAGAACATCTGAATTAACATACTTTAGCTAACCATTTAAATTTATGATTTAGGAAGGATACGATCTTTAGGAAACATTAGGTACCTTTATGAAGAGAGAGACAATGGGTTCTTCATTCATATCGAACACTTTATCATTTGATTCATAAGTGTAAACTGGGTGGAATAATTAATTTATCAAAGGTTGGAGTCGTCATACTTTTTGGCCATATTCCTTGTTAATATTACTTTAATTGATGTGGAAGACAAATACAAATACAATATTTAAAAATACAACGCACATAAAAAAGCTAAGAATGATTGGTATGGGCGAGATTAAAAGAACTTTTGAGGTTTGAACATAAAGAAACAAAAAGGAATAAAAATGATTTTAATTTTTTTTAATGACTATGCTTCTCGTTTGGCAGCTGACATATCGAAAGTTTCAATAGAAAAGTATTAAATGCGTTAAACAATATACAAACGTTGGTATGACCGAGTTTAAAAGCATATTTGAAGATAAAAATGCAAAAAAGTATCAACGAGATAAGAAATACTTGGGGGCTATTAGATTCAAAATGGTGCCAAAGCTTCTTCACGCTTGTAGGCTTGGGAGATTGCCGAGTTGGTGCTATATCACGTCCTAAACACGCTTGCTATTTTTTATACATATGTCTGATATTTTTTTAAGGTATAATAATGGCTGTTGGGTTTGACGACCCCGATGCCCTTGAATCTTTATGGACGAGTTTCAAAAGCGGGAAGCTCAATGCCGCTCTCCAGGAAGCTTTGCTGACGCCATCAATTATGCACTCTGTGGAAGCATCAAGAATTGTGCTACATACGCGACTTTTTGAGGACGAGTACAAAATGTGTCACGACGAGCTATATATCCAGACAAGTAAAAGGGAAAATGTTCAATCCATGCGTAAGTACGAATGCTAGTGTATAAGATTTTGATGAAAAATAACCTGATAATTCACTGGCTTTTCGAACAACAAGAAAGGTACTAAAGGCTGACTTTTTGCGTACTTACTTGAAAACTGCAGACGTGCAGCCGCTAAGGCAAATTTGTAAACCAGACAGGAGGCTATTCGTAGGCATATAGGTATAATTATCACACACGTGCATTATCCACATTGTAACAAGGATGCATCTATAAGATGATGTCAATGGAACACAATACTTTTTCACTGTACCTTTAATTCGGTAGCTTCCATCAGTCGTGAAATGAACGGAAATTCCCAAATAATGTTATCACAAATGATATTAAAAGCATGGCTTTATTTCCTTGACAAAATGAGTCCGAACTTTATATTAAACAATTATTTCGAATACTAAAAATATAATTATATTTACGAAACTTTAAACATATGAATATAATATGCCAACATGTCGGCTACATTGGATGTTCAAATAGATATTCACACCAAATCAAACTTTGTGGTATCAGCACACTCTTTGTGATATCAGCACACTCTTTGTGATATCAGCACACTCTTTTAGAGGTGTTAGCCATAGACTAAGCGTAATCCTCCAACAATTAATATACACGCAGAAAATACATCTACTAGGAGGTTCTGGCCATTTTTTTGAAAGGGGAGGGGGGAAGCTGCGTTTCTAAATGCCAAGTAGAAATATTTTATATTATTTTACCGCGAGATAAATAGTGCTTAGAAGTAATAAAAGGGATAGAGGAATGTGTTTCTTGCTATAAACCAGAGAATCAACTTTTCTCCAGCTGAATGAGAGCCGAAAATATAAACAAATCTATGACACTGCCCCAGAAAATTAAATGGTTGGTCCTAAAAATCAACAACGTATGGATAGATTTCATCGTGTAGTACGAAACCACAATATATTTTAACCAGTGGATAAACCATGAGTTAAAATATGTAGCTGGTACCACTAGATAATATGTATCAGGTATTAACGTAGAGGGGGCCCAGAGTGGCCGAGTGCGCTGTCCGTTACGGATCACTGCCATCTCACCTCTGTCTGCGTGGGTTCGAGTCTAAGATTCGGCTAATGTAGTAATGTGAGAAAGCTTGCCAGTAACTTCTCGTGGGTCGGTGGTTCTTTCCGGGGGTGTTCCGGGTTCTTCCTCCACCATTATTACTGGCCGCCATGTATAGCCTATATTGTGCTTAAAAATGGCGTTAAACCATAAAAAAAAATTAAAATTAACCAAGAATTTTTTTTTTTATTACAGATTAAGTTTGCTCAAAACTCACTATTCTACACAACACGCTCAATCCCACTTCCCTTTTCGTTTATACAACTCACTTTCATAACCTGATGATGTAAATATAACTAACTTAAGCGGTAGACAGGCCCTGCCCTAGGAGAGGTGGGGGGGGGCAAAGGCAGCATGTGGGGGCCAAAGGCAGCCAGCGATAAGACGCAAGCAAAATATTTGTATTGTGGAGAAGTGCAGGGCCCAAGGCGGTTGCCTCGTTTGTAGTGTCCTAGGGCCGGGTCACTTTGTCATGTTGTATAATATTTGTCCCATCTGAAAACAATGCAAGACCGTATCAGCAGTGCATCAAAGCAGGGTTATCTTTCTTGTCAGAGAAGTAAGGTCAGTTTTCTTTATCAAATATTAATTTCTGTCACTGTAACGTAACGCACAATCAAGACCCGCGTGGCATGATGGAAATCTTATATTTTCACATGTGAAAATATAATTATCTATATTTCATATGTAAAATATATGCATATATATTCGACGTGTGAAAATATAGGAATGACAAAATATCAAAATTAAATCGTCAAAAAGTCTTTATATTTCACAATTAAGCCCATAATAAAATTGCGGTATACTGTGGTACAAATCGCGATATGTTCAACAACTCCACAAGATACCACTGTGAAAACGTTTTAATGATACCGGGCTGTATATATGCATCATGTTAATAGGTTTCCAATAATACTAAATTAGATTCGACATTATATCAGGTAACCATTTTTAAATTTGATTATCGTTTGAATGGTATAAGGTTTGGATCTAATATTTGAATGATATTCGGTACGTGCCAATTATTTCCAGTGAATTCATTACAAGTCTATTATTTCCAATGATGTCGGTACGAGTCAATATATTTCCAAATTTGTCTTCCACGGACAAACGTATCATCTATTTAAACTAACTACTCGTTGACATCATATTACGTATACACGATTTTTCTTTATCATATCTATGTATTTTGTATCCACTGCTACAGTGTTTATTTAGGTATTTTTTACTTTGGGGACACCGACTATTTTAAGCTTGTTTTGGCCTGTCTCGATTACATAATATTTACACACTTGGAATATGTGAAAATCTACTTAAGAAGCGCACCTTTAAATGATGTGACAACGAGTTAATTATGTCATTACTTTACTTTCATTTTGCAGACATTGAAAAGTATATATTGTGTTTGACTTGTTATCAATATCAGTATCTTCAAACGTACCTCGAAACTCAACCAGTATACACTTTTTTGTGTACCAGTCTATGTTTTCAGTACGTGTTAATGTTTCCAATATTGTTAACTTCGGCATCATTGGTTTTTTCTTCTCCAAATTGTATTTTGTTTTCAGACAACGACTTGACTATGATTGCTCGCATCAAGGAATACCAAAAGTTCCTAAACCAGGATGTGACGTCAGTTCGAGATTTAGAAAACCAAATGGAACACAATCTCGGAGAATTTATGGCTGTGTTGAAACAAGTTTTTCCAAACACGATGACCAAACTACAAAACCTCCAGGAATTAGAAGCGATTATTAGGGATGCACAAGGAACGAGATTCAAACAAAATGGCAGCCTTGATTTGTATATAAAGCTGATTGAACGCATGAACAAATTGTACCAGGAGCTATACATATCTATCGCTATTCCCCTTCTTCAAATTCATTCAGTTTGCGAAAATGAAACCCAGAGAAAGACAAAAGAAAGTATCGTCGAGAAAATTAGATACATTTCGAAACTCCTAAGGAGTGATACTGATCTTCAGAAGGTCAGTCATCCTGGTTGGAGTGTCAAGGTCATCAAGAGGGAGGAGGGTCTATTCCTTGGCCTCATCAGCCTCGTTCCCATTTCGGTAGAACACGCTTACGATATAGACCTTCTCATAGATGAATACATGCGTCAGTTTCCTGATAGATAAGTTAGTATCGATACATCCAAAGTCAAAACGGAGCAAGTAGTCAATGTTGCAGACAGTTCAATTATTGAAGCGCAGGCAAGAAAGTATATATCGCCAGATCTGTATCATGAAGTACGGCGAAGAGGAGCAACGTTTACTTGTTACAGGCCTGTGTGATGTGGTATGACTGTGAGCAGCCACGTGATACAGATCTGAATAATGTTTTATAATGATGAGCTCCAACGCCTACACGTTAATATGCCACAACATACAAAACCAGATTTATTTAATTTGACAATCGCACTAATATGGATCTGTATATATTCTGAAAAATGTATTTTGGCTCAAAAGTTCAAAGGTTTTGTCCATCTGAATTTGAATGTGTTATATAGTCCCAGTTAACTAGGTCACTGTCATGAGATCATATTGCAGGTCAAGGTAACTGTTATGGCTGTGATAGCTCGAGACCTACAACATATTCACTAGTGGTGGTGCTGATCAACTATCACGGGTATCGACCATTGCTTCACCATAATTAACATTCAAACATATATTAACTGACATTCATCTTCAGATGTTTGCTCCGTGTTCAGTCCATATCATGCTTGATACGTAGCATTTCAACACCTGATGAACAAATACTATTTGCCTGCCTGCACTTTGATATCAATGCTGTTTGTGATATTTGTTGACTGCATCGTTTCAGTTTCAGCTGCATGTATACTTCGCTTTCTAATAACATAAAACTACAGTGATGATGAGGAGGAGAAGGAGGACGACGACGACGAAAGATATAAATTTCCACTTTTGGGAGAACATGTTTAAATCCGTCCAGTATATATATATATATATATATATATATATATATATATATATATATATATATATACATATACATATACATATACATATACATATACATATATATATATATATATATATATATATATACATATACATATACATATACATATATATATATATATATATATATATATATATATATATATATATATATATATATATATATATATATATATATATATATATATATATATATATATATACACACACATACATACATTTATTGTATATTATTTGTCCCATATACTTTGTATGTGAATATACTTTTACGTCAGAATACTTTACCTATATGTAGACATTATGCATATTAACCCAGCGATATACCGTCATTTATTATGTATGTAGAACACAATGTAGCACCTTATATGTCGGCTTAAGTTGCTAGTAGTTAGCTACGGTCTATGCAAGACAAAATATGGCAAATTAAACGTGAATACCCACTCACTGGCAAAATGATTTATTCAAAATGTTAGATTATTCTCCATGGGAAAAGCGAGTAACAAGATTTTGTGTGTGATTTGGAATTTGAACGTAGCATTGACAACGTTTCAGTCAGTCGCTGCGAGGTCTGCAGTTTGGCAGTTTGTAGTGATATCTAGCGCTGAAACACTATTGTCATAAGCATGACTCAGCCATGGTTCGAACCACGACCTCCTACATCCGAAGCGGATGCTCCAACCACTTTGGCCACAGGAGCGGTATGATTTACCATACAGATTTATGTGCTTCTTGAACACTAAATGAGGAAATATTTATACCAGATTTTAAGTTATAAGGGTTCTGTTTCTATATAAAGTCTCATGGGGATTAACCTGGCCTATGGCCTACATCTTGATATTACCACTTTGCACCTTCTTAACGAATATGCTGCTGAGAAGGGAGATATCATGCGTGCTATTGGCTATTCGATCGATAGCGAGCCATTATATTCTGTATTATACCTCCATCCAAATGTATCGTAATTACGGTTAAATGCCAAGCCAGAAAGTTGTGGTTACGTGAAGATCTATCAAAATCTGACGACCACATAAAAAAGATATATAGAAATCTGCATCGACCACATTTTGAAACGCCATTTAATTGTCGTAATTTTTTAAGCTTTCATCAAAGCTATTCAAAACATTGATAACGTCATGAAACTATAATGACGTTTTTTTGTTTTATATATACAACTTTCATATGCATCTTTCCTTACAGTCCGTATACACTTCTAAGAGAGGGGCCGGTATAAAGTGAACTTGCTTACTTTGATAACTTGCACAACGTAGCATACATCTATGTTCCTTTAATGGACTTGCTTTACAGGTGGTCGCAATGAAATAATACCGATTTAAAGCAGACAGCTAATAAAATGGCTAGACCATGTACTCAAAAAACGAACCTATACTATTCCAAAAGTAGACTAAATCTAGCAATTATTAACATAGGAAAACAATAATTTCGCTAGATAAAACAATACCAACTTCTGAAAGTGTCAAGACTGAATTAGAAATAACAATTAAAAATCAGTTATCAGCTGCTTTATTCCAATAACGTTTAAAGTCCAGAAAGTTACAATGTCCGAACGGAGTTAGAGTGGTGCACATTTTAAGTTAAATCAAGCTGCATACTCTGTACCATAAAGTATAGCCATCAATCATGCACTAAAATAGAGGCTATTAACATGTTTTTTTTATGCCCATGATATACAAGGTCTGCTTTATTAAACAATATAAATAGCAAGAAAAACCTTGGAAATTATATTTCATGAATAAATATAATCAAACCCGATGCAAAGTAAGAAACGTTATAGTACAGGCTCGATGTCCAGCGGGAAAAAAAACATCTGAAGGCGCACAAACTTGATTTTCGGGCAGAGCGTCAAGAGAAAACATTTTAAAAGTGACAAAATGGTGAATTCAGCTTTGTCGAATAACACAGATCGACTTGTGCAACATTGTTAGATTATAAGTAGGATTAATTATACTTACTCTCGTAGATATCAAACAAGTTTTATTTCGTTTCATATTAAATATTTGACGGTGAGTACATTGCAAATCATATGTACATACAGGCATTTTTTAAAATCTATATTTGACTGAAGACAAAGAAGATTTATACAACGACGACCACGTGCATATAAAATTATATCATTGCCTAAGACTCCAAATATGACCATGGTATAGTGAATCTGGTAGATGTCATAATTAAAAAGGGCCAAAGCGATTTTCCGGTACAGAATCTATTTCAGACGCATTCGTTAACTCTTAAGTTAGAAATATAATATATATTTCTGGCCTTGATCTATACACATCATAAGCTGTTTACAACTCCATAGGGTCAGGGTACGAAGTTCATAGATATTGGAGGGTAATAATATATATTAATGTAGGATAAGTTGAAACGAGTGAAAACTTACGTATTTCATCATTATTTTTTGCATACATGGGGCTTTATTGTCCTTAAAAGGGTCTACATATTTTCAGTTATATCATAAAATAGATCATTCATGTGTACACAATATCAATGAATGAATATATATATATATATATATATATATATATATATATATATATATATATATATATATATATATATATATATATATATATATATATATATATATATATATATATGTATATGTATATGTATATTTATGTATATGCATATATATGTATATGTATGTATATATATGTATATGTATATATATATGTGTGTGTGTGTGTATATACATATATTTATACTGGAACATTTTGAACTTTATCCTGTAATGGCATTAGAATAAGTAGAGGATTTAAAGAATATCATTCCTTGCAGAAAATTTGGTTAAATATTTATGCCGTTTGTATAATTACCATATAAAACGGTAAATGTTTCATACCTTAAACCAATAATCTTAAACTATGGCATTACAAAAAGATTAAGAAATTGGGTTTTGATCGGTTATACTTACTTTGTCAGAAAACAGTTACTGAGTAAAACATAGATTTGGGGAAACTGCAAACTGTGGACGCTGTTTGAATATCCAATTACATAATTACGGTAGAAAAGAGTTAAGGTGAAAGGGTTACTGTATCTACTGTTTATAACAGTTCTTGGGTATTGTTTAATTACAAGCTACATTGTTTTCACTTCTAACATATCATCCATATTTTCATCTTTTTATTCCATTCTTCCTTTCTAAAAGTACCCACGCGGTCCTAAATAATAAAGCTCTATTTCAAACTGATGCATTATATTTTAACATAATCTCTGGTTTCAAAATTGTATACTAGTATTAGTGCACTAGGCACATACTCGCAATGTATACTATTATATTCGCGATGTATATAATTATTCCATTATGTACATAGTCGAGTTGCATGTTATTGCACTATGTACATACTCGAGATATATACCATTATTGTAATATGAACACACTAGAGAGGTATACTACTATGCCACTATGCACATATTCGAGATGTTTAATATTAATGTTATCTGCATATACTAAACACGTATACTATTATTGTACTATGCAAATAATCGATATGAATAATGCTACTGCACTTTGTATATACCCATGTTGTAGACTATTTTTACATTATGTACATACTCGATATGCATACTAATGTTGCACTATGCACATACTTGAGATGACCTTAAAATTATCGCACTAATACTGTTCTTTGTTTTTTTTATTATAAAAAGTACCATGCACATCATTAACTACTAATGTTCTTTTTTTATCCAGCTGAATCAACAAATGCTTGACAGTCACTTATAAGAATATTGTAAATAACTGCCGAATTGTCTGTCTCCGTTTCTCTCGGTCTCTGACGAAATAAGAGCACAGCTTGTCTGTATAAATTATTGAGTGTGTACATAAACGATATTGCTGCAAATGATAAATAGTTACAACGTGACCATTCCCAAAAGGGGCCCCGAGTGGCCGAGTGGTCTATAATGCTCATAGTTACGGATCACTGCCATCTCACCTCTAACTGCGTGGATTCGAGTATGTGGGTATGTACGGAAGCTTGCCGGTAGCTTCTCGTGGGTCGGTGGTTCTTTCCGCGGGTTTTTTTCCTCCACCATTTATACTAGCCGCCATGTATAGTCTATCTTGTGCTGAAAAATGGCGTTAAACACTACAACAGGATTAAATACAACAACTATTTCCAACCTTTTCCCCAAGGTATGAAGAACAAAAAACAATCGCTGAAATAAGGACAATATTTGGAAAATAAGAGCAATATTTGGAACCAAGCTTCTTCATATCAAGATTTCTGCTACAAACTGACACTGGTACGTATTTATTTAGTTAGCAAGTATATGCGTGGGCCAATAACTAGTAACATTAGACAGTCAATAAGGCTTTAATGTTTACCAATATTTCGAAACGTACACACGGCATACAATGACCGAAATTATGATGTTAACTGACGGGATTCAAAACTCGAGCGTCCCATGCAAAAGACACAGGTTTAAAGGCGATGTGTTTATAACCACTAACAATGTGCACACCGTATATTCCTCAGCTTGAAAATATCTTGTCGGATTTTGTTTTATTATGAAAATATTTAGTTTCAAGATATGGTATTGCTGAATATTTCTGACAGATGAAGAAGCATTAAGATCCTCACTATCTTATTCCTTGCTGCCATGTTTAAGTACATGATGAAAATTATATAATACACCGGATGTATTGTCCAGACATGCGCAGAAGACGATTTTTGTATGATTTATGTAACGATGAAAACCAATAGTGGCTAACAAACTTGAATGGCGTTTCCTTAAAACAAATGTCATACCTTAAAACAAATGTCATACCACCGAAGTCATGTTTCAGAGGTAAATATTTTACTTTCAAGAAATTGTCGATGTTATCAGTAAGTCAGCTTTACGTGTAATGTATCTTACACTTCAGATGCAACGTTTATCTCAGTGCATCATGGGAAAACAATACGGAGATTGCGCACTTTCACCAAAATGGAGGACAGTATATTTTGTGCAGTCTCACGAGGGGTGATGCAACGATCCACGACATGTCATCACACACGCTTTTTTCTTTGAAGACGAAAACGTATTTATAAAAGGCAAAGGGCATACAGTTGATTTCATTAGTATTTTTTCTGTCTGTCTGGCAACATGTAACTATAATGAGACCATGTTTTTACCAAACTGTATAGCATATGTCCAGGACTATCGAATGTTGGTCTAGCGTCTCTGTGACCGTATAACTTGTAATCTGGCATTATTTTCCCCTTACGTAGTCCACATTCTATGACGCTGTCGATAGCTTTGAGCGCTGAATCACGTGGAAAGAAATCATTGAAATTTCCCATGATGGAAATAGATATAGAAACGTCATTCCATCCGAGCGTATGAGCGCCAACCCGATCCCACCCACGTGCTTCATATGCCTTGCCATCCTCCCCGACAAGAAAAGAATAGCCAATGTCCTCCCAACCTATAGAATGAAACAAACATAAATATAAAAACAACACAATTTAATATCGAAATCCATCATGGCTATGTAATTTAACGTTCATAATGTTTTACAACCGTGTAAACCAAAAAGCTGTTAACCGCCATTAATTGATTTTTACTGACAGTATTTGTCATGGTGAAATTCATTGGTGAATGGCCTGAATGCATCGTCAGCAACACGTGTGAGATTTCCATAGCTGCCATACAGATATGTGATCGATTCAATTTTGATGTGCAGCTCCATAGTTCTTTATTTTACAAGGTCACGCTTTAACATAAACCGTGAGTTTCTACATATGACCTTATTTGTTCTTCTAGTTGCGCTTTACCGTTTCGCACTTTGCATAAGGTTTGATATTTAAATAAATAAGGCTTTCCTCGATTTCCCCACTGGCCATTCTGGTTATTTGCAACATAACTGGCATATATTAGGTATTCTAAAACATCGTTTAATTCCCTATATTTACATGTGTTAGTGATAGGTTTAAATTGGATCATAGTGTACACAGCTGCCTCTCGCTTCAGATGTGCATTTAGAAAACGACTGACAGCTTCGCTTGGCCATTTTCACTTGCATGACTTCAAACGTAAATTATGAAAACGAAAGAGCCAATCAAATCCCGCATCCCCATCACTAAAGCAGACAACGCCGTTCTTAGAGTTTGAGCGTGCATTAGATGAAATATCGTTACTTTGAACATTTCAGAAGTTCGGTCCTTGGCGGTATTAGACGAGCAATGGAATCGTGGGTGTCTATATAATAATAAGCTATATATAGACAGAGGTAACTCCTGTAAGAAAACAGTGCAACAATAGAGGAAATCCTCGTTAACTTAGTGGCTTCAATGAAACATTTGACGAGTCAAATGAAAACAGTATATTGTAATGAGTGGGAAATGCTTACATTTGACAACTGAAATATTGTCTTGTATCTACTCCAAACTACATAGTTATTATGGAAAATCCATCAACTTGCATGGATTTCTCTCAGTGTTTGCCAGTGTTGTGACGGTTATATTACATTAAGATATTTCGAGATCTAATACACTGGTCTTTTACAAATGTTTATCCTTAATGAGGTTGTGTATGTTTTGGAAATTATTAAGTTTCAAAGGAAAGATGGAACTATTTTATTTTCCTAAACACATATCTTCTGCGGATTGATACACTGAAAAGTGTGGTGTGGGACTGACATTTGCATGATTCAGTTGGTTCCAACTGATTTCATAAGCGTAATAGTTTTAAAGTTGATTCTTTAAACACTATGTTTTCCTATTAATATTTTGATTACATGTTTTGTTTATTTCTACATCCAGTCGTCAATTATGTCACCTTGGAAGCTTGTCTTTTTTTAGTAACTGATGCTGCAGCAAATGTCGATAGGCACTTGATTTCGGTCTCTGTAATTAATCGTTTCTACCCAATGTATCCGTGGTTTCCGAACAAAATTCGGAGACTCGTGAAACTGTAAATTTTTAATTAAACAATATTTGATTTTAGATTTCACTCCGTGTGTTGCCGTAAAGTGCACCTATTATGAATAACAGTGAATACCAAATAAGAAG
>JARLTB010000068.1:7597500-7720000 GCA_030141615.1 Unio pictorum | reverse complement strand
ATAATGCAAATATGATGTAAAAAGAAAAATGTTACAGTTTGACCTATAACCTTTGAGGGACATAGGGAGATTCTCTGTAGTTCATTTGTGATACGTACGCTCGTAAAGGAGATTGGTAGGTCTGGGAGGAAAAAATCTACAACACAGCTTATATTTTTTTTTAAATCACACATATCATTAATACATAATTGCTACAGATCGGCTCAAATGCAAATACAACTTCACTTTTTGAGTCGTTCTTTCAGTCTAGTTCAGTCAAACCGTTTTAAAGAATGCTTGAAATAAAATTTTCTCGGTGTAATGTAATGTTGCTGCGCTCTTCTACCCCCTTTCCCCTCACGACAGCCAACGACAACAATAAGGAAAAGAGCCAATTAGCGCGTTGTTTTGGGCAAACGTTTATTTTATCCTGATATGCCACAGTCGTTAATGACAGACTGTAGTAAGCCAAATGCCATGTTCATGATGAATGGTCCCTCCCAACCCAACAAAACAACAACAACAATACATCGCGAGTAAACTTTTGACCTGCACAATGCCCTTATCACTATTTGCGTTGCAGTTACCTGCCAGTTAACCCAAGCGTATTCAACATACATGTGACAAAACTTTGTATACATTTACCTTACCTATTTCCTTCAAGTGTTCCACTGGGGGTGTTCCATATTTTATCTCAAAAACGGGGTGGGTTGGATCGAGATAACCACTCACGTTTCGAAGCAAAAACATTGCACATACAATGCATATAAACAGACGATTGACCGTCAAGACAGAAGCCCTTGATAGACTTAACGCTATATGTAAGGTCGCCATTAAGTTCAATGCGTTGATGCCGATATGTTAATGTGTAACATCCCGATTCTATTTTCAGTGGGAATTCCGAGTGTCTATTTTTAGGTTTATCGCGTGAATCTGTTCTAGTTCGCTTATTATCAAGACTTATGCATATTGCTCTGGGTTTCTCGGCATATATTATAGATAGTGTATATGTACGAAAAAGGAATCTACCTTTGGCACTGCGCTAACTCGGAATGTTTTTTTTTTTTTTTTTTTTTTTTTTTTGCTTGTGGCTCCGCACTTATCGCTTGCTGCATCGGGACCCGTACATCCTAGGGGTGGAATTGTCGGACGAACACTGCGATAAACGCATGAGACGTATGCAAACGTAAACGGACGTATTATAGGTCCCCTGCAAAAAAAGCCACAGAGAGGACAGGACAAATGTCTGATGTTTTCTTATCATTGTCAGGACTCTTACAATACCATGACCTTAAACAAAATAATTGATGGGACATGTATCAATGTGCGTCTATGTTGTTCCTTCGCTATGGGTGTGATTTCTTTTAGTTTCAAAACACAGATAGGTTAAAGTGTTCTACATCTGTCAAATCGTGCCAGGATATACGCACTATAACAAGTCCGTTATTATATAGAGTGCACTTTACGACCACCAATGTCGTTCCACTGCAACGGACAAACTAATGACCATGAAACGCTGAGTGACAGTTAGGTTTGTGAATGCAGGAAATACCGAATGTACACGAGATAGTGGGAACTTTATTCAAGACGGACATTTATCTTTTGACTAAATATGATTAACAATTATATTTATTATCTTGTCAATTACGTTCTTTTCTTATTTGTGGGTTGTTTTAAAAGTGACGATTTGTGGTTGCTATTTCCCCATGAACACCAATTATATTTCAAAGAATATGCATGAGATTTCCGTCATTTCGTATTTATGTTCTATAAACTAACTCGCATATTCCCTATGACTCAACTGCACAAACCATAGTGGTGCCGAACGAAAGACCTTGGCCCTGATGTGGGAAGAAGACCGAACCAAGTGTTATGTAACAGTTATACCAGGTTGTTAGTATCTCCATACAAAACTAAAAATAAAGCAATGTTACCTGGGAAACCGTTAGAAACAGATAAATATCGATCTAATATTAAGCTTTAAAACAACTGCCCCTGTGTTAAATGTTAGGTCTCAATGGATCACTGTGCGCTGCAGTACTATATCTATACATTGCACATTCATATAGAATTTCAACGGATCTCCTAAATGCATGCTTAATCCAACTGGTTTGAATTATTAGTTGTTTTATCTCGATAGTTCATAAACAAAGAGGGATGAAATATTTTAATGCATGGTCATAATATGCCAATATGGTTGTCGAGATTAAATTCAAATAGCTAAGCATGCACACATGAGAGAGAGAGAGAGAGAGAGAGAGAGAGAGAGAGAGAGAGAGAGAGAGAGAGAGAGAGGAACTGATTGATCGTCCCCACGATATATAGTGCGTGTGTGCGTGCGTGTGTGTGTGTGTGTGTGTGTGTGATCGAAGCTCTAAATGTAATGTTGCAAATTAAACATCTAAATAACTAGAGTGCGTCAAGGAACGATTACAATCAGGGATCATTACGGTACAGTTTGTACTTGATTAGAGATACGTATAACTTACGAGACACAATCTGACAACATGGGCGAACAAACAAATTAGGTAAACAAGTGAAATGGATTACAAATAGACGAAAATGAACGTAACACAATACGTTATAAGATAAGCTTGTTATATTTTGGCATGCTGTTATTTATTGTTGTCGATGATTGTTGTTTATAGGTTTCTTTACAATCTGCTGAAAGGGGCACATATCTGTCACCGCGCCTCATATGCTTGATAAGTGTAACATTTAGGTTGTTTTCAGGTACATCACTGGATGCAGGATCCTACGAAACTGTGTTTTCTCCTTGCTGTCAAAAACATGTTATATTTTAAATTATTCTCCCGGTGTGCTGATTGCCTCAGGACCAGATTGGAAGGAGCATAGTTCAAGGGTTTCCGGAAACATTTCCCAGAGAAAAAGTTAAAACACAAACGCACACACATAGACACACACAAACGTACAGTCACATGTCACATGAAATTTGATATCATTTTATTCTTGTTCACGCTTGTTCGGTTTTGTGCACACTTTTAGTCAATATGCACAATAAACACATCAAGAAAAGGGTTAGTGTGTCCTTCACTCTCCAGTGACTTAAGTGTATATACCATTGTATTGTGTACAATGAGTGCAACATCATACAACACCTTGCGTACATGCTTCATAGTAAACAAGTCACCGTTACATGTCGTTCAATGACAGTGACGTGTTTTGTTTATAGCTGTGCAGAGTGTCTAGTGGGTAATGGTATTATTAATTTTTTTATTATTTCTTTTATATTTTTTTTTACAGGGGAATGATTCTTGGTAATTATTAAAATATATGTTTGTACATCTTATATACCCATCCTCTACCTTCAGGATGTTCCAGTTTAAGCGAATATGAAAAAAAAACTTTTAGTTTCGAAAGCTGTGAAGAAACAGCATCACCATTTATCGTTGAGACATACCATACGAGTTAAATATCTCGATCTCATCCACATCCCCCCCCCCCTCTCTCTCTCTCTCTCTCTCTCTCTCTCTCTCTCTCTCTCTCTCTCTCTCTCTCTCTCTCTCTCTCTCTCAAATAGTTAGATAGAAAGACAAAACGGAAGGAACACGAAATGAATAAATAATATATGTTAGTCTCACCTGACACATCATGTGATCCTTTAAGAGACAGGCTACACAACAGTAGTCTACACAGCAAAGTGTTTCGTACAACCAGCATTTCGTTGACTGTTGTTTAATGTACGCTTTGCGTATTGTAAAACTATCAGATTCCTATTATAGATTCATATACTTAAAAACGACTATGAAACCCATTACATAGCTGTACATTTAACTCTGATGCAATTGATGTATCATTGGAATTTTCAGTTTCAGTTTCGGTTTTCGTTATAGTCATGTCCCACTCTCCCTCCACTGAATACGTACATTCCCAAATGAGTCAATGAATCAAACAATGGTTTGCTATTGACCGTAATTCTTACTTAGTCATCAGCAACACGACTCGACTGCTAATCCAATGAAGCTTATTCGAAATATATATATATATATATATATATATATATATATATATATATATATATATATATATATATATATATATATATATATATATATATGTGTGTGTGTGTGTGTGTGTGTGTGTCTGATAATTACTGCCTACTTTAAATATATCATATATATCAATATATCATGGTGGCATTGCTTTTCCTTTGTAGTCCAGGACCGCGAAAAGGATTTGTGAGTTCTAGATAAAGTTATCAGGTAGGCCCTTATAAATTACACATGCGACGGATGTGGGGCCCCAGAAATGATTTGCATGTTATCTTATCCTGTGTGCGTCCCTGTGTTAACTCATGTTTTATTTGCATAGATATTTACATCCGACTAAGTGTCACAATATACCCCAGGGCACCGAAACTGTGTGCACTGTACGGAATATCCAGTTTTTAAATGAGCTTATACTTTGATCATCTTAATTTCAGTAAACGTCTAATGCGTTATACACGTCTTTGCCGTAACCTTATCAGTTCCATGTTTCTTCTTTTATTAAAAAGGCTCCGATTTGGACCTGTAACTTGCGATTGTTGAGTTCTTATTCCATATCGCAAATACTTTCAAAAATGCAAATTGTTGCCACATCGTGCATCAGCTCAAGTACGACTCAATCTTCCCAACAGTTATCACTTTGACATAGATGGAACTCTGTCGAATTCAGGTTATACATGTCAGCGATCACATATGTGTATGTTACAATGGGTATTCAAACCAGGACGTGCATTTTGCTTTTGACAAATTATACACACAGATTCACGTGGCTTAGCACTTTGGTTTCTTTCCTGTTTGGACTTCCGGAGATCACAAGTCTAATCTGACACAATATACTTACGACGTCCGGTTTATACAGGTTTATTAACTTGGATTTTATAATGTATGGCCTTACACGACGGCATGTAATGGTGCCATATGAGAGGCTGTGGCCGTCAGATGAGCAAATAGGATCAATGCTTAGTTTTTCCTCAATCAAACTAGGAAGTTTCATTTTGACCGGGTAATTGCTATTTAATTGTAAATATGTTGACAATGTTGATCAAATAGGATGAAACACTTTGGATATCTTATATCCACAAACCCTTCCCTTGTTCAGCTCCCGAAATGAACAGGGGACCCTATTTAATGGGGAAAATAAAATAATCTTTTAAAAATTATAATAGATAAATAAGTAAATAATAAGAGAAGAACTACGCAAATTGAGTCGAGAGAAGTACAAGCAAACAAAAATGTACAGACCCCGACTCAACACAGGCGGACTATATGGGATAAATATAAAGAAAGTAAAATGAGTCACAGGAAAATAAATAAATAAATAAATAAATAAATAAATAAATAAATAAATAAATAAAAAAATATTATAGGATTAAATGATCATGGTTGGGTATTTATTGATGTGTAAATTTTACCTAATCACTCACAAAGTAAATCACTCACAAAGTAAATAAAGTCCGAAGGACTTTATGTTAACTTTGTGAGTGATTAGGTAAAATTTACACATCAATAAATACCCAACCATGTTAATTTAATCCTTATAATTCCAATTTCATCATTTCTATCGTCTAATTAACTTATTCCATCAATAATGCATTCGAATTTACGTAGCGCGTAGTTATCTGTCATTCGGCGTTTCACACCGCCCCGTAATACATAACCTGTACAGAATCACACGAAGAAATTGACTACAGCCACAGTTACGTTTATTCATAAACTTCATCTTTTACATCATAGGCAATGGTTACCGTGGTTTTTAACACATTTTGTTTACTGACAACATTCTTGTTCAATTTTAGTCAGTCCCATCTGTTACGTCACAATAACGTGTCTGCAATGTTTATTTATATTTCAAAAACCGAAAGTAGTCCCAGAATTTATCGAAGTGTAAACAATTCCTGATCATCATCACGTGACCGTTTACATCCAATCATATTACAGGAAATTCGTTTAAATCATAAAAATTGGAATTATAACTTTATAACCCCGATGGGAAAAACTAAATGTAAGAGAACTAAAAGATTAAAAAAAAAACACATAACTACATATCGAGATATACACACGTACACCCCCGCCCATCCCGAAAAAAAATGCTATTTATATCTTCAGAATTTGGTTAAAATAAAGTTAAAGTAGACAATATTGATGTATAATAATTCGTATAAAAAAAAATCCTAAACTAAAATTAATCATCAGTCCAACTGCCTTTGCAATCATTGTAAGATTTAACGAACTACACTGCGATATCTAGACGTTGGACATTCAGTTGTGACTCAACGGGATTACACTAATATACCCTTTGTCCGCGAGATTACACTAGTATACCCTTTGCCCAATCAATATAAAGCATTGCGTGGTTTAGCTGGTATACATATTGAACTGAATGTCTTGCTTCTATGTCGTACTCCGATGGCATATGTGGTTACAACGATCGCCTCAGATGCGGGTTCGAACCCCAACCAAATACTGAAAAAGTGATACTAGCAGCTGTTCAGCATTAAGAGGTTATTGTCAGGATTGGTCGGCCTGGTGTCAGGATAATGTCACTGGGTGGGACAGGATGCTTCGTGTCAGTGGCACGATGCCCCAATGTTAGACATCTATATAAACTGCCACATTGTAGATATCGAAGCGATATGACCAGAAAATTGTTTAAACTACGATAATAAGCCAAACTACACAGACTGGAGCTGCGTGTTTGGATACACACGCACGCATACATACACACACGATTCTATGCAAGCAACAAATTTAGTTTTCTAGTGTTTATCCCCTTGTTTATATATACATATGTTTGTATTTGGCCAGGCCGGTATTCGAAAAAATATACAGTATCTTGAAAAGAACAAGAAATTTGATAATTTTAATTTTTTAATTACAAATATTTCTTGAATTTGTGTAAGTGTGTCTCTGTGTTTGTGTGTGTCTCTGTGTTTGTGTGTGTGTGTGTGTGTGTGTGAGAGAGAGAGAGAGAGAGAGAGAGAGAGAGAGAGAGAGAGAGAGAGAGAGAGAGAGAGAGAGAGAGAGAGAGAGAGAGAGAGTGTAAATGTGTGTGTGTGTGCTGCGCGGTTGGATCCGATGTGTAAATATATAGTGTAAGAAATAATCTGATCAGGGCCGTAAAACTAAGCTTGTGCATTGAGTGCTGCAGACAACGATTTATATTAGTGACAGGACTGTGGAATTAATTATTTTATAGATGGCTATGATGTAGGGCTAAGAATATTGATGGGATACAGTTCTTGAACATCGGTTAATCTAACGTTAGGTAACAAATGAAATAGTTAAACGAAAGAACGAGAGAGAGAGAGAGAGAGAGAGAGAGAGAGAGAGAGAGAGAGAGAGAGAGAGAGAGAGAGAGAGAGAGAGAGAGAGAGAGAAAATGTAACGTTAACGTCTGCTCGAAATACCTAACACATCGTGTGGCTATGTTAGACATGTGCTGCACGTAGCTAATTATTAAATACCTAACACATCGTGTGGCTATGTTAGACATGTGCTGCACGTAGCTAATTATTAAATACCTAACACATCGTGTGGCTATGTTAGACATGTGCTGCACGTAGCTAATTATTAAATACCTAACACATCGTGTGGCTATGTTAGACATGTGCTGCACGTAGCTAATTATTAAATACCTAACACATCGTGTGGCTATGTTAGACATGTGCTGCACGTAGCTAATTATTAAATACCTAACACATCGTGTGGCTATGTTAGACATGTGCTGCACGTAGCTAATTATTAAATAACTAACACATCGTGTGGCTATGTTAGACATGTGCTGCACGTAGCTAATTATTAAATACCTAACACATCGTGTGGCTATGTTAGACATGTGCTGCACGTAGCTAATTATTACTTTCCTATATATAAGAAAATCGTCATTTCGACATTTCTTTCTTTTCATTCTATGTTTGTGTGTGTGTGTGTGTGTGTGTTGCAGAGAGAGAGAGAGAGAGAGAGAGAGAGAGAGAGAGAGAGAGAGAGAGAGAGAGAAAGAGAGAGAGAGAGACAGAGAGACAGACAGACAGAGAGACATAGAAGGGGTGGGGAGTGGCTACATGGCCATACCATATACAGACAAACGGAAACGAAACTAGAAAATTCAATAATGCATTGATTGCCTCAGTGTTAAGTATATAAATATGAAATGGATTTCTGAACTATTTTAAACAAAAGAAACTGTGTTAGGATTATATTGTTTCAGTATGCTAAAATTCATTAAACAACAGTTTCCAACTGCGGCCTATACATAGAAGTATGCTAAAATCCATTAAACAACAGTTTCCAACTGCGGTCTATACATAGAAGTATGCTAAAATCCATTAAACAACAGTTTCCAACTGCGGTCTATACATAGAAGTATGCTAAAATCCGTTAAACAACAGTTTCCAACTGCGGCCTATACATAGAAGTATGCTAAAATTCATTAAACAACAGTTTCCAACTGCGGCCTATACATAGAAGTTTGATGTTTAGTTTAGACGAAGCGTTTATGTAGTGCTGACGTCCCTTGTTTATCTGTTTTGCTTCTTTGTTACCCATATTGTATTTATGTGTACGCGCACCTTTATGCGTCATCATATTTATGGTGTTGACATGTTAAGTCCCAAATTTAAAGACAGTCGACTGAGTCAAAGTCTCTATGCAGAATGTCGATAATTTAGAAATCGTTTGTAATATGATTGAGTAAGCACAGATTTGGTATCTTGAAGCAAATAAGATATAACGTTGAAAATACTGGTATTCATCATTTATAACTCTCTTAACCAGTGCAATAGTATCCAGTAACTAGTCAATTAAAGGAAAGAATGAAAGACTAAGAAATTTGCTTGTCCTTGCCCTCAGCAAGATAAAAAGATATTATTTCAAAAGGAAATAAGGCGTATACATTTTTATTTGCGTTTTACATTACAGTAGTATAATGGAACCGTTTACGGACAATGGGAAAATAAATTAAAGACCACCCCAGGCACGTTTTCGGATAAGTTTTTTCAGTTCACACTGTGCGCGTTTACGGACAAGCAGGTAACGGGTAAGTTCAGCCAGTTCATAAACTCTACCAATAAAACACCGTTTGGCTGGGGCGGAACTGGCGGGATATAGACATATACATATAAAACAAACGTAACACCTATTCTATAAAATCGAATAAAACAAAATTGTAGGTGAGGAGATTACATCTACTTTCGAGGCATATGAATGGCCCTGAAAAAGGCCTTTTGTTTTATTTATCAAATGTTTTAAATTCCGCCACCATCTTCTTTTTTCTGCCGTACACTTTTTGTCATCCTCTTCTGTGTTTTTTCCCTTCCTCTTCCTGTTTTTTACTTTCCTCGTCCTCCTCCTCTTTTTTTATCTTTTCATTTTCCTCTTCCTTTTTTATTTTTTCATCTCATACTCTCTTCATCCCCCTTTTCTTCTTTCTCATTTCCTTTTTTCATTCCTCTTAACCTTTGCCTTCCTTACATATTTTACCTCCATTCTGAGACGGTGATGAGTATAGGCATAAACATCCACCTATCCCATCAACATTTCCACCACCATCCCCACAGTATCATCCACTTCGCGCAGCGTGTTCATTTGTCCAAATGATTATTTGCCATTTTCTTTGAGTATTCAATGCTGAATGACGCGAATTCTTACTTACTTTGACTGAAAGTGGGTTTTGCACATCAGTGCATGTATTACTGTTTTATGCCTGCACTGTATATGATTCAGGCATGACGTGAAGGAAAACTTCTCTTACGCTCACTTCACATATTCTTTACTATCCACAGAGAAGGACAATGGGAAACGCCCAATATGTACTATCAAAAAATCTCAATATCTACTATCCAATCACGGGAGAGAGAAACTAAAACAATATTAACTATCAAAAAGCCCAATATCCATACACCGAAAGAGGACACAACAAATACAATATCTACGATCCATACAAACGTACGAACATGCACACAAACCTAAAGTCTACTATCCACACAACGTACGCGATCGCATACAAACCCCAAATCTACTATCCACACAAACGCACGTGCATACATACGAACCCAATTATACTATCTACAAAATATACGCGATCACATACAAACACATACACATGCAGGAATTGAGTGAGTGTGTATATAATTACACTACTCCCCACTCATACAGATAAGCAACTTGAATATTCTCTTTCTAAAGATTAGGTTAGCCCTGATAAGTGCTGAATCTTTAGAACTTTGATAACTTCAGATGCACCGGGTTAATGGTTACATCACCCAGTCCGGGCCACACACATGCAGCGTCTAACCCAATATTGCGCAGAATTGAATGGCCTCATCATTCCGGTCTTCACCTTGAGTGATACTGACGATTTCCCTCTAGGGTTTATTTTGCAGTCGGATATGTTGAGGTCTCCTTATCTCTGACACTGGTATACGTGGCTATATATGTCGTTTTTGTGGCTTTGATGCTGGTAGATGTGCTGGTTTTAGCGTTGATGAGTCCACAACTCAGGAGTGATCTCGAACAGAGGACTCAGCATGAGTTGAGGTAGGATTCTTTCTTTCTTTTCATTTTTCTTTTTACGCTCCTTCTCTTCTTATATTCCAGCTTTATCTTGGATCGCCTCCATCATCCAGGAGTTGACTAGCCTACTCCAGGTGCATCTGAAATTCGAAAAAGTTTGAAACTCTACTCATCCTTTTAGATTTTGACAGGTCAACGCAAGTCAGACTATCGAACGCGTCTCTTTATATGTGTAAAGCGCTGACGTGAAGGGAAACATTCCGCGACACTAAAACGTATTATGCCCATATCGGCACCTAAAACGCGCAGTAGGCGCAGACCTGAAAAAAACACTAACTTACTTTCTATCAATGAACACTAAATAAAACCCAAAACACATACTATTTGACAAGCTACGAAAACTAGTGTGGATAGACACACGTTCATTTTGTTTTGTTGACATAAAACAAAGAATCAAAGTGCTTATTCACACACTGTTATTATTAACATGCTAACAGACATTTGACAATTGAACTAATATCTCTTTTCTAGAGTATTGAGGTATACCTGAAACGCGTTGTTGTTTGTGGACGAGGATTGTGGTGTAGGAAAAGATATGCTACTTCGGAAAGAGAATAATAACTCTTTCCTATCTACACGACAGTCCGTAAATTCTCTGTCTGTTTCGAGCCGTTGTTCCTTCAGCTGTTGTTTATTCTCACTCTATACTCTCTATGTGCTCTCTTTGCTTCTGAAGTATGTACTTCACTGTCCACTCTTACTGTTCTTTCTTGATGTCCTCTTTGATAACCTCTTCTATCATGTCTTCTTCCGCTTTCAGCATTCTCTATCTGTTCATGTTTGCGAATCAGGGTTTACTTGAAACAATGCAAATGCAGGTAGGCTTCGTTTAGTTTAGCCAAATTAGACGGCATTTATATAAGTTGACGAGTAAACAATGCATAGTCAGACTGAAGAATTTAAATTAAAGACGCTTTCGTCCATACGGGAATGTGCGTCTGATTAGTACTCAAAAGCATGCCATTTAATTGATCTTGGAGATATGTACGATTAATGCACTATTCAATTAGGCCATCTGGTCTTGGGCAACACTTGGCTTTTGCGACCTGAATGGTAGGCTACTTACACGAGTGGGATTAGTACCCAGCAAACACTCGTGCTATTTGTTTTAAATGCTGATATCAACTGCTGGTCGACAACCAGCTGTGAATAGTAAAAGACTTTGACGTCACATCGGGTCACCTGCATCATGACTGAAACTTGTTTCACATCTCGGCCATGTACGGTGTCCGTGGGTCGCAAAGGAGGAGATAAACCCGACAACGAAGGCGTCATCACAGTGTTTCGAAACGCAAGCCAAACATGAGAGTTTAGTCACTATTAGAAAAAATAATTTTATTTTCTTGAAGCGGTGTTCTAAATGATCAATTCAGTTTTAGTGGTTTGACTGAATTGAAAAACCGAGCCATTAAGGTTCCCTTAAATAGAGTAAAAAATATTTTAACCCTTAAACGGACTATTAGGTCAGCCGCCTGAAGATTTTCCTGCGTTGTTCTTCTTCCTTTATTTCTGTCGCAGTACGTGCATCCTTAGATGAGATTTCTTGCATAGCTTCGAACCCACACCTTTCGGTTAGTTAAATTGCGGTGTCGATTTATGAAGCGGCGTTTCGTGGAAAGCATTATCGTAGCAATTCTTTAGGATGCGTAGTGTAAATCGCCATTGTCCTGTTGTGGGCTTCTTACTCCTGAAATGTCTCAAGGCAATATATTTATCTGCACGTACGTAGTTTGCAGTCTTTCAGGTACTGATTAGGGTTTCCTTTATTCCGAGTTGGGCTTAGTGTTCAAACGTTTGTTTGCATCCTCCTTTTGTTTTTCTGGTGAGAGTTCTATTTCCGAACTTGTGTCTATTCCAGCTTCGTCGGTGGGATCCGTGAAGTCGATAACTATTTGAACTTCCACATCTTACTGCCGAGTAATGTTTTCAATCTGGGTGGATGTTGACAACGTTTCGGTGTCTGTACGGGTTCTTGGTAATTCTGTAAACTGTTGTTCATTTCAGTGGACCAATCCTATTGGGGTCTTACTCTCGTTAGAGCAGCTTTACTTCTCTCCCTACGTTTTCAACTGCTGTTTGTTGTAAGGAGTCCATAATCGCCTAAATTTCCATTGTTCAAGTCCACTCCCTCAACGGTCTTTTTCCTCCAGCTCTCAAACTGCAGTTAGAAACTTATGATTTCCCAAGTACTCTTATCCTACGAATTACGCGTCTGCAAATGTTGTCGGCAACAGGGAGAGCATACAAAAGTGCGCTGACAAGCTGGGCGATACACTCGTTCTTGTCCTTCGTCAAGACAGGGTTTAAGGAACAAACACCCTGTTCATTTCGATCCACAATGTTTGTGTTGATCTCGATTGTTATAGCCGAAGTCACATTTACCACAAATATAATCGTATCCCAGGAATGTGGAGATAGTGGTGATGGCATCACAATATTCATCTTTAATGTATTTCCCGTCTTTAAATCTTTATCTTGAAACAACAAAGGTCTGCGGACTTCTTGAGGATGCACATTCAAGCTGTAGCGTTCGACCAATACATCTTGTAATATTTGTATTTTAAAAAAAATTCTACAGCGTGTGTCTTTGGATAGCCCAGCTCACTGTAACAGTTTTATGTCTCTTCTTTGTTAAATTCGGTTCGAATTTAAAATAGTTTTACAAGCTTTTTTCTATTCTAAAATGTCGCTCTTGTCGGCATACATTCGTCATACGACGATGGCACGTGCTAAACACGTCTTGTCTTCACAAGTCTTGTCTTGAGGGTTGTTAATTGTAACGAGGCACGTTTTGGTGCTGCGAAGGTTGTCAAGCATAAACACCTATTTGCTTCATGCTCCTTGGAGAAGAGAAACGTGGGTCATGAACAGCATGATAGTTTGACGTCACTCGTTTGGGTCGCGTTTAGTAGCTCAGCAGAATTGACACCTTCCAAATGTATCGACAAGATTCAACGTGTGCAAGAATCTAACGACTTTCACATCACCGATGGTAAAACGACACTGGACGAAGAGTCTCATTCGGTCGTTTTCTTTGGCTTCACATCTCCGTTTCAGTGTGGTTATCAAAGAATCACACACCTTGGTTAAGATCTTGTCTGCGTTCTGCAACGGTACGTCGGAATTGAAATCTTTGAACTTCGCCATATACGTATAATCAGTGGTTATAAAGTTTCTAGATGAGCTCTTTTCCGTTTCTCGAATGTGGTAGTACATTCCAGGATTTACTGGTTATTGGCGGACTCTGGGTGGGTGTAGATTCTTTCGGTCTGAATTCTGGCTCACTCATGTCATCTTCAGAATCACTGGCATGAATTTGAGTCACCACTTAAGCTACTGTTCTGCGAGGCGTTAAATCAAGTTTCTGCCTCTTATTTTCTTCTTCTCATCTCTCCACAAAATGATTCGATCGTTTCCTTTTCACTGCAAAATATCAAATGACTATATTTTGAACGCCATCGGTCCCTATATCAACGTCAGATCAGTGTCATCCCTAAATAAAGGGCAAGTGTCTTCCCTTCCGGTATTACTTTCAATCGCAAACCGAACAGCCGATTGACTACGCCACTTCTTTCGAGATATAAATCAAGATACTTGATCTGTAGAAAGAACGGTCATTGGGCTACAGACTGTCAGGAATAAGGCAGGACAAGAAAAGAGACAAAATTCAAGATATATGTTACCATTGTAAAATAAAAGGAAGAGAAAGAACAATGATCTTCAGACTGCACTAAGAAACAACAGGAGCAAGAGAAAGAAAAGGAAGAACAGGAAGAACAGGAAGAAGAGGAACCCTCCTAAAAGGAATAGCCAAAACACGTTCAGAAATTGAATACAGAAAAGAAAAGAAGATGGGAAACTAAGGAAGACGAGGTGAAAAAACTCCGTGGAATTGAAGAAATTAAAAACAGAAAGAAAAAAAAAACAGGGAAAGTGAACGAAGATACAGAAGACGTCAATGAACTTTTTAAAGCGTTATATTCTGATGTTGGATTGTAAACTTTTGTATCAGAATATTAAAGAGAAAAAATGGAAGTATTTCTCGGTTTTGAGGTTTTATAATAAGGATATACTCTCTCTCTCTCTCTCTCTCTCTCTCTCTCTCTCTCTCTCTCTCTCTCTCTCTCTCTCTCTCTGCAACACACACACACACACACACACACACACACACACACACACACACACACAGGCATACACACATATATTCACGCGCGCGTACATCATGGGTAAAGAGCGATTTTGAGTTCCAATTGATTTTGACAAAAATGAATACTCTTTTCGAGAAAGGTGCGTGTGGTCCTGAAAAAGATCGTATTTGTATATGTATGTATGTATGTATGTATGTATGTATGTATGTATGTATGTATGTATGTATGTATGTATGTATGTATGTATGTATGTATGTATGTATGTATGTATGTATGTATGTATGTATGTATGTATGTATGCATTTGCATGCGTGTGTATGTATGTGTATATGTATATATGAATGTGTATGTTTATCCACATATATATGTGTGGGTGGGTTGGTGTATATATGTGTACGTATACATGCATTATATATATATATATATATATATATATATATATATATATATATATATATATATATATATATATATATATATATGTAACTACACCTGTATACGTTTTTCTTTTTCTTTGTTACTATCTCAAAGTTAATGTTAGGTATAAAACAATTTAGACGTGTTACGATTTTTGAAATATTATCATGATTAAGCAATTGTGAAAAGATCTGTGCAAACGCTAGTCAGCTCTGACTAAAGATTTGCATAAGTGCTGGCATTGAGATTTCGTTTTGGCAATACGTTAGCACACACACACACACACACACACACATATATGCATACATACATACATACATACATACATACATACATACATACATACATACATACATACATACATACATACATACATACATACATACATACATACATACATACATACAAAGATACAAAGATACATACAAACACACACACAAACACACAAAGATACATACATACATACATACATACATACATACATACATACATACATACATACATACATACATACATACATACATACATACATACATACATACATACATACATACATACATACATACATACATACATACATACATACATAGTCTACTGTGTCATTTTATTGTTTTGCTTTTTGTGTGTTAATTCTTTTCTTGTTCTCTTAAATTTCGCACATAATTGCCACATGTTAAAATCCCTTTTCTTTGACAAAGGAGACTCTGTTCAAATTATGTAGGACAAGTAGCTATGTAGGACAAGTAGCTGTGTAAGACAAGTACTTATTTGGACAAGTACTTTATGCCTGGTTCTATCGCTCAAATCGCGAACAAACGATGAACATTTAAATAATTATTAATCTAATATAATAATCCTATCACAGTTTCAAAAAGCTGGGAAACACATTATAAGTTTCCACGTTTACCTCTGATGTAATCAAAGTATGTCTGGATTTTCCATTTTTTTTTTGTTGTCAATGTTTGCATTAGGACTCCTTTCAACCACCTTCCAACATCGCCTCTGAAACTTGCAAATTTAGTTTTAAAAAAAAATCATAATTCTTACTCTGTCTCGATCAGCAAAATTCTAATGCGAGTTCATGGTGCACTCGGTGAAGGTTTAATTGAGCTGAACGGTTTCTTATTCATATGAAGTAAACAGTATCTGCTTATCACACACAAATTTAAAAACGTTTCTCCAGGCGTTAGTCACCTGAGCTGTGTGCACTGTACAATATGTAGAGAGTTTGGTCTGTGTTTGTAAAGTGATAGATTGAACTAGGTCTGTTATTTACTCCGCCCACCTATACCCCCCAAAAAAGAAGACTAAACAAAAATATGAAAATCAAAGAATGATTACTGGTGTCTATCATTACTTTCTCTTTTAATTTTTGATGTGTTACTTTCACGAGAGAAATAGAGAATAAAAGAAGATTGATAAAAATAAGTTGATACAAATAATAAAGAATCTATCCTGCTGTTGGTTTATAAATTGTTGAACTCGTAACACTTAAAATTCAGTAAGACGAAACTCTTTTCATATTTATATGATATGATTCTTGTTTGTTTAATAAGATTTTTAACGTAGCTTTAACAATTTTTCAGTCATATAGCTAAGATGTCTGCATTGAGGCAGTTTATAGTGTTTTTTAGCACTGGGGAATCATGCCACAGACATGATGTCCCACCCAGTCACATTATCTTGATACCATGCCGACTAGTCCTAACAGTAACCTCTTAGTGCTGAACGCCAAGTGAGGCAGTTGTTAGCACCCTTTTTGTAAGTCTATGGTATGATTTGGCCGGGGATCGAACACGACCTCCCGTATCCGCGGCGGACGCTCTAACAACTTGGCCTCCCGAGCGGTTATATGTGATATAAATTTATTACTAAGAACCAACTAGATATAAAGAAAGAAACACTACGTGTGGCACTTGTAAAATATGCTCCTCGTCTTCATACTAAAAGATTCCTCTACAGATGAAAATACAAATTATATTTCAATATCATTATATAGATATTAACTTCCAATAATTTAGGATGCAATGGTGGGCTTAATAAACAACGTGAAGTAGACGGCAGAGAATGCCTAACTGTAATAGAAACTGTAATACAAATGCTTAGACGATACATTTACCTGCTCATGTTTATTAGAAAACTATTTTCTATTCGCTTTGTTGAAGTCCCGCATATTGAAATAGATTCCTTACGGGCTTGATTTACCTCCGCCGTGAGAAATATTGATGGTTTTGATGTCGGATGTACTTACCTTCACCATGTGACAAAATTATAGTTTTGCTGTTGGACGAAAACAAACCGATATCTTTCAACATAATTGGTGCACCGACGGTCATAGCATCTGGTTTGTGAGTTGCCTTATCCAGTCATTTTTCCCTTAATTTCTTGTCGTTACCAATGATTCGCAGTAGCGGAAAAAAGCTGATCCAATTAGAACGTTGTCGTTCAGATGTTTATGCCACATGTCCAGAATTTCTAATTTCACGTGTGTATAAAACGTCTTGTCCTTAAAGTTCCATTTTCTAGGTCGAGATATTTTATTTCGTCTGCTAAATTAAACTGGTTGAAAGTTATAGTTTCTAGGACGAGATTTTTTAGGTTGTCTAATTGAATTACGAGATGGTTGAATTTTCAATGTCATACGTCGATATTTCATAATTTGCGAAGTGTTTCAAAGAGTCTATGTTGAAAGTTCCATTTCATAAGTTGATTATCTAGATAATATCAGTTAAATTTACACAGCGCTAGTTGGAAGCAAAATTCGATGTCCAATGTCGATTCTTTAGACTACATCTCCTGAATTGCACAGCGGTCGTTGAAATATTAATATCCTATATCGCAATTTAGCATGCTGAGTCACACTAATTGTGCTGAAAGTGCGATTTTGAATGTTGAGGTTTTAGATTGTATATGTTGAATTACACAGCTGTGATTGGACATTTTATTGTGCTTGTCAAAACAAAATTATGGTGAAATGATGTATTGTTGTTAAATGTTCACATTACACAATGTCCACTTTATCAATTCAAAATAATATTTAGTATTACGATACATCATTCGTGTATTTAATAATACAGCGCCATTGCATTTAACGCATTTACAGTTTAACAGTTACCATTCACAGGTCGAGAATTATTACAATTTTCTTCGTTACAGATCGCTTTCTTATACGGACTGCATTATTTGTAACAAGGAGGCTGCTTCTCATTGCTGTGAAAGTCAACAGATGCAATCTTAATACTCGCCATATCAAATGGAACTTTCATCACAACCAGTTGAATCAACATGTGAATTAAAATATACATTCTAAAACGTCGACATAGGAAATAGAAATTTAAACCAACACTTTACAATTTTAGAATATATATCTATATATATCTGTAAGGAGGCGCAATTTGATCCAACACGTGATATTAGATTTCTAGACATATGAGATTGAAATTTCAACATAAACTTTCTCACTGTACCAGCGTGTGTCCACTAAGGCGCCTCATAGTTACCTCATAGTTACCTCATAGTTACCTAACAAATCTTCTGGCAAACGTTTGCCTCCTTTCCGCTGTCACTGCTCCATCAAATATTCCATGTTTGTTAATTAAATGCCTGACCCTGGCTAAGGCTTAAAGCATTGCCTGTGATTGCATATTCTATAACGGTATAATAATATTGTCATAGGTCGCTGACAATTTCGAATCGAGCTCTGATATTTTCACTTCCTCAGCTTTGAAAGTAGTAATTATTTCTCCCGATACTATCAGTTCTGAGTTTTAGATCTCTAATTCCGATTTTCGATGTTTTCATTGACAAAATATTATCACTTATGGGTTGTAGATCTTTCTTGTCGATATTAGGTACTTGTATTGACTCAATGATATCAGTTGTATCATGTAAATCATTCAGGTTGATGTCAGATGTTTTGACTACTGTTCAATATTTCAAAGAATTCCATTACTGACACAAAACATTGGAGCTGATTAAATACATTTCTCAACCTTCTTTTGTATGAATGGACCCATGCATGTGTTGGTATTCCCACAATAGCCTCTGGAAGAGGGTCTGCCTATTTTCTCAGCATATATATATATATATATATATATATATATATATATATATATATATATATATATATATATATATATATATATATATATATATATACTTTTATATGTTATATGGATGTTACTCAACTTTAACTAACTTTAAATCCACTACCAGTATTGGCTTGCGGTGGTTTAGTATATCTGCTGAAAGTCGTCGTATTTTCCGATTTCCGCAAATGAGGTCTTCGAATGCAACCATGCTAATCGTTGTATTCTCAGTAGCAATACAGCTTGATACTTATACTGACAATGCTTGCTTTGTGCAGCTGCGATAAGTTCTAAAGAAACACGTATTATTGAATGCAACCCGAGATGAGATTATATTACCATCTCTGAAAGTCACACAGGTTCAATTACAACCACTAGAAATTTTCCATTGGGGCCCTGGCGACCTTTATTGGGCCACTCAAGCTCTGTAACGGCATAGCCTTGTTGAGATTCAAGGCGGTGCATTTATAACTGGGAAAAGGTGGGTTAGCAGGCGGGTTAACACCTGCTTTGAATTACATGTCTAGCACGGACAGTGTATTTGAGGTTAAATTAATAAAGCGAATACACTGTAAACGTGTAGATAAATCTGCAAGCTTTTCTCGATGTTTAAGTATCGGTTCAGGAATTTTAATAATCATGACACACGCGCGCGACATGAGTGTGGCTAATATCAATCAGCTTTACGGACGTCTCTGCAAAATCCAACTATTTGTGAAAGTAGAATCGTGTAGGAAAGCTCAGCCACGGACGTTTAAGCCACGATTTAAATTTGTTTTGAGGTCAAACATTGTGGGGCTGGTTGTGATTCGGCGAAAGCATCCTGTGAAAGTTGATGAAAGATATATATGATATGATCCATCTGGTTGTTTTTTTTATGTCTTTGATAAACATCATAGACGGAACAGCGGATATTCCACATACATCGGTGTATCTGGGTATTCAGAGAGATATTGTTCTAACGTCAACGTTTTCCAAATAGGCTTCGATTTATGTTCCACTGGTGAGATAACGTGCGCTCTTGAACAACGATATGATGCCGTCATTGGCAAATCTGATTTAATCATTCTCCTCATACGATGTAGTATTGTCGTTGCGTGCAAACTTTCAATGGACTCCAAGAATGCTTCACATGGAACAAAAGGACAGAAATGTGTCACGAAACAGACATTCGTGGCCCTTCCTGGCCCTGCCCAAGCTTCGTACTCGCAATATTGATATCTTCAACGCTTCATCTAACAAGCCATTGTGCGTCGATGTAAAGTCCGATATGTCGATGACATGCTTTCCTTTATACATGTATGGTCTCGACTACAACCTTTTGTGTAACGCCTTTAATCCGCTTCCCGTCATCATCCTTGCAATTGTGGAAAAAGCTCTACGCTGGTGAGCGACGCCATTGATAATTTTACTAACTATGGATGGTATTGTTGTTATTGATGAACGTTTAACGGTTTCAGTTGTGTTCGAGTGATTATTCGTAATTGTCGATCTAGAATCATTTTAATCACTTTTAATCCCAGATACCTGCTATTCATCGCCTCGCTTTGCGTTTTGTTCGGCGACCAATGTAGCGCGCGAAGACAAGGCCGACGGTACCTTCAATGGTAAGAAGGCTGGTGGAAAATATGAGCACGTTACAATTCCTTTACATTAAGTAAATGAGAAGACATGCTCCATTTTGAATTAACTCATTGTATGCGTATTTATGCATGACCCCATACAACAGAAAGGAAACGTATCTTGAGATATTACTTACTGGCCTCTAAAATGTTGAATGCACGTCTACAATAAACAATGTGAGCAATTTTTCATGCTGAATATTATTGTGTACATTTATCTTATGAAAATATGTTTTGTTTATTGTCTGACACGTTGGCTTTGCCAAAATAGTCGTTGGTATCTGTTTGAATTCCGTTAGGACGATATCTGACATAACGAGGGAAGATTAATTATCTATTGCCAATATGATATCTAAAAGAATATTTAGGTTGTTTCTCTGTTTATCTTTTGAATGGGGAAATAGCTCCACTGACGTACCTACTTATCCAAGTATATGCGTACCTACACTCTGACATAAATACTGACATATATGCATACCTACTTATCTAATTATCTAAGCATCTACATGGTTACGAATCATCCTACCCACATAACGTTTGGTGGCCTAGAGAGAGACGCAATAGTAGGATGGTGGGGTGGAAAATGTAGAAAGAGAGAAAACGGCCGAGATAAAAAATGCACCGTAACGTTGGAATAAACCGGAAATAATCAAGTTATGAAGTTCTAGAAAGAAATGACTTTGATTGTTCAATCGATTATATGATGAACCAGTTCGATCATTTGAAACGATCTGCTATTTATATTAATATATTTGTGTTTGAAATTCGGTGAAACATTTATTCAAAAAGTGCATCTTCCGATTGTTGTTCATGTAATTTATTAAATTGTTGTTGTTTTTATCATGTACGGGGGAGGGGTCATGTCATTCCGTTCTATATATCTGCTCAGATCTCTATGTATTCCACCTATAAGTTTCACACTTATATTTATATTTACTCGATTCGAGCAATAACATACATACATACATACATACATACATACATACATACATACATACATACATACATACATACATACATACATACATGCATGCATAGATATATATATATATATATATATATATGTATATATATATATATATATATATATATATATATATATATATATATATATATATATATATATATATATATATATATATATATATATATATATATAATTGTTTCATTTTATCGTTACAATACACAGCTCAGGTGGCCTAGTGGTTAGAGCTTCCGTCACTGAAGCGGGTGGTCGTGGTTTCGATCCCCGGCCGAGTCATATTACAGACTTACAAAAATGGTACTAACAGCTGCCTCTCTTGGTGCTCAGCATTAAGAAGTTAGTGTTTGGACTAGTCGGCCTGGTGTCAGGATAATGTAACTGGATGGGACATCATGCTACATGTCTGCAGCATGATGCCCCAGTGCCAGACATCATTATAAGCTATCTCACTGCAGACATCGTAGCGAAATGACTGAACAATTGTTAAAGCTACGTTTATAATCACACACACACACACACACACACACACACACACACACACACACACCAAGGTAAACAAGTGAAAAAGTTACATAGGTATACAAAAATCAAGTTTCTTCTTTTTTCTATTTTCATTCCTTGACTAATTGCTTATGCAAATTGATGTCATGCATAAATAGCCACGCACTCTAAGGCTAATTTCACATCAAAGGAAAGTTGGTCAAGGATATGCTGTTGATTACTCACCTGTTATGTAGGAACATTCGGTCTAGAGCAGCGTTTCCCAAACTGTGGGTCGCGACCCAAAAGTGGGTCGCAGAGCTTTGGCAAGTGGGTCGCGAAAGTTCTTCTTATTTCTCTGTTAATTTCAGTATTTATTCCAGTAACCATCAAGCGTCATACTTTATTCCGTTATAACTAGCGAAACAACGTTTGACCATGGTTGGGCTATAACTAGCTTCTACTTGTGCGTGTATGTGAACAGGAAACAGTGCACGAGACTTAGCAACGAGACTTAGCAACGCATGATTATTAAAAACGTCTGCCATTCAAAAATAAACAACGTGTATTTCTAAATGCTGGATGTAAATCAGCATATCTTAATCCCGATTTATGATGCAATCCTTAGCTAGTTTAGTAGTACTCTGTACCTAATTTTGTTTGGTGGGTCCAGAGATAGAAAAAACATTCCCAAGTGGGTCCGGAGCCAGAGAAGTTTGGGAACCTCTGGTCTAGAGCATGTTCTTGTTGTTATACTCTTAAAACAGGGGCCATTTGACTGGTATGATTTTGTAACACAGTTAAAGTGATGGAATAAACATTCAAATTGTATTCCCTTCAATTTCAACCTCACTTAAAAAGTGTGACGACAACGACAATAAGAAGAAGACGTAAACTTATATTTTAGCTAACAATAATCTAAATGCAGGCCTCCTATTGATTTGGAAACAACAGGAAGTTGTTCCAGTCTAGTCTGTGTGTCTGGTTGTATGGTTCAATACGTGAATCAAGATTGTAGATTCACATGCACAAAAATGTGAATCAACATTATTAAAATAGGCACGGATAATGGGTATGTATGTATTCGATAACTCTATTTCAAACTGAATTAAATTCGTGTGTTTTTCGTATGAATTAACTGCAAAAGAGAAACAAGCTACCGAAAGTGAACGCAGCGAATATCAAAGTAGTCGACAGAAGTAGTAGTAGCAGCACGAATCAACAGAACCGGATATGACATCAGACAAAGAAGAAATAGAAGAATAAAGTGCAGAGCATTAAGCCTAATCAAGATTGGAGGCAACCTCTATTACATATTTATTAATCAAATATAGGATACAAATAAAATTAAATAAACGTTTCATGTTGTGTGTGTGTGTGGGGGGGGGGGGGCTCTGCACTCACCTTCATCTCCAACTCGACCGGCATGCTATATCAAAAGTGTATTGAAAGCTGGCAGCGCCATTCATGAGAACGCATCTCTTCCACAAGGTACTATTACCCACACATTGGAGAGCTAATCAACCTAATTTTCAAACACATGATATATGTACACTATATTAAAGATCTCTTTTCTACGCTATATCGAGGTTCCTACATCGTGAAATAAAATTAATGCTAAGCAGACAAAGACGCAACGTGAAAATATTTGGCGTTCTCGAAATTTGGAGTAAGCAGTCTCGAGAGACCAGTGCTTTAATCACATGATCGTTTATAGATCAAAAATTGGAGACTTAAGTTAGCGCATTATAGCCAGACAAACTCACATCAATCTTCCAAAACATGATTGTTACACAACTGTATATGCATTATTTGGTTACAGTTGAATCCGCCTATTGCCAGGGCGCTTTACGTCAAATTCTGCTATGGGCGTTTTCGAGACGTTGTAAATTGCAATTATGAATGAGCGATGCACCACGTATGGCGAAAAATGGCCACAGGCCAGGTGACTTGTCCTTAGGACTTTGTGAAAAAAAACCCATCTCCAATCCCACCTCCACCCACCCCCAACCCCAAAAAAAGAAAGAAACAACCCCCCCCCACCCCAAAACAAAATATCAAAGCAAAGCAGCCACACAAGCAAGAATGGAAAGTTTACGTAATCGGGGATAAGCAAAAAGAAATTAAATTGACCGTCTGATACGCTTGTATTTATCCTGGTATCACACATGAAGGCAGGGAGACCGCAAATAGCAAGAAGGGAAAAAGAAGAAGAAAAAAGTTAAAAAGATATATACATTTTTACCTGTCAAATATCCTTACCCATTTACAAACCCACGTACTTCCCTATTTACGAAGCATTCAACACGCCCATTTAAATATTGTAGTCTCATTCCTTAGTATCTAGATGCAAACCAATCAACCTACATACATGAACAATAGGAGAGAACCGAACCCCCCACCCCTGGATACCACTGCAAGCATCTTAGTCAATGACAATCAAGTGATACTTCTTTAATCAATAAAGTACGATTAAATGGTCAGACAGACAGACAAACATAACAACACGGACAAAGATAACAATATCCTGGTCACACATTTATGTAAAGCCTGAATGCAAAGGTAGCCTAGAGATTTTTTTGTATATACTACGAACAGACAAACGCTACAAATTTCAAAACGTGCACGGCCATTAAAATCTTACTATGGTAGTATGTAATATGATAGGATGGAATTCGAACTATGTGTTTATATGCTATTTGTCATCCATACTATGTTATTTCACTTTGTTTTTGAAAAGTTAAACAAGCCTCAATAATATTAGTAGACAGCGAAAACTATGTATGACTTGTGACTCGAAACTAGTTGACAAATACTTTTTCCTCATTGGCTCTTGAATTTCCCCCTGAAGCGCCCCTTTCTATATTACTCACAGACTCCTTGCTGTGTTCCAGTCGGTAGTTGTGAGCTGCGTGATACTGAGTTCCCGGATAATTGTGCTCCTCTTGCGCGACAAGCAAGCAACGTGCAGGAAATATTATTGGGCGTGGTCAGTTGACAGTGGACATTGGTCAGTGCGACAAGGAGATTTTCAAGATGCCCGGACAAAGGTAAGAATTTATGCGATGCCGTCTTTTTGCTTGTCCAACATTCTCAAATGTATTCGCTCTATGAAATCGTTCACTAAAATGTGCATTTTAAAATGTATTAGGCGTAAGAGAAACAAGACCGTAAAATAAGCTATAGTAACGTTTTTCGTAGTAAGGTATGGGCCTTCAATATGAAATATAAGAAGTGTATCAACTTTGAGAAACATATACAATACATAATAAATTGAAACAAAAAGATTTGTATTGCTAGGGCGGGTTGGCTAAGAAACACTGATGTAGATTGCAGACGATGTTCCATGACTCATAAGTTAGTCACCATAATCCATCAGTATAACGGCCTCTGTACACGAATATAAATAATAGACGATCCAGTTTTCTGCAACACTTGATTCAATAGATGTTATAGCATGTATTTGTTTTCTCGATGTTACGTAGGCATCAGATATATTTGTTAAGGGAATTTATGTGAAAAACTGGTGAAGATTTTGCATACGTAGTTTACAGGATAGATAAATTATAGTTGAATATTTTCCGAACGTATATTGATTTATTAGTTTTAGTTATATGAGCCATATTTTCTAGTCTCGTTTCTAATTTGTTGTTAACGGAACAGTCGAACATTCTTCGCAAACAAAGGGTTAGAATAAATTCCCTTTAGATTCATGACATGATCGTAAATAATTAAATGACACTCGCTCACTCACTCTCTAACATTTTATTTGAACTATTTGTCGCTCACGTTTCCTCTGCATGCCTGCTTCTTTCTTTCTCTCTCGTGAATTTGAGATCAGCCATCGACCATGACCTTTCTTTAAAAAAAAATATACATTTTATAGTGGTGTAATTATGTTACTTACAAATGCTGCAGTTTACATCATTTTAGAATGCTTCCCGAGGGCTACGTGCTATTTGAAACGCAGCATTCTTTTTGTTGCTCCCAGTGTTGATCGACATTAACATACCAACGTATTGCCCCAGGCCGCGTTTTATTAAACAAAAACACCATATATATATATATATATATATATATATATATATATATATATATATATATATATATATATATATATATATATATAATATCGTGCTTCATACCGTGTATTTTCTAAAAAAAGCTATTATTCTTTAATTGATTGTTCGTGGCCTTGTGGGTGTAACGCCATCTTTAAGGCCAGTTGGTAATACGAAGACAGAATCGAGATGGCAGTTAACCGTAACGCCGAGTGCTTTAGACAACTCGTCCACTCGGGGTCCATTCTCCATATTAAAAGAACAGTTAAGGTTGGTACCGATGTGTTTCACAACATTCTTGAAATACATACTATACAATGACAGATTTGCTTGTTTACAATTTACTTATGTTCGTGACATCATTTCCGCTTGGACTTGTACAGGAATTAATCCGCAACAATATGTATATAATCGGGTATCACAAGTCGTTCATTTTTAAGGCTCTTCTCAAGGTCATGAAGATACTTACCACTAGCTATTTATCTTAAACGTTTTATGTTTGCATAAACGGGATGTAGATTGAATTTGATTGCGTCCATTACAACTATTCTAGATTTAGTGTGCGTTTCGGCTAGTATGCGAGAAGGCACATACCCATAAAATAGAGTGCGAATTAAATTTAGAAAAATACAGATTTAAACAAAGTTAAAAGCTGGTTAGATAAGTTATATCAGTGTTGTGTGCGATTTGGATGTTTAACGTAGCTTTAAATTTTTCAGTCATATTTCTACGATGTATGCGGTGTGGTTAGTTTATAGTGATGCCTAGCACTGGGGCATCATGCCACATACATGTATCATCATATCCTACCAAGACGTACTATTCTGACACGTTTCGAACCAGCGACCTTCCGCATCAGATACGGACGATCTAACCACTAGGTCAACGGAGAAATCAATATATATATATATATATATATATATATATATATATATATATATATATATATATATATATATATATATATATATATATATTAGAAGTTGCAGACTTTACAAGATGGTACTGGGGGACCCGAGTGGCCGAGTGGTCTAAAGCGCATTCCGTTACGGATCACTGCCATCTCACTTCCGTCTGCGTGGGTTCGCGTCTAACTTTCGGCTAATGTAGTTATGGGAGAAAGCTTGCCAGTGCTTCTCGTGGGTTGGTGGTTCTTTCTGGGGGTTTTCCGTGTTCTTCCTCTACCAATAATACTGGCCTGCCATGTATAGCTAGCTTATCGTGTGCTGAAAAATGTCGTTAAACCCTACAACAACAACAACAAGATGTTATTTACTTCAGTTCGGCCGCCTGTCACGACTTTCATTAATTGATATTGCTAAGCACAACATTTTTTATGTACTAGTGGTAACTAGTTATTCGTGATGGTTTATTAAAACATTTGTACACTGGACAGGATAAAGTCGTTTTTGTCGTTGTATAGTTTAGTCAACGGCAGAGACATCGGTACTCTAGAAATCAATATTAAATGAGGCGATCTAATATGGCTAGTGGTCTACCGAACCACGGAAGCTTACTGGCAAGCAGCTCTCACATATCCACATTAGCCGGACCCGAGACATGAACCCACGTGGGCAGAGGCTGATGACAGTGATCGGTAAAGGTTAGTGCTTTAGGTCACTCGGCAAGCCAGTGGCCCCAGTATATTTCGTGGAAAAACAGAACAACAACGGACCAATAGGAAGCTACTCGCAAACGTTCTCTTGTACCCACATTGGCCAAGCCTAGATCACAAAGTTCTGACGCATATGATATATTAAGGGCGGATAATTGTGCGCTCGTGTGAGAATTTAAAAATGTGGGGGCAAACAGTTATTTTGGGACGTTCATGTAATATGTGAGAGTTTGTCTTTTCTATATATTTTGTATTTAATAAACATATCAATGCACAGTTATCTTGTAGGTAATCAGTACAAATAATAAAATATTGCATATATTTTACATAAATAGAACCAGATGAAACATAATTTTTTTTAAAATAACAGCAAATTACACCACTAGATAAAAGCAACGTGAAAGTTAGTCGTCAAAAAATTATTAACTTGCATACATTATTGATCAGGGTTGATAGGGGAATGACGCCTGTCCTGTTATCACTATATATAATGAAAATAAATAAATCTTAGACATACTTGTGCGCTTTGTTTAGTATAAAGATCGTAAGGATTTAAGTCTCAGATTTAGTATTCATTAAAAATAATGTTATTAGGTCAGATTTAATTTAAATAGTGAATTGAATTGAATCCTTTGGAGACCAAAACAATGTTAGTGTTTAAGGGCACAGTCTGAAAAATAGCTTACGGCTTTCTCGCAGGTATCAATACTAATGCAATGACTGTCATTAACTAGGTAATAATAATTGTTCATCAACATGACTCAGTGACACCATGCTTGACAGCCTCTGACTAACTGCCAGAGCGCAGTTGTCATCGTCTATGTCGCTGGTCCCATGGCCCATTTCTAGTACACAACTGACTAAATACGACAAACACCAATATACAGTACTAGTAATGTACAAACGTAAATTCCTCTTAGGCGTTTGTTTGTGCCATGAGTTATAATGTGCCCGTTTTGGTCATTATTGGTCACTGGACCATAAAGGGCGAAGTCACTCTTGACTCCTAAACTGAAAATTATTAGCAAGGGAATAGCGAGGAAACCGTCCCAAGATGATGATCAAGTGTCTTCAGCCGAATGCAGAACCGCAAAAGAAGAATAAAAGAATGACAACCTTACGTCCGAATTCCTTTACAAATATCTGGCGATTTTTTTTCCGGGGGAGGGGTGGGGGTGGTTACAATATTTTGACACCAAAAACTAGGAAAAGAGGTTTAGTACGCACCAAAGTTCTTATCTGCAGAAAGAGAAATTAGTGGCATTGTTAAAGCTGGAGCCATACATATATGCAGGAAAGGAGGGGCCATGATGTATACACAAACAAAGCAGTTCAACTTTTACATACATCATTTAATTTTGGAATTAACCCCCTCAACATAATATGTGGTAGTATTTCACCAGTAACCACCATGGTTTAAACAAATGTCAAATATTGCGTGGGTGTTTTTATTAGGATATTTAACGTAACTTTAACAATGCTTTGCGTCATATCGCTATTATGTCTTTAGTGAAGCAGTTTATGGTGATTTCTAGCACTGGGGGATCATGCCGCATACATGTAGCATTGTATCCAACCCAGCCACATTATCAAGACACCAGGCCGAAAAGTCATAACACTAATCTCTTAATGCTGAGCGCTAAGCGAGGCAATTGTTAGTACCATATTTGTAAGTCGATGGTATGACTCGGCCGGGGATCGAATCCACGACTTCCCGCTTCAGCGGCGGGCGTTCTAACCACTAGGCCACCTGAGCGGTTCCGTCAACAATTGTGAGAAGATAGCTGTAATGATGTTATTAAGAGCATTTATAGGATTTGTTTCAAAATGTCCTTGCACACAGCTCCTGTGGCTCAATATTTGGAGCGTCCGCCTCGGATGCGGAAAGTCGCGGGTTCGAGTCCAGGTTGAGTCATATCAAAGACTTTAAAAAAATGATGCCAGCAGCTGCCTCACATGGTGCTCAGCATTAAGAGGAGGTTAGTGTTAGGACTGGTCGACCTGTTGTCAGGAAAATGTGACTGGGTGGACATCATGAAACGTGTATACGGTATGATTAATGGTTAGAGCGTCCCCCACGGAAGCGGGAGGTCGTGTTCGATCCCCGGCCGAGTCATACCAAAGACTTAATAAAATGGTACTAACAGTTGCCTCGCATGGCGCTCAGCATTAAGAGGTTAGTGTTATAACTGGTCGGCCTTCTGTCAGGATAATGTAACTGGGTTGACATCATGATACATGTCTGCAGCATGATGACCACCTGCTAGACCTCAATATAACTGTCACCCTGCAGATATCGTAGAGATATTATTGAAATTGTTGTTAAAGCTACGCTAAAAATCAAAATCACACATGCATACACACACCGGATCATATACTTAAGGTATGTGATCGAAGAGGACAAAACCATGAAATAAATGGAAAAATGGAATATAGACTGAAAGATTGTTAATGCTAAAGCACTTAAACGGCAATAAACTACAATGCAGTGCAGGGCAGGCTCAGCTATTAAGAACACAAGATGGACACATAGTAATGGAACAATGCAGGTCAAATGGTATTGTGACAATGAAGGTCAAATGCTACTGAAACAATGCATTTATGAGAAAGCCTGTTTATTTATACGGGGATATTAGTATTTAGGTCACGGAAAATGAATGTAAGTTTGTAGTCAATGATTGGTTAAAAGTGGAGATGACATTTTTATTAATTTCGCATTGCTTAAACATAAAGTACTTTTATTTCATTCACTTAAATTAAATCTAGTTTAAGAGCGAAGGAAAAACTGACGTTAAATGAACTCGCAGCTATCTGCAAAATAAACGCGCCAAATGTTTACAATTCATTCTAAATAGAACTGGTGGCCTGTATATATTGATGGCGGAAAATTCTGGGAAGAATTAAACAAATCATGGAAAACCATCTTCACGAACCATCTTCACGTCAAGCAGATTTAAACACGCCGCATACAGAAGTGAGATGTGTGCAAGTGCCAATTAAGTCACTCGAGTGAATTAAACAATGAATATATATATATATATATATATATATATATATATATATATTATATATATATATATATAATCTTTATACAGATCAAGCAATCTTATTGATAACAGTATTGCTGACTTGCACTTAAGAAATGCAAGTGAAATAGTGTTCATATTCTTCCTACGAAAGTAGTTTCACATGGTCAGCCATATTATTCGTCCTAAGAACTACTTCCGTTTTGATCTTCATTTTTCGTTGTGCCGTAGAGGGACAGCGGAACCTTCTTTGAAATGTACACATCTTAGTAAATATGGCCTACAATGAATTATGTATCGTAGAATCTCGCAAGATTATAAAACACTCCTTATGTGTAGAGGGCATTACAGCGAGAATGTCGTATTATGTTAGTAGTCAAAGGACGGTTATTTTACTTTATATAGGTTTAAGAGCTTCATAAGCTAAACTTCGTGACGTAAATAACTCTACGTATGCAGTAGAGTTTTATTCAAGTGATTTCCTTGTATTTGATCATAGTTTAATTGCTGCCTGAGAATCATGCCAGGTCAGACCTTTACTTAGGAGGCACAAGTTTGCTCCGTGTTAAATAGGACGTATTTCCATCATGTATAAATTTGGTATCAGAACAAACTGCTTCCAAAATTAGAACTCCAATACATTTATTTCAGCAAGCAGTCTAAAGATAATGTTACAAATATCACTTTTAAAAATCAAAGAATTTGATAGGGGACGTCCATTAATTATGCAAAACATTTTTAGGCAATTTTCTACCCCCTCCCACCCTCCGTCAATAACTGTCAAACTTTCAGTGTCCCACCTAATAAAAGTATGTCATTTTTTTTTACCCCCACCCCCTACAAAAAAAACAATATTTTATATGGCTGGCTTTTATACTAAAAATAGAATAAGGGAAATTAAAAGGTCTAAAAATAAATTTTAATACAATTTTTAAACTTGTTTAACAGATTTCAAATGGACTATAACATTGAATTCATGAAAAAATCGAGACTATATTCTAGCTTCTATCATCTTCCCATGGGGAATCCAATGTTCCTCAACTGTTAAAATGGGCATAGTGGCTGATTCATTAATTTCTTGTGGAACCGATACACCCGACAAGTCAACATAATCTTAACCTAACCATTCTGCACTTAGCATCTCTCCATGAGCAATAATTGCCATCAGCTCTGTCTTTTGGCAGCCACTGGACTTCAATATATATATATATATATATATATATATATATATATATATATATATATATATATATATATATATATATATATATATATATATATATATATAGCATATAGCATCTATACATATAACATAGATGCTATTTAATAGAAGTCCATGGATAGCTATAATATTTAGATGTCTATGGCTCAGTGCAGTCTTTGAATTTAGTAACAGTGTCAGATGAATAACCACAATGGTTATACCATATGTGTTTAATCTGTCAACAGTCTACAATCTACACTGAATAAAAACAAAATATATTGATTCAAGACTAATTGCTTTGACAAGAGTTCAACTCGTTTGGGATTAAACTGGTGGCTGTTGATGGGCGAGCGAGTGTGTACCATACCAACGCACCGACTAATTTCCTATTTTTGGATTTATTAAATTTATTGTAAAAAAATAACATTGTTGACGTCAGTTTATCTTGTTCGTCTAACCCTCTCCCCCTATTTTGTTGACATAATTAATGGACGACCCCTTATGGTACCAAACTGATTTGAAAAACAAACATCTATGTATTTAAATCAGCAGGCAGTCAAAGTGACTGTATTACCTCATAAAAGATATTTCGGTAACGAAACAATCTGATTAAAGCGGACCTCAACTGTCGCGTGGTATACCTCACATAGGACAGCGGAGATCCTATTTTAAACCGACTAGGAACATACACTGTCAGATATAAATGGAATCATACCGATCCCGTAAATGTTTGCGAAGAGATGGGTTCTAATTCTGACCTATAACTTTTAAGTGTTAGATTGTATACGCGGAAGTGCCTCATCATCACCTAACGCTGAATCCAGCACTCAGAAAGGTCAGCTTTCACTGACTATTATAATATATGGCAAATGGAGTCTCAAGTTCAATTGACGTTCATTTCCCGCACGCCGACTGGTATTCGTGTAATTAACGATAATGCTCAGCAGCCACCTGTTTGGAATGTAGTCTGGCAACCCTATTTTCATGGTCTTGGGTTAAGTAGCTCCTCTTTTGTTTATCTTACTTCATACTGGAGAACATTCTGACTGATTTTAAAAAGTATGTCCGTCTCTTTTTCTCTCCACTGGTTTATATATATATTTTTTTTTTCATCCATCCATTTGTGGCCTTGTGTGGCAAATGGTTACAAGGCTCAGGCTTTTTTCAGATCACCCACTCATCTCATCTCATCTCCGTCCGAATTAGTTCTTCATTTGGCTACACCCATGTGGGTATGCCAGATAATCTTACCTGTAGCATTACGTGGGTCGGTTGTTATTTCCGTACTCTTCCACACACACACACAGAGAGAGAGAGAGAGAGAGAGAGAGAGAGAGAGAGAGAGAGAGAGAGATACAAAGTAGATAGTCAGATACTGAGAATCGAATCGGCGGCCTTGTAGTACATGTCCAATCTCCTTGCTTGCAAAATCCGATCCAAATACTTTCCGTGCTATTCGCGCATCCACAGTAAAAGGACGGAACATCCAACATCGATTTTTATTCACAGAGATCTGCATGTTTGGTGACTCAGTTTTCGTCTGCAGAAATCAAGGTTGCCTGTGAAATGATGGCGGCTAATTATGCTGCAACTTCACCCAGCACGAGATCATCCTATACACGTGCTATTTTCTTTATAAAAAGGGGGTTAATAACAAAGTTTATCAGCTGAAACAATATAATTGTATGTACATCATATATATATATATATATATATATATATATATATATATATATATATATATATATATATATATATATATATATATATATATATATAGCTTTCATGTTCTACCATTCGATTTCAAGACGCATTTAGATTATATCATTGATATTTGACTTTATCGGAATAATGCATCAGATCACCGGCTTTGCATGGTTCTAGTTACACTTCCGGAGACATGCTTAATGTTTCGACCTAGTGGTTAGAGGAGCGCCAGCATCGGAAGGTCATGGGTATGATCACTGGCCGAGTCATACCAAAGACATACAAAAATGGTATTACCTTCGCTTGGCGCTCAGCATTAAGAGTTTATTGTTGGGACCAGTCGGCCTGGTGTCAGGATAATGTGATTGTGTGGGACATAATATTACATGTCTGCCTGATGATGCCCCAATGCTAGACATCACTATAAACTGCCCCACTGCAGACATTGTGGCAATATATGACATAAAAAATCCAAATCACACGTACATACACCATATGTCGTTATTAATCATACGAGAATTTTTTTTTTTACCTCCATTGTAAACAATTTGACACCCAATAATTATATATTAGCTGGGCTACTGCATTTATCTTTTCTAGCTAGGCTGCTGTATAATTTATTTTAAACTTGGTTGAAGATTGCTTTTGCTATTCAGTGTAAAACCATGTCTATTGGATTCATTTTGACCGATATTCTAAGCACATTCTACATTATTGATTCGTTTAGCAGGTCATGTAAATAATTCTGGCGCAGGCATCAAATCATGAAATAGATAGATGCATCATCCATAACTCTAGTTTTGGATTGCTTCTGTAAATTGATTGTGAATAGGAAATGTTAAAACGTATGGTTCTACATCGGAGTTCGTACATGATATTCAAATTACGGTCGTCGATATGTCCGACTTAAATGAGCATTAGTAGAACAAAAATCTTGGTTGAGTGAGGTGATCAGTATAACTAGGTCCATTTTTGAGGGACGTTACTGGTAAGAGAGGGCAGGGTTGAGAGGGGTCACCAATTTAGATGGGTCAGTGTTGAAGGAATTAACCAGTAAAGAGAGAACAGTTATGCAGCTGAACTGCGTTTTGAACCACACAGAGGAGGAACAAGAGATGTGCTTCGAGATCGGATGAGTTTGGAAGACAAGCTATTGACAGTGGATGATGTTGTTCCTCTTGGAAGGTCAGATTTTGTACGCAAGGTTATTGCTTTCATTTCCGTTAGTATAACCTTTAATCTGCTAACTTTAATAGTGAAGGCATGACTTGCACATTGGCTTGTCTCTCATACCATTACTCGTGGCTACTCCATTTTCAGTCATCATTTGTTTCCCTGTTGTGGTCAAAATATGAGGGATACCTTTTAGGGACTGACATTTAGCTTTCGTGGAATGAGGTGGGTGAGCGTGCGAGTGAGAGAGAGAGAGAGAGAGAGAGAGACGAGAGAGAGAGAGAGAGAGAGAGAGAGAGAGAGAGATAGAGGGAGAGGGAGAGAGGGTCTGGAATATTCTTACGAGTATATATATATATATATATATATATATATATATATATATATATATCGTTTGAGACTAATTTCGGGCCGTAATTTCGTTTCAACAATTCGTAGCCAACCAAACCGAATCAGCAAAGTTATGTTGTTTTTATTAACCAGGGATGGACATCATGGATTTTATTGTCATAATTCTTCAAGATTAATAAGACAACCTACTGAATGGCAGTTCTAAATGTATGGTGGAGCATTAATCTCTTTATAGCAACATACCTTACAATCTAATATTTCATTTCATCCGACGTGAGTAACAGGAGAAGAGGGATGTGATATGAGAGTAGCTTCAGACAAAAAGTTTTTGTACATTTAGATTTAGGATCAATATGTAGCAAGGCAAATAGGTTTGTATTTGGAGGCAAAAACCGTTACCCAGCTCAACATCCATATACAGAGTATATAAACCTATAAGTACCATGGAGACAATTTTCCCTTCCTTTAAGGGCTTTGGTAACATTTAATTTCAATATATCTAGTGTTTGCTTTTATTTTTAAGGTAAAATACGCATCTAACCCCGAGGTCTGGAAGTAATAAATGTTGTAAGAAAACCCAGACTATTCAGGCAATCAGGTATATTATAATTCAATTCGTTTCTAGCTACAAATGCAGGAAAAAAACGAAATTTCATGTGTGTATTATTTTCCCAGCTTGTAAACCTGTTTCACGCACTTGCTTGTTACCATGGAGAATACTTTTTTTCCCCTTCATTTCATTAAATCGTTATAAGATGCGAAAAACCACTCTCTTCGTAGCCAGCTTTCCTTCTGTAGCAACTACCCAGTTTGTTTTCTTTCTACTGTGTTTCTCATCATTGTTGGAACATTCTATTTTTTTGGTAAGCATCAGATATCAAATATGATGGTTTTCTTTGAGTGGTTGTGTTTGTCAGATCATGGAGAATGAATCCTGTCAGCAAACTCCGAAGTTACCCAGTTGGTTCCTTTCTGATTAAGCGATTTGTTCAGGTTGGTGATATTGCAATTATAGACTTTGACGAGTTGGTGTTTTTGACGAGTTGGTGTTTTTGATGAGTTGGTGTTTTTGATGAGTTGGTGTTTTTGACGAGTTGGTGTTTTTGACGAGTTTTTTGACGAGTTGGTCTTCTATTGGCGATACTCTATTGTAGATGTTTCTCCGAATGTGAGGCTTCAAGAGCAACATTTGAAAGTTCAAGATGGTGCTGTTGCTATGGGTTTAATGCCACTTTTCAGCACATTACAGGTTACGCATGGCGGCCAGTAAAACTGGCGGAAGAAGAACCCGGGAAAACTTAAAAAAAAAAAAAATCACCGACAAACGGTGAATAGATGGCAAGCGTTCTCACATACCCAGAGGCAGAGGCAGCGACTCGAACCCAAGCGGAAAGAAGCGATATGGGGATATTGTCCGAAATATCGTGACTTTCCTTACGATTGGAACAGTACTGAAATATTTGCTTTTAGGTAGCTCGGATTCATTCAAAATATCTTATTCAGGTAATGCAAGAACGTGACATACAGCCAGTGCTTTTCCTAGCCACAGAAAGTGTTGTTTACACTTTCTTTAAGTTCGAAGTTAAATATCATAAGTATTCCTTTGGAATCATTTTGGGAGCAAAGCTCAAGTTAAATATCAAAACCGTAATTTTAGAAATGACAGACGTTATGGTATATGGCTTAAAGTATCTACAAGAAGACTTCAAGAGTTTAAATAAAAACGTAGCCATTTTAGGACTTTGTATGAAAAAGATCCAATATCTTAAACTTTAGACAGGAACTTTGAGTCTAAGAGAAAACTCCAAGATTTTGAAATACAGGCTGTGGCCGTTTTGTGGCATTTAAGTCTAAGAGAGGAACCAATGTTCTAAAATAAACTCCGTGACCGTTTTGGGAGTGTGTGTCTAAGAGAAAAATACAAGAACCCAAATACAGAATGTGACCAATTTTTGGAGTTTAAGCATTAACTTTAGTGTCATGGTAATACATGTTCGAGCATATGGGACAGGATTTCTGGAATATGCCATTTTTTCATTGAGGTTTGTATTTTTCCAGCATGATTCGTTTGGTTATTTAGTCCTCCAGAATGTTTTTCAACTGTGTCGAATTGGTTATGCATCTTATTATTTTAAAACAATGTTTCAATAGTTGTCCCATCGTCCATATTTTCTGTTCATTGTGACACTTGTCAACTCTGTGCCTTTCGGTTTGGCTTGTTTTGGTGCTTAGCAACATAAAATCACTGGATGTTACGTCATGTCAGTGCCTACTTAGTAGAATAAGGTGCCATCAAGCAGACACATTGGGTGGTCAAGATTTCAGATATGTTAACATTATCTACATCTTGGCGGATCGAACATATATTTTAGTGCTTGGACTTAGCGGAGTCTTGGATTTCATGAGTTGTCACCCTTAGTATGGAAATGCCAACTAAATACTAGCTTGTAACAGCAGTGCATTGTACATCGGCCAAAAATAGTAAAAACAACTGACTTCAGAAGTCGCCGCATCTAATGAAATTCACAGACCCGAAGCACATACATCTGATCGATACACTAAGGTGTAGATAGGGTACACATATCGGAACCTTGTCCAGCGAAGATGTGAGCTCAACGAGCTAACCAATCCAATCCGATCATATGTTACGAGCCAACCGTTCACCCTTATAGTCACGTGTCCAGTCTTAGCAACTAGCCTGCTTAACTATCATTATAATACCAGTCTGGTTTGTTGTGTGTGCGTGTGTGTGTGTGTGAGAGAGAGAGAGAGAGAGAGAGAGAGAGAGAGAGAGAGAGAGAGAGAGAGAGAGAGAGAGAGAGAGAGAGAGAGAGAGAGAGAGAATGCACCCATATCGCTACGATTGCTGCAGTGTTTTAGTTTATAGCGATTAATGTAGCATGGTATCCCATCAAGTCACATTATTCTGACACCAGGCCGACCAAATACCAACCTCATATAGTTGAGCGAGGCAGCTGCTGTTACCATTTTTATCAATCTTTGATAAGACTCGATCAGGCTTCAAACCAGCGAACTTCCGCATCCGAGGTGGACGCTCTAACCACTTAGGCCGCAGGAGAGGTACAATTGTATGATATGTATAATCTATTTTCTCTTATATTCATCCCCAAAAAATACGTACTCTTGAAATCACAAAAAGTAGACCCGAAAACTAGGGATTGCTATACCAAATGCTTGTAGACCGGATTTAGTGATATTTTTTTCAGGAAGTAAAATATAATTTACCATTTTTATTCTCTAAAGGGTCAGTTGACACGTGTCAGACGAACCCGAATAAAATAAGTTAAACAAAACAACAAAAAAAAAAGACAAAAGAAACACCCCACCCCCAAAGTATGCTGCATTGTAAGAAAGTGATTAATCTAATACAAGATTTTAATTAAAAGTACTGCATAAATATAAGTTCGGTCGAGCCCGATCTTACAGTTTTCGCGGGCCATGACGCCACGCTAGTAGCAGGACCAGGCTATTGGAGCATAGACTAAGATAAATTTGTGTTGATGGTCCGGTTTTAGGTGACAAAATATCAGGTAAAGTACCAGATTTATCTCATTTTTTAAATACCTTAATACTGGTAGGCAGGTATAGACTTACTTATATATCCCATACATGACATACATTGTAAGCTTCATTTAACCCGAGAGAGAAAAAAAATGGAAAACGGCTGGATATTTTGGAATGATATGATATTAATAGCTGGAATTCCAAGGCTAATATATTCATAGTCTATTTTCATTTTATTAGGGAGATAAATGACATAGGATCGCTTTGACCCAACTTGCGATACCGCCTAACCTATCAAGCTTGTGAAGCAGGATAAAAAAGATATAACATAAATCACCTATACAGCGCAACGTGGCGTTATATCGGTCAGTAGGTCAACGAAGTGTTCGCTGTCCGTGTATTTATGTAGTCACTTGGAAATTCTTGTTAAAATATTTAAAATATCAAACATATAAAGTTCTCATGTTATAGACAATTATCATTTATAACTAGAGCAATAACACTTGTAATCCGTTTAAGAAAATTATTGATGATGACTGGAAGATGGTGATTGCAATGTACAAATGTTTGATAAATGCTAGTGGAGAAATAATAAAAAATACGTCCTCTTCCCACCCACCCCCGCCAGATTAAATAAATAAATTGAATATCAGATATAATTCATGATGGGAGGCTGTCTGTGTGTGTGATTTGGAATTTTGACAGCTTTAAAACAAGTTCAGTCATATCGTTACGATGTCTGCATTGTAGCAGTATAATTATTGTGATGTCTAGCACTGGGGCAACATGCCGCAAGACATGTAGCATCATGACACACCCAGTCACATTATCCTGGCTCCACGCCAACCAGTCCTCATAATGAGTGCACAGTGAGAGGCTGTTAATGCCATTTGTAAAAGTTTTTTTTTTGTATGACTCGGTCAGGGTTCGACCCCAAGACCTCCCGCATCTAACCACTAGACGACGTGAATAGTCGTGTAGGCTTTATAAAAAACATGACCTTCTCTATACACTGAATGATAGTTAATATTTTTACCTGGCTGTTCAATTACTCTCATTTAAATAAAATTCAAATGGCATGATTACCTTTGTGGTTTGATTTTACATATACAACACGAGCAGTACTTAACATTTGGTGTTGGTGGGGGTGGGGTGGATGTGTGGGTGGGTGGCAGGGTGGTCGAATGCACTATCTTTACAGATCACACACATTTCATCTCGGATTGCGCGAGTTGGATGCTCGGCTCCAGCAACGTGGGTATTTGAGAATGATTTCCAGATTTCCAGTAGCTTCCCATGGGTCGATGGTTCTTCGTATGGTCTTCTCGGGTTCATCCTCCACCAAATATACTGTCCCGCATCAGTACCTGATAACCAAAAAAGGCCGAGTAGCACCGGCCTATGGACCCAACGCCTTTTAAATGCGACGCGACAACGGATCAAAATAATATCGATAGGAGATAATTTTTGAAGGGGGTCCCAATATTTTGACTGCATACAGCCTTCCACGGGGTTTAATCCGGCACTTGCCGCCATGTTTAGCATATAATGTGCTCACAAATGACAGTAAAACCAATAAAGACAGCTTAACGTTGGGACTTTCTATGTAGTATTAAAACAATAATACATATATGTCGCTTCCGCTTATCAGGAGTGGAATTTTGAAGAGCATGTTGCGTGGTAACTGCTGCAGTGTTTGTTATCTAGGTCAGGTTGTCGATTTACTCTCTCTCTCTCTCTCTCTCTCTCTCTCTCTCTCTCTCTCTCTCTCTCTCTCTCTCAATACTCTCTCAAATGCATGGAGATTTTAGAAATATCTACAAAGGTAGGGATCATCATTGAAACCAATATTGCATTGTTTCTGGAATGGATTCTGATATCTTTTCGTTTTCGAATAGCTTCGCCGTTTGTGAGCTTTACAATAAATATATCTCGCCAGTAATCGAACTCTAATATATTGCTGCTGTTGTGTGTGTGTGTGTGTGTGTGTGTGTGTGTGTGTGTCGATTTTGTTTGTTGCAACACCATCATCGTCGTCTCAAAGTGCAGATGATCAACGAAGGCACCGCCACCATTTTTATAATAGAAACGGTTGTTGTCTTAGTGTTTATTCCATTTTAGGATTTTTGGTGTTTTTGTGGTGGAGGTGAGATGGGGTGTTATTCATCGCCTTGATTTTGTCATGATCTTATATATTCCCTCCCTCATCACTAAGTAACAATCAGGCTCGTCGTTGTTATTCTGTCGGTGATGTTGGGGAAGACGACGATGATAACAATGACAATTTTTAGGTGGTTATGAAGATGGTGATATTGAAGACGATTATTATTATTATTATTATTATTATTATTATTATTATTATTATTGCAGCTTTACACCAGCTGTGGAGAAAGATCTTAAAGATACGGTGATTTTACACCAATTTGAAAGGAGTGTCTGTGCTCCCAGTTTGTCGCCATTTGCCATGAAATTGGAGACCTACCTGCGAATGGCTGAAATACCTTACACTGTAAGTAATACATTCATGTTGAATGAGTAGATCGCACTTTCCTATACAAAACTAGTACATGGCTGATATTATACTCGCAATGTGATGTACAAATACATATTTATATTAATTATAATCACATATGATACCAAAATATTGTTTATGCAACAATATCTGTTATGCCAGAGCTTTTCAAAATATAACGTTATACATTGATCATATGGTGTCTACTTTATACAGCATAACAATTATTATACTACTACGATAATATACTATTAGTCTAGCATACCAGTACTGTATGTATACTAATCTGATATATTAGCACTGTGCATATACTATATCTCTGATATACCAGTACTTTATGTATACTATTGTATCTGATATATTAGCACTGTGCATATACTATATCTCTGATATACCAGTACTGTATGTATACTATTGTATCTGATATATTAGCACTGTGCATATACTATATCTCTGATATACCAGTACTGTATGTATACTATTGTATCTGATATATTAGCACTGTGCATATACTATATCTCTGATATACCAGTACTGTATGTATACTATTGTATCTGATATATTAGCACTGTGCATATACTATATCTCTGATATACTAGTACTGTATGTATACTATTGTATCTGATATATTAGCACTATGCATATACTATATCTCTGATATACCAGTACTGTATGTATACTATTGTATCTGATATATTAGCACTATGCATATACTATATCTCTGATATACCAGTACTGTATGTATACTATTGTATCTGATATATTAGCACTATGCATATACTACATCTCTGATATACTAGTACTGTATGTATACTATTGTATCTGATATATTAGCACTATGCATATACTACATCTCTGATATACTAGTACTGTATGTATACTATTGTATCTGATATATTAGCGCTATGCATATACTACATCTCTGATATACTAGTACTGTATGTATACTATTGTATCTGATATATTAGCACTATGCATATACTACATCTCTGATATACTAGTACTGTATGTATACTATTGTATCTGATATATTAGCACTGTGCATATACTACATCTCTGATATACTAGTACTGTACATATGCCATCTCCCCTTTAACTGACTGTACGTTTCATACTTAAGATGATGACCGTTCACTTGTATTGTGCATGTATTTAAGACTATTAATATGATGAGGGGTGGGTCGTTATTGATTTAAAATGTATGTAATTAACAATGCTGTATTTTATGATAAAGAAACTTTCACGTAATCCTGTTACAAATTGAGTAAGTTGCAAAATTTTGAATCTGCTTATTTATTATGCGCCCGACCGTCATAGAGCGAACATTTCATTCTTTTTGGTCATGAATTTTTTTTTTATCATGAGATAAATTAATTTCAGCAGAAATGATGAAGAGAATGAGGTCTTACACTGTACAAATGAGAGCAAGAACAAATTTTATAAGCGTTTTGGAGGCTTCCGTAATTAAATGGTTCGTTCCTAAACAAGTACAATTTGCCCTGGGCCTGTCCAACACACAAGTCTATGCAAGAAATAGCCACCATTAAAAAAAACAGAATGCAGATAACTAAGAAAATTGTAATTTCATCCTGATCACTTAAGATATAACGTTATGTTGTAGTACAGGAAGTGTTGAGCGACATAACCCTTTGTCATAAGAAACATATGGTCGGCTGTGTTCCTCCTCCACAAGTTGTAACGTCAGCCATGTTTCGCCTATCATGTGCTGAAAAAGGGCGTTAAACCCCAAAACAACAACTGTCACCAGTATTGACCATCCTACTTGTATCTTGTATCCCTCTATTCTAAATTTTCCTTTAAAGTCGGCCGACAGACTAGACCATTAGGAGATAGAGACAGACAGAGACACGTACATAGAGGGCATACGGTATTGAGTAACTGCAGCTATGTTGTTGTCGAATACATTATAGACGCATAGCATGTGTGCAGTGATCGTAGGTTGTGCACATGACATTTTTAATGCTGGACCGGATAAGAGGCATCCAAGGGGTAGGTGTATTTTTCGAGTATGCTACAAAATTTGGATGTTCCATAGCGGCGACAGTGGTTCGATTTTATTGTCGTATTTGTTCCATAAAATAACTGAGCTAACAGACGATAGCATTTAGCAAGCCCATCCCGTTCAAGCCATTTTATTTTCCCATTAATGAGTCAGTTCGTCCGTTCGTCCATCCATACATGGAACTACTCAGTGTGTCAAATGCCCTTCCCCTCCATCCATCTCTCACATTTTTCATGTTATACGTTAGTTTTATTGTCTTATTTACCTCTTTACCTGCCCAATTCATCACCTAACTACCTTGGATCCTAGCTACACAGCTACACTAAGATAAACATATTACGTATAAATACAAAGAACATACATGTTATCGACACATATACGAAAAGAGATTGCCAGTACTGAGATAGATTGAAAATCAAAATGCTGAATTTAGATATCGAATATACCAGAGTTCGATCCTCGGCTGAGTCATGATCAGTACAAAGAGATTGTGCTAGCAGCTATCTCATTAGGCGCTCAGAATCAGCAGGTTAGTTTTAGGATTGGTCGGTCTGGGGTCGGCATAATGCGACGGTGGTCATGGTGGTGGTGGGGGTGACAGGGTGCCACATGTTGTGCGCTAAGATGACCCATTGAAACACACACACACACACACACACACACACACACACACGGAGGTATGGAGTATTGGAAACTTAAGATATATAATTACTCAAACCTGAGTGCTACCATCACACTTAACTCATGAAGGTTGTCTTTTAGGTCTGAAAGTTACCTAAGAATCAGACTCGCTTTTGCCTTTTTATAGCTAATCCTATGCAGGTATTTTGAAGCGCCGCGTTATGCAACTAGTAAATACGTGGCCTGCACGCTGGATAAAAATGAGTGTATGGGCTTTGTGGCAGCGACCGAATCATACGTTTAAGTAACATTTTAAACGTTTACAAAGTATGAGAGAGAGAGAGAGAGAGAGAGAGAGAGAGAGAGAGAGAGAGAGAGAGAGAGAGAGAGAGAGAGAGAGAGAGGGGGGGGGGTGACGGGCGCACGCATGGCATCTCATGGAAACTTACGTTTACGTGTTTTACTTAAAATCCTGGTAACTTAAAATCAATCGTTGCAATATAATTATCTGTACTTATTTACAAGTCTACAATTAAATACAATATATTTATAATAAAATGACCAGCCTGGATGTAAATAAATGGCTTTAGGTCAGCATGCCATTTGATAAAGAAACGTATTTATTTCTGTTACTGGGCGACATCTTATGTGACAGTTTTATTGTCGGTGACCGTGACTGTCATAGCTTGTTAAACACGTGATTTATGATAGGTCCTCATGGAAGCATCGCTATTCCCAGTTATCAAGAATGACTTTACACAAAAAAAATGGTATGTTGGGTTTCGTTCTGTAAACATAATGAAACATCTAAATGTCGGTCATCTATATTAGTAATTAATCTTGACACTTGCCTCGAGGAGCAAAACTTAAAACATCTTTAATTGTACATAATGAAATCGTATTGAGAACACTTCATATATTCGTTTACACTTTTCAGATCTCATTTCATAGCTAAAACAAGTGTGTGCGTGTGTGTGCGTCTGTGTGTGTGCCAGCTATTATGTTATCTATATCGCATTCTGCACGTGGTTTACCCATTGTCTTGAAACCGTATTATGTTACTAATTTTATTTCTGGGAACGGTTACCTTTTGTAGAATGGTCGCCGTAACAGTAATTAAAAACCAACCAAGCAATGTTTAATAATACGTCCGTGTGTCTGCAGCTTTCAAAAAGTTCCATATTATATGACGAAAAATAAACCATACACCTCGACATTCAGGCAGGTTAGTACAAGGCAGATTGGTAGTTGGTGTGTACCTGGGATTACTACACTTGCATTCCTACTGTTTAATGGTATGTAGTATATAGTACAAGACTAATGGCTTGGTACTTAAACGATATGCCAATAACTCTTATAGTTGTCTCGTTTGAAATATAATGATATTAAGCAGCGCCTGTGGTTTGTTTGACAAGGACATTCATTTTGTCCAGTAAGATATATAATTACCAAATGGTGGAACGGTTGAAAGGTTTTGGGCGTGACAGATCACCTCAAAAACAGTCTGCCTTTGGTCCGAGTACGTTTTTTGTTTCTTTTTCTTTTCGCTTGAACTTCTTACTATCCCCCAACAAACATCAACAACAACAACAACAAAAAAGCGGACACTGCTTCGCGTATGCGTGATCTTAACCCCTTCTAAATCCACTCAAGAACAAAACAAAAGAAAACAATACAAATAAAAGAAAACAAACTAATAAGGTAACATTTATATAGAGCAATACGATGATATACTAATACTGCACAAAAATACCAAGCAAGAAGTGATTGAAATGCTGCATGAAAAGTAAGTTCCAACCGCACGAAAGAAGGTCATTAAAACCACAATTTACTTGAAAAGAGAATCAAGATGAGCGTTAGAAGTGAATGTCCGCATGAGAGAGAGAGAGAGAGAGAGAGAGAGAGAGAGAGAGAGACTCCCATCATGAATTATATCTGATATTCAATTTATTTATTTAATCTGGCGGGGGTGGGGGAGGGAAGAGTACGTATTGTTTATTATTTCTCCACTAGCATTTATCAAACATTTGTACATTGCAATCACCATCTTCCAGTCATCATCAATAATTTTCTTAAACGGATTACAAGTGTTACTGCTCTAGTTATAAATGATAATTGTCTATAACATGAGAACTTTATATGTTCGATATTTTAGATATGTTAACAAGAATTGCCAAGTGACTACAGAGAGAGAGAGAGAGAGAGAGAGAGAGAGAGAGAGAGAGAGAGAGAGAGAGAGAGAGAGAGAGAGAGAGAGAGAGAGATAATCCGCCTCGCATATTATCTTTATGAATATTATGTTGATCCGTTGACTCAGGGAACCTAGGAAGCGGCCGGTCACGGTTTGATATCATGGCCAAGTCGTACTAAGGATATAATAATTGCATTAGTTCGCAGCTACCGCGCTTGGCGTAGCGAGGGGGGGGGGGGACAGGTGGGGCAGTCGCCCCGGGCGCCGGTGGCTAGGGGGCACCAAATGGGGCCAAAAATCGGCCCAAAATGTCAACATAACTGCGCAACAGGGGAAGCCGGGTACGCAAATTTGGGTGTTTTGCCTTGGACGCCAAATATCCTCGCTATGCCACTGTCAGGATCAACAGGTTCATGTTAGGACTGGTCGACCTGGTGTAAGTATACTGTGACTGGGTGGGACGTCATGCTGATTGTCTGCGTCATGATGCTCCCTCCGGTTCTCTACTTCACTATATAAAGCTGTTGCAAAGCAGACATCGTAGCAATATGACTACACCATTGTTAAAGCTAGTTTAAAAATCTAAAACACACACACACACACACACACACACACACACATCTCAAATATTAATAACATGTTTTGTATATTTTATATTAAATCATTTAGAAACACAAGACGATCCTTGCTATTCAGTTGCGATTTACCATGGTTTTTATTTAAATTTCAGAATGTATTTTCACGCAAGTTTGGACCTAAGGGGAAGATCCCGTGGATCGAACTTAATGACGAGGTTTTTGCAGATTCATCAATGATTATTGAAATGTTAAATCAGAAATTCAACAAAAATCTGAACGCAGATTTGACACCATACCAGTTAGCAATAGCACGAGCAATGCAGAAAATGGTGGAAGAAAACACATATTGGTTGGTATTTTGCATCATTCCAAATGAATTGATTTACCGAAAAGTATTACTACTAACATATTTATTTATATTTCGGTTTCATAACGTATAGTAATATGTCCTCCGGTCCTTTGTCATGATTTAAGTCATACTTTTGAGCTAATTAGGTTGTAATTGTTTTGTCATATATATTTTACTGTTATTGGTCATTGTCAATACATCTACTTTTTTTTTGGGAATTGATTGGGGAATAATATCATATGTTTGTGATTTCAATTGTAATGTAGCATTATAAAACCATATTCAGTCATATTGCTACAATGTTGGCAGTGTGTCAATTTATAGTGATGTCTAACACTGATGTACGACTTGGCAGTAGTTTGAACCCGTGACCTCCCACATTCAAGGCAGATGATGTAACCACGTAGACCGCTCCGGTGGCCTAGTGGTTAGAGCGTCCGCCGCGGAAGCGGGAGGTCGTGGGTTCGATCCCCGGCCGAGTCATACCAAAGACTTACAAAAATGGTACTAACAGCTGCCTCGCTTGACGTTCAGCATTAAGAGGTTAGTGTTAGGACTGGTCGGCCTGGTGTCAGGATAATGTGACTGGGCGGGACATCATGCTACATGTCTGCGGCATGATACCCCAGTGGTAGACATCACTATAAACTGCCTCACTGCAAGACATCGTAGCGATATGACTGAAAAATTGTTAAAGCTACGTTAAAAGTCCTAAACAAACAAAGACCACAGAAATGTTCCTGGGATTATCATTTGCAAAGTTAATCTACATCTTTACTATTTCACTTTTGGATTAAAAATTTCTCGTGAATACATAGCTCCCTTAGTTTGTTATGGGACACACTCGTATTTTGTGAATCTTAATTTCAGGACAGCAATTCTAACAAGATGGCTGTATTTGAGGGAGGAAAGCCGACGAACTCTCTTTCCTAAGAGCATTCCAAAGCTATTTATGTGGTGGAAAGGAAGAAATCTCCGCCAGATGGCACATGGGCATGGAATGGGACGTCATTCACAGGCCGAAGTGACGCAGATCATGAAGAATGATCTACAGGCACTCTCTAACTTTCTCGGTAAGAAATATTGGCTGGATTTATGTTCCCACTGAATGGTCACGGTCGTGATGGATAGTACAAACGGAGATATAGGTTTTGGATATCGTGGCTCTACTAGTTATGTACCAATATGGCCCATTGTTGTCATCCACCAGTTTGTCAAACTATTTGGAGGATTGCAATGAAACTACACATATTTCTAACCGTTCCAGTGGTTAGAGTATCTGCCCCTGATTTGGTAGGTCGCGGATTTGAGACCCGTCTTAAGTCATTAAAAAAAATTATAAAAAATGGTACTAACAGTTGCCTTGCTAGATGCTCAGCGTTAAGAGGTTAGTGTTATGAACGGTTAGCCTGGTGTCAGGATAATGTTACTGTATGTGAGTCGCAGCTACTGGCATGAAAGATGGCATAAACACGAGCTCATTGGCACAACTTGTACGTTAGTTTTTTTAAAATTGTAAATGGCATGATTTGTTTGATTAGGATTTTTAACGTAGCTTTAACAATTTTTCAGTTATATCGCTACGATGTCTGCAGTGAGACAGTTTATAGTGATGTCTAGCACTGAGACATCATGCCGCAGACATGTAGTCACATTATCCTGACACCAGGCCGACCAGTCCTAACACTAACCTCTTTATGCTGAGCGTCAAGCGAGGCAGCTGTTAGTACCATTTTTGTAAGTCTTTGGTATGACTCGGCCGGGGATCGAACCGACGACCTCCCGCTTCCGGGGCGGACGCTCTAACCACTAGGCCACCGAAGCGGCTGTATGTAAATGGCATGAAAGATGGCATCAAAATGAGCACGGTTGCACAACTTATACGTTAGTTTTTAAAACGGTGGAGGAAGAACCTGGAAAACCCCGAAAAGAACCACCGACCCACAAGAAGCTACAGGCAAGCTTTCTCACATACCCACATTGGCCGAATCTGAGAATCTAACCTAAAGAGGTGAGATGGCAGTGGTCTGTAACGGACAGTGCTTTAGACCAATCGGCCACTCGGGGCCCCTAATAAACTATGTAATCAGTATATTACCTGTTTAGGCATTAATACTGTTTTCTACTGAATGGAAGTAACATTCTTGTAGGCTTTGCACTTCTTCAAAAAATTGGGGAAAAAAATCAATGATGTATTTCAATGGATTTTAATTTAGTGTAGCAATTTATTTAATGCATGATATTATTTTTTTTTATTATCCTCTGCTTTGTCTTCTTTTGTATCTAATATAGAACAAAAATGAAGATCAAAACAGTTTATAAATATGAAGCATACCCTATCACACACAGAATCGAAAATAGTTTATAATTTGATAAAACTGGAAAGCAGGATACTTTTATCAGTCGATGCTGTTCTGTACATGATGCTCTTAAAGAACTCACTGTATTAATTCAGTCCCCATAGTAAACCTATGTACACCCCATGACCTTAAAAGATCAATAACTTAAAACTTTTTTGAGGTCTCATTATCAAACCTATATTTATCAGTATTGATGAGACCTTGATGTCAGCTTCTGTGTAGAAGAAAGGATATGAACTGCATTCGTGACTGCCCTGTGTTTTAAACATGCGCTTTCAATTGCGCACCAAAGAGTTGGGTGCTAATTTTAGTAATGAGTGTTCCAAACTCAACACTGTTAAAGGACTGATATTCCATCAGTGAAACAATGTTTCTATTTTGTTTACTTACATCTAGGATATGTTGTTAAAGATTCTTTTTCCTAAAACAAAGCTTACATTATTAACCAATCCTGGTCAGCCAAACCCTTATATATGCTATTTTATGTTCACCCAGTTCCAGGCTGGTTTCCGTTTCTCCATATCATTAGTACCATGTGTCCTATAGATACCTTAGATGGATATAAATCTATTTTATTCAGACCATAACTGCACATTATTCTTAATCCCACATGGAGTTTAAGGTTCTTAATCTCACATGGTCTTTAAGGTTCTTAATCTCACATGGATTGTAAGGTTCTTAATCTCACATGGAATTTAATAATCTTAGTCTAACATGGAATTTAAGGTTCTTAAGTTTCACATGGATTTTAAGGTTCTTTGTTCTTGGTGCTGAAAATGAGTTCATATTCTGATTTTTATTGAAATAAATGGATGGCTGGAACTAAATGTTTCAATATCTCTTTACTTATTTTATTGCACTTTTAAAGTATTTTCCCACTGTAATAAATTATGTAATAATTTAATCACTTAATAGTCTTTTTTATATATAATTTAATGTCTTTGTTTACATAGTTTCCAATTCCTTATGGATTTGTCTATCATATAAAAGCCTGAAAAATATCTTAAGTGTCCTTATGTTCTCAAAATACAACAGATTATTTCTTAAAGCTGTTGATTTTTCACATTATTCTTTCAAATAGATAAGTGTTTGAATAATGTGAAAACAAAAATATATATTTATTTACTTATTTTTATCAAATGTATTTATTTATTTAAACAGGTGAAAACTTATTCTTCATGGGAGATAAGCCAACAGAGATAGATTGTGCGATATTTGGACAGTTGGTTCAAATTAAATGGAACTGCCCTGAATGTGAGGGAAAGAATTATTTACTAGGTAAGTGTTTGAATAGTCCATTTAACAGTCCTAGATAAGTGTTTGAATAGTCCATTTAACTGTCCTAGATAAGTGTTTGAATAATCCATTTAACAGTCCTAGATAAGTGTTTGAATAGTCCATTTAACTGTCCTAGATAAGTGTTTGAATAGTCCATTTAACAGTCCTAGATAAGTGTTTGAATAGTCCATTTAACAGTCCTAGATAAGTGTTTGAATAGTCCATTTAACAGTCCTAGATAAGTGTTTGAATAGTCCATTTAACTGTCCTAGATAAGTGTTTGAATAGTTGATTTAACTGTCCTAGATAAGTGTTTGATAAGTTTATTTGACTGTTCTAGATAAGTGTTTGAATAGTTTATTTGACTGTTCTAGATAAATGTTTGTCCAGTCCATTTAACTGTCCTAGGTAAGTGTTTGAATAGTCCATTTAACAGTCCTAGATAAGTGTTTGAATAGTCCATTTAACTGTCCTAGATAAGTGTTTGAATAGTTGATTTGACTGTTCTAGATAAATGTTTGTCCAGTCCATTTAACTGTCCTAGGTAAGTATTTGAATAGTTTATTTGACTGTCCTAGATAAGTGTTTGAATAGTTTATTTAACAGTCCTAGATAAGTGTTTGAATAGTTTATTTGACAGTCCTAGATAAGTGTTTGAATAGTTTATTTAACAGTCCTAGATAAGTGTTTGAATAGTTTATTTGACTGTCCTAGATAAGTGTTTGAATAGTTTATTTGACTGTCCTAGATAAGTGTTTGAATAGTTTATTTGACTGTCCTAGATAAGTGTTTGAATAGTTTATTTAACAGTCCTAGATAAGTGTTTGAATAGTTTATTTGACTGTCCTAGATAAGTGTTTGAATAGTTTATTTGACTGTCCTAGATAAGTGTTTGAATAGTTTATTTGACTGTCCTAGATAAGTGTTTGAATAGTTTATTTGACTGTCCTAGATAAGTGTTTGAATAGTTTATTTGACTGTTCTAGATAAGTGTTTGAATAGTTGATTTGACTGTTCTAGATAAATGTTTGTCCAGTCCATTTAACTGTCCTAGGTAAGTGTTTGAATAGTTTATTTGACGGTTCTAGATAAATGTTTGTCCAGTCCATTTAACTGTCCTAGATAAGTGTTTGAATAGTCCATTTAACAGTCCTAGATAAGTGTTTGAATAGTTTATTTGACTGTCCTAGATAAGTGTTTGAATAGTTTATTTGACTGTCCTAGATAAGTGTTTGAATAGTTTATTTGACTGTTCTAGATAAGTGTTTGAATAGTTTATTTGACTGTCCTAGATAAGTGTTTGATAAGTTTATTTGACTGTCCTAGAAAAGTGTTTGAATAGTTTATTTGACTGTCCTAGATAAGTGTTTGAAAAGTCCATTTAACTGTCCTAGATAAGTGTTTGATAAGTTTATTTGACTGTCCTAGATAAGTGTTTGAATAGTTTATTTGACTGTTCTAGATAAGTGTTTGAATAGTTGATTTGACTGTTCTAGATAAATGTTTGTCCAGTCCATTTAACTGTCCTAGGTAAGTGTTTGAATAGTTTATTTGACTGTTCTAGATAAATGTTTGTCCAGTCCATTTAACTGTCCTAGATAAGTGTTTGAATAGTTTATTTAACCTCCCTTGGTAAATGTTTGCACAGTCCATTTAACTGTCCAAGGTAAATGTTGGCACAGTCCATTTAACTGTCCAAGGTAAGTCTTTGCACAGTCCATTTAACTGTCCAAGGTAAATGTTGGCACAGTCCATTTAACTGTCCAAGGTAAGTGTTTGCACAGTCCATATAACTGTCCAAGGTAAATGTTGGCAGAGTCCATTTAGCTGTCCTAGGCAAGCATTTGCATAGACCATTTAACTTTTCTAAATAAGTGTTTTTGAATAGTTCATTTAACTATGTTAGGTAAATGTTTGCACAGTCCTTATAACTGACCTATGTAAGTGTTTGCTCCATCCTTTTATCTTATATAGGTTAGTGTTTGCTCTGACCTTTTATCTTATATAGGTAAGTGTTTGCAAAAACCTTTTATCTTACATAGGTAAGTGTTTCCATAGACCTTTTATCTTACATAGGTAAGTGTTTGCACAGACCTTTTATCTTACATAGGTAAGTGTTTGCACAGACCTTTTATCTTACATAGGTAAGTGTTTGCACAGACCTTTTATCTTACATAGGTAAGTGTTTGCTCTGACCTTTTATCTTACATAGGTAAGTGTTTGCACACGACCTTTTATCTTGCCTAGGTAAGTGTTTCCATAGACCTTTTATCTTACCTAGGTAAGTGTTTGCACAGGCTTTTTATCTTACATGGATAAGTGTTTTCATAGACCTTTTATCTTATCTAGGTAAGTGTTTGACTAGACCTTTTATCTTGCCTAAGTAAGTGTTTGTACATTCCACTTATCTGCCCTTAGTAAGTGTTTGAATAGTCAATTTATCTGTCCTAGGTAAGTGTTTGCACAATCCATTTAACTGTCCTAGGTATATGTTTTCATTTAACTGTCCAGTGTACACATTGTATGACCTGGCACTAACTTCAAAGTGGCATTTTTGGTATGTCTGTCTCTGTTCCCACTCATTATTCACACCTTGGTTATGAATTACATTTAGGAAGGTTTCTTCATGTACCTTTGGGTACTGGATCATACAACTACAAGTGAAAATTAATATGGGTAAACAAAACATTTTTTCTGTGACTTTGATTAAGTTTTGTGTGTGTGTGTGTGTGAGTTGGATTTTTGACATAGCATTAACAATTTTTCAGTCATATCGCTACAGCTGCTGCATTGTGGGAGTTTATAGTGATGTCGTGGATGACCCACCCAGTCACATTATCCTGATATCAGGCTGACTGGTCCAGACACTATCCTCTTAATGCTGAGTGCCTAGCGAGGCACATGTTAGTACAGATTTTAAAAGTCGATGACTATACCAGGGTTTGAACCTGTAATCTCCCACATCTGGGGCAGACTCTCTAATTGCAAGGTATGGGCCTCGAGTGGCCTAGTGGTCTACAGCGCTTTCCGTTATGGATCACTGCCATCTCACCTCTGTCTGCGTGGGTTCGAGTCTAAGAATCGGCTAATGTAGCTATGTGAGAAAGCTTGCCAGAGCTTCTCGTGGGTCGATGGTTCTTTCCGGGGTTTTTCTCAGGTTCTTCCTCCACCAATAGTACTGGCTGCCTTATATATCGTGTGCTGAAAAATGGCATTAAACTCTAAAATAACAACTAATTACAAGGCAGCCAGAGCTTTGGTGATTATTCCATTCCTGGATGGAAAATACCAAACAATGGATATCTTCTTGAATGAAATGTACATTGTGAAACTAATTGTTTCTATAGAATTCTTGGTCATTCAAATTTTCTGTCAAATGGCTCAGTTAAGTAAAGCTTACACATGCAAGAGGGATGTATTACAGAGGTATATGATGAAAATAAATAAATAAATTGATCCTTGAATGGGATACCTTAATGATTTTCTGTGTGGTTTCTTTTAAATTCTAAGTTTTTCTTTACCTGCATTCCAAATTCATTTCATAGAACAGATAAGTAATGGCGATTTGAGTTCTAATAACTTATGACTGCAATTTCACAAGTTTGTTCCAGTCAGATGTACCTCCCCTGAAACAATTCAGCATTTATCTTGTTTGAGTTCCTGGAAATTCATTTTGGCCATTTAGTCCCATTAAATTACTCTTGATTGTTTTATTTTTATTGTTGGTTGTTTTAATCGCACTCTTCACATGTCATATCATGCAAGGATGAGCTAAGTGCTGTTTCCCAGGATGCATACATCAAGGCCCAGCTAGGTATTGACCTGTGATCCTTGGATTGCAAATCTAATAATCTACCAATTGTGCAAAGACTGCAACCACATTGCAGGAGTCAGGAAAAAGAAAGTTTGGATATGGGAATAAAATTAATCTAACATTTTTGGTTGCACAATGTTTATAGGACTCCTAATACTTATAGAAATCAGAGATCGAAATCAAATTTTATTTCACTTGAAAATTACATGTGTTTAAACTTCAACGGACACAAAGTACACATAGAGATTCATAACCATTGGTTGAATGCTTACATATAGAGATTCATAACCATTGGTTGAATGCTTACACATAAGAGATTCATAACCATTGGTTGAATGCTTACACATAGATTCATAACTATTGGTTGAATGCTTACACATTGAGATTCATAACCATTGGTTGAATGCTTACACATAGAGATTCATAACCATTGGTCAAATGTTTATACATAGAGATTCATAACCATTGGTTGAATGCTTACACATAGATATTCATAACCATTGGTTCAATGCTTACACATAGAGATTCATAACCATTGGTTCAATGCTTACACACAGAGATTCATAACCATTGGTTGAATGCTTACACATAGATTCATAACCATTGGTTGAATGCTTACACATAGAGATTCATAACCATTGGTTGAATGTTTACACACAGAGATTCATATCCATTGGTCAAATGCTTACACATAGATATTCATAACCATTGGTTAAATGTTTTTATTTTTGATAGTTTGTATTTAGATATTATGAAGTTCCAGTAAGATAATGGATGGACATTCAAATGGGAGTTTATCAAGATTTTCATTGTCATAATACATTTTTGATACTTTTTGTAGCAATTGTATTGGACAGCAGCCAGTGAGTATTGGCATGTGCAATTATCTGATGATTCAGTTGTCTTACAAATAAAAAAAACCCCATCTTATGCGTAAAGTATTTCCACGTGCGTTATTTCAAAGTGCGTTGAAAACATTCCACAATGGTTTCTTGATTCTCTGGTGGTGAAAAAAAATGAATGTGACATTTCCTTAATTCTCCTTTGCTGGCTTTGCTGCACATTACTGGAAATATGGTTTAGTAATGATTATAAATTCTGTGTACAATATTATTCTTGAATACATTTCTGAGAGAGAGAGAGAGAGAGAGAGAGAGAGAGAGAGAGAGAGAGAGAGAGAGAATCTGCCCGAATAAAAAAAAAAATATATCACATTGTAATCCTCATAGCAACCTTTTACACTGGCAATATAGATTTCAATGAAGTCTTTTGGAATTGAGTTTTGACATTGATTTTGTAAAAGTCATCTTAACTCTTCATTTTTTATCCATATAAACTGCATTATGCATTTTTGCCATATGTTTTTTTTTATACCTCTTTGGTGGCCTAGTGGTTTGAGCATGGATGTAGGTCCCAGGTTCGAACCCTGGTCAAGTCATACAAAAGATTGATAAATATGGTATTAGAAGCTGTCTTGTTTAGCACTCAGCATTAAGAGGTTAGTGCTAGGACCGGTTGGTCTGGTGTCAGGATAATGTGATTGGGTGGGACATAATGCTACATGTCTGTAGCATAATGTCCCAGTGCTAGACATCACTATAAACTAAAGCTACATTATAATTCCAAAACACACACACACACACACACACACACACGATATATATTACACACTTGATACACTAAATAATTTAGAGCCAATACAGAAGTTGCAGACGTAAAAATGCCAAATAAAGTGAAATTCAGTGAACAAAAAAGACAATTGAGTATTGTTCACTAATTTTATTAATTGCTCAGATTGTTAGTCTACTTGTTATTCTTCTTCTGATTCAGAGGCATGTGGGAACCTAAGCAGCTACTGCGACAGAATGAAGGAAAAGTTCTGGCCAGATTGGGATCAGTGTTTGGTCCAGAAAGTACCAGAAAAGAAAGAGAAATCATCCACTGAAACTGAGAAAGAAACAAAAACTGAAGAGAAAACAGAAGATGCAGCAAATCCTGAGGAACAAGCAAAAGTTGAAACCGAAGATAAAGTCGAGGAAACCAAAGAGAAAGGCGAGGAATTGAAACCTGATGCAGAAATAAAAAAATCAGGTGATGACACAGTGGTTGACAACAAAGCCAAAGAGGAGATAATTGATGGGGTTATTGAAGAAAAGATGGGAGATGATTTTAAAGATGCTGATGGAGATAATGAGAAGAAAGAGGTGACAGCAGAGTAAAATGTAATAAAAGAGAGCCTGAACAATATGTTCAGGTGACCACGGTGGAGGAAAATGTAATAGGACACAACTGAGTAACATCTGACAAATGATATCTAGTAAACTGTAACAAATAACCAGGACCAGTACTTTCATATATTTGTGGATTTAAATTTTAACAGGGTTGATCACATTTTTCAGCCGAATAGATGGAATGTTGCATGAAAGATGCTCATAAAAATGAGAACACAAATGAATTTGGGATTGCAGCATAATTACATTGTCATTGTTGAATGATCCAATTCATATTATTTTCTCAAACATTATTCTCTTTTTACCGCATACATGAGAGATTAATCTCTGAATTAGTTATAGATCATCCATTGCATATTATTTTCTCAATTCTTTAGAAACATTATGCTTTTTTTTACAGCGTATATAAGGAGATTAATCTCAGAATTATCTACAGATCATAAAAATTTTGATATTATATATTGGCACTTGTATGTCGAATGCAAAGACAGCGTCAATCCAGATTTGCCAATGTGTAATGCTCTGGTAGATCTGGGTCGCTGTAATTTGCTGGAAGTCAGCAGTAGAATTTATCTTGGCCTAGATATGCCATTGCATTATGCAATTTAACATCATGCTCTATGCTGCTTGCAGATTGACCCAGCTTATACAAGAGTATGGACAGCATCCAGATAAAGATAAATATCAAACTTGTGGATTTGCTTTATGAATAGATTTTTTAATGGGAATACAATCGTACTCCTAGCATATTATGTTAAGTGATACAAAAATGCAGATCATTATCATAGACTGTAAATTTCATCATTGGCATCATCCATGGAATTATCTGATCCGGAGTCATTGTTCAGTTGTACACGTGATTTCAGTGCCTCAATGACCACACTAGGTCAAGAGACTGTTGATGATGATGATGAAGACGCATGATTTACATCAACTTTACCCATACAGGTCCTATAACATTAAAAATGTATTACAATTGTGGAATCTCTTTAATTTTTGCTTTGAGATCAATAAAAGGCATTTTATGTAAAATGAAAAAATAGATAATTGTCTGTGCTTCATTTCCAAATTATTTGAAAATTTGTTAATATTGTAAAACATATATGGTCTTGGTCTAAATAGAGCGTATGAGTTCACATATTGTTAAGGTTTTTTTTTAAAAGTAGTTGGAGGAGCAGGAGGAACTGTCCTACCATATATTGATTTTTAAGTGGATCAGTACACTGTTCACTAAGACGAGGTGCACACAACAAAAAATACAAGTATAAAAAGTCAAATTTTAATTTGCATGAAAATGACGTACATTTTTGGCTATTCTATGTAAAAGTATTCTCTTTTCAAGCTGGAAAGGAGGAAACAATTGAACAATATCACACTTTAAATATGACAGCTCGTGATTTGAACGATAAACATTACTTAAGTTGCATCAATTTCCTATACAGTCGATTAAGGATTAGACAAAACAGGTGCTTGTTTGGTGTATCATTATGTTTTAAATTAAATTGACAAATTACAAATGCTTTATGCATCAGTATTAAGCTCTTTAGTGATTGTTCTTGACAGAAGTATATGTGGAGATAATTTAAATGTCACCACATTATGTTCAGTTTAGTATATAGAGATGAAATTTTGAAAGGCCAGTTCTATGTATGTATTTTTCATGTTGCTTGCAAATGAATTTCAAATTCATCTTTTAAAACATTTAAGTAAAATCAGTGTTTATGCCAAGATGCATATTATATCCATATATTCAATGCAATGAAATATTTTTGTTTCTTTTGTTTTTAGTTTTTTACAACTTTGTTGTATGAATACATTATTAATTCATTTATAATCTTGCCTGCATACACCTGCTGATAACTATTTACTATGTCTGTTTTGTTGTATATATTGCCTTAAAAATGCTTATTTGAGTGAGAGAGACAAACAGAGAAACTGAGAGAGAGAAAAAGAGAGATACAAGAGTGACATGGAACATTGTGAGATTTTGTTAATTTCATTTGCAGTATTTGTTTTCAAGGTCACATGCATGTATTGTGTAACGTATATATTCTCTTTCATGATGCCTGCCAAAAATCTTTTTCATATTAAAATATCTCCAGTATGCATTTTGCTAATTTAGTCTTGTATTTTGTTTGATATTGTGTATAAAGTTCACTTACAATGGAAGTAAAGAAATGTGATTCCTTTTTAATATACCAAAATATATGATAGTATTTTGAAATTTATTGTTTATAAGTGGTTTGGTAGCATGTTTCACCTTGGGCATTGAATTAGTATCAAGAATCCAAGTATACCATTCATGTAGTCCGAAAGTACAATGCACAGTTCCCATGTAGCTTTCTTATTACAAGTTTAACAATTTAGGCATTGTATTGAAAATATGCAAGAGAATTCTTGAAGGCAAAACCTCAGGAATGCTGTTTAATACATGTAAATCTATGTTTATTAAACAGAATCACAAAACTTGACAACCAGCAAGATTGGTAAATGTCACAATAACACACCTTTAGTCCAACAATACACGTACTTAATCTGTGACCAGTCAAAGGGAGGTAACTACTGATGAAATTAATGTGAGCTGGGAAGCTATCAGCCTCCTTAAACTTTCAGAAGAACTCTTTTTTTCTTCTAGAGTTACTGCCCTTACAATTGACTTGAAGAGACATCACACTTGCATTGGGACAAAGTCTTCCCTCACTCAGTCTTATAAATGACACTGAATAATTGGATTCATTTGACACTGGCTTTGTACAGAATACCTGTAAAAATGTAGCTAGAACCATCCAGAATAGGTAAGTTTTGGCAATCTATTTTGACTGGGATGCTTCTTTATCTTTAAATGGAGAGGTCAGGCGTTCGGTTCTTCCAATACGAAGTGGCTTTTATACACCGATAATTGTTAAGTTGTATCCAAGTTTGCTGAAACTAATGTTAATGATCTAAAAAGTTAAATACTAAGGTAACTACTGATGAAATTAATACAATTGAAAACAGAAGTTTTATCAATCATCTATGGTGTATAAACCTGTGAATCATGTTCTCACCATTTTTGTTGAAAATTCTTCGTCATCTGCTCTTTTTTGATGAAGCATCAAATTATTTGATAATACAAATAAAAATAACTGATATGCTATCCAGACACACGCTCTGCTATATCATAAATTCCAAGGAGAATTTTATGTCAAACATCACTCACTTTGGGATGATGCAAATTCCTATATTTGGCATGTTTAGAAACCAAATCAAACCAAAAAGAAAATGCACAAGCATACACACTAAAAAGCAAAATAAAAACAAAATGCCAAAACAATATGTTCGTAATTCAAAAAGCACCTTAGTATTTAACTTTTTAGATCACTAACATTAGTTTCAGCAAACTTGGATACAACTTAACAATTATCGGTGTATAAAAGCCACTTCGTATTGGAAGAACCGAACGCCTGACCTCTCTTGCTGATCATGTGAGTTAAAGTTTGAAAATGCAGCACATTTCTTCCCTGACTTCATTTACCAACATTGGAAAATTAAACTTCTTTTAATTTATGTGATGGTATCATTTCGTCACTACTTGGAAATATTTAAATAATGCCAATGATTTTTCTCAATATGTTTTTTGAATATTTTCTGCAGCAAGCCCACATTGTTGTTATGGAAACAGAGATTATCTTGGTTATTGTGCATGTTTGGTCACTGTGTGCCATAAGCCACTCCTTGTTTTATTTCCTGTCAAATATTATTCATCATATCTTCCTTCCCTTTCTCATAATTTTTCCATTTGGGTTCGAGAGTATTTTTTTCATATCGTGTTGATTTTTGTCTTTTCTGTCACGTTTGGATCATTACCTGCATTGTGTTGCATCTTGTATTTTGATGTTTATAAAATATACCTGTACTTGGAAAGCTCATAGAAGGGAGGAAACTTGCAATACCATCCCTTCTGTCAGAAACGTATGGTCTCTCAAGACGGGTGTTCTCTTAACAGGCTATAACACTATATGGTTAATATATTTGTCATTGAGAATAAGGATTTTCAATACTAGTGATCAAACTCCTGACAGATTTTCCTTATCATGGGGTTTTTTAGTGATGTCTTTGTACACTGGATGTGTTCACCACTGCACAGGGCCGGTGCATGGCATTTTGGCGCCCGGGAGAGATCATATATCTGTCGCCCCCTTCCACCTCCCTCCCCCACCCGCCCATCATGAAATAAACCCTTAGTCCAGAGCCCTAGGCGATTGCCTAGTTCGCCTAGCGGAAGCGCCGGCCATGCCACTGCACATGCGCCAGATGTGGAGAGGAATTTAATGCTTGAATCCGGGAGAAAAATTGCCGCAAAGGGTCACAGTAGGACTCTAAAAAAGAAATTGGAAGAGGCCCTGGAGGCAATCCCTGATTCGGAGCAGGATTTAGCCAAACGCACATGATAAAAAAAAACAACTTTCGGATTGGGAGGACATTGCAAGAAGGAAGGGATCGCTGTTCACACAAACTAGAAAGAAAAAGAACAAGAGAAACAACAAGGAATCCAAATAGAACAATACGTCTCGAATATTCTCGTGAGAACACCTCGTGACGGTATCAGCAACGAAACTAAACTACAACAAGACAAAAATAATATCACCGATTGACAATCAGGGAGAGAGTCAACCGGGACTTCCACAAAACTTGATTTAAAAACAAGTTGTAAATGAGGAATAACGTATGGGACAGAATCGATTCAGATCCATTGTGAGGTGGGAAGGGATGTCCATGGCTTAGAGCTACCTCCAGAATAAATAAAAATACACACAAACGTGCATTTAACTGTCACATGAAATTTGACCATCGTTTTATTATTGCACATGTTTATTCTGTATTAAGCACACTGAGCAAATATACACATATATTTTTTCTTGGGTACCCTTTTCAGAAACGTCAGTGCCGTTTTGAAATTTTGGAGAACCCTCCTCCCAACACTTGATTTGATCTGGTCCCAAGACTACTTGCTACTTGAAAAATTCGACATCATATCGGAATATGGAAAACCTTACAAACAAAGCGAATGGAAAATGTTTGTAATGATATGCATGTATAGCAAACTTTGATACGAAAATAAAACTATTGACTTTGGTCGCCTTCACAATTCGCCAAAACCAACATGTTGCCATACGTTTTGCAGCATTTTCGTCCAAACTTTCGTTTCTTATGCATTGGTTTATTGTACAGAAAGATCCGTATGTCAGTGACCTCTGTTAAAATATGCGGAAGCCATCTTTTGCATTTAAATCAATGCCACAATTCCACGAGTTCCCGAGTTTATAAACTAAATCAAATTTGAATTTTTCCCTAGTCTTTCCGGAACCAGCTAGTTTATTCCGGAAAAAGTACGAATGAAGACCCAAATGAATCTATATGTACATCGCTTCTTTCCTTTGCGTGCTTTGGAAGATTACAAGTGACGACGTTATTATTTGCGACTAGTCAAAGCCGCCTACATTTTATTTGTTACAGACATCCGTATTTGTCAAAAGCTTTTTGACATAACATACTTGTCGGATTAAATTTTTTAACGCCGATTCAAAACATAATTGTTTCTAAATGTAAAAACATTTTACGCTGTGGTATTAGATTTGTAGCACGCTGTAACCTTCGATCTTTCATTAAAAAACAAAGAAAAAGATAGAAAGAAAACAGATCAATTCCGTTCAAAAACTGATGAAGCACATTAAATTTGTCAACATAATCGCAATCAAATGAGGCGGGAGTGGGAGAGATCGTCCCCGTTTTTCTTTACTTGATTATTTGTATAAAAGTCCTCTGTTTTGGAAAGAGGATATCTTCTATTTATTTCTAGGTTTAGATCAATCCTTCTTAGATCTCTTTATAGTGATACAATTATCTTAAAATTTTGTTAAAGCCACCAACTTTCAAACTGTATAACTCTTTAATTACATACTTTAAATTTTCTTCGTAGATAGTGTTGTATTGGAATAATATTTGGCTCACTTATCTGTTAAAGGTGAAAACACAAAACGAACTATATCAAGAACAACAAAGCAAGCTAAAGTCCTTGCCGGGCTGGAATTCGAAGGATATCATCAGGATGCCATGGTGCAGACAAACCAAACATTGTTAACACTCAATGAAACGTGTTTCCTTTATAGTCAGTAGCGTTGAGAGAGGAGTGATGTATTAACTTCAGAGAGTGGGGCTGAAGGGGGAGGGAAGGGTGCATCTGGAAAAAAAATCTCCCTGGCGTAGGCTTGGACACGTTCGTGGCCCAGAGTAGAACAACACTATTTTAATTATATAAAATAAATTTTAGTTTGAACAAGAACTACTGGAGGCCTGAATGTTCCTTAACACAGTATCAGTGATCGCTCTCTATATGGCCTTGAGAGAGGGAGCAATTGTCTTCGAACACCAGGCAGAATATGACCTGTCGGGAAATTTTTGATAATATTTTATCTTATTGTAACCGAGTTTATGTTACTATCATTAGGGTCTGACTAATATACGGATATTGTGTTTTGAAGAGGGGACTGGATTGAATTAACGCGGCACGACGCTCGTTATAAGTTGATGTTTAATAGCGCGACATTAGCTCGTTATTAATTATTATTATTATTATTATTATTATTATTATTATTATTATTATTATTATTATTATTATCAACATATACTCTTCTATCCTCCTCCTTCTTCTTGTTCAACAAGATATGATTATTCCGAAATTGTTAAGGCCGCCTCTTTTCAAGGGAAATAACTATCGTATTAAAAAGTACATAAAAAATATAAATAAGACGTCAACCGTCAACACATCATCTCACAGGCAATGCAGCACCGTATAGCAAACAAGAATAATATCGCTGGTGAGCGATTACTGTATCGCAAACTAACATTACCTCGTTTGCAAACCGAGCACTGTATCGCAAGCAAGCAAGCATCACGCTAACACGTTCAAGCAAGCAAGCATCACGACAACGTGTGACACTGGGCAATAATATGTGCAACATAGGATTAGAATGCAAATGTAACTATAATAATAATAATAATAATAATAATAATAATAATAATAATAATAATAATAATGATAATAACAACAACACTAATAATAATAATTATTATTATTATTATTATTATTATTATTATTATTATTATTATTATTATTATTATTATTATCAGTAGCAACAGTAGTAGTACAAGTAGTATCTAAGTAGTATCTAAGATACACACGACTATCCAACACGACTCCACGTGTATTCATGTGTTTGTCCCAAATAATAATTATTCCCATTCAAAAACGTGTGTAATTTTATATGCGCCAACTCATCGTCATTATCAAATGCTCTCCAATAAGTTTTGATAAAACAAAGCCAAATGATCTTCCTTGTTTCTTCTCATCGATACATTGGTATTCCCCCCTGGCCAGTACAGGTAAGCAGTTTTACCTGTCATACTAGCTAGAATATCATCTGTAGTGGGTTTACCTGTTATTTTTCACATAAGAGACAGTTAAATCAAACATGTACTTACATTTGTAGAGTATCCCATAAAGGTTTGAATAGAAACATTACAAGGCCGTATAGAACAAATGCAGTTGTACTGTAGCTATCATAGAGACGTATACAACTGAGCTGTTCAGGGAACTTGTTGTTAATGGAATTATAATCTACATCGAATTTAAATTGAGGTAAGTGATATATATTGGCTGGATGGTCGAGGTAGCGTGTAAAGACGTAAGCCAATAAGGATAACTTGAATATAAACTGTACTTCAAATTCAAAGAGGTCTATTTTTCCAGTCGTCAAGATTAGTGACAATTGAATTAGTAGTTTGTTACCTGTATCCAAGCAAAGGTTTATGTTTACTTGTTTTTTTTTTTTATTGTAATTGCTTATGTACTTGTCGTTCTGGATGAACTTACTAATGACGTCTTTTTAATGACGTCGCTTACATTTTATACTTGATACAGGTATTTGTTTCTAATATACATCCTTTAAAATTTTTGTAAACATTTTTAATTTTTGTTTAACTTTTTACTAGTATATATAAGCGGTTTGTTTGGAATTTCTATGTTCTTGAGGTTGCTGTGTGTGTGTATGTGTGTGCGTGTGTGTGTGTAATTTGGATTTTTAACGTAATTTCAACAATTGTCCAGTCATATTGCTACGATGTCTGCAATGTGGTAGTGATGTCTAGCACTTGGGCATCATGCCGCATACAAGTAGCAGCATGCATGACCCAGTCATATTATCCTGACAACAGGTCGACCAGTCCTACCACGCACTTAGCGAGGCAGCTATTAGTACCATGTTTGTAAGTCTTCGGCGGGGATCGAACATACGACCTCACACATCAAGGACGGACGCTCTAACCAATAGGTCACCGGAGCGGTCGCATTGTTATTCTTTCTTTTTAAATGTTTTAAACTTAGCTGTTACTCTGTACCATAAAGCCAGTTTTGGGATAAACTGACAAAAAATCATATTTGTACCTAAATAAACGCACGGACGAACGCACACATACAAACATTCATGCATACCTACCTACCTGCCTGCCTGCCTACCCACTCCCCCCCCCCACACACACACATAAGACGCGGTTCAAATTTTACATGACACTGCTTCTAGGTTTCTACCCACCAAGAGGCTTTGCCCGTACGCTAACCCATATTGGGATCCAACTAACGTTATAACGTTTCACACGGAAATGCGGCTTAAACGTATGACATGGATCTCTAATGATACGCCAAGAGGCTGAGAATCCACGTCATACGCGAACAATAAGAAAGCGAAGAAAATGTTTTTACAAATTTTGTTGAAAGCTAAAGAAATGTACGATACAGAACAGTTATGTGATCTTGAAAAGGCTGCATAGCTCGATATTTCTACTTTTTATAAATGTATACGGAATAAAAGACATAAACGTGATTACAATTACAAGATTTAATCAGACAGAAAGGTTTCGCGACCATGACTCTTTTAGAGAGTTATGGGAAAATCGTTGCTCTAATTTGTAACTACTTGATACTACTTATATGTACGATGAAATTATTACCAGATGGTCTTAGCAGAAGTTAGAAAACAGCGTATAGAAACCAATTCTCACTTTGATGACCTTGTTAATACAAATCCTACTGGTGAAGAAATCAATAGTGCAATTAGTTCTCTCAATACATGTAAGGCATGCGGTCACGATGGTCTTGTTACTGAACATTTTCTGTATGCGAACACTTCAAGCAGTGCACAGTAACTTGAAATTATATTCGCAAAAGTCTACGAGGCCGAGAGGTACCCGTGCCTCTTTCAGCAAGGTTCGGAAATACCAATATTTAAAAGAGGGGGGGGGGATAAATTAGATATGGATAATTGGTGTGATGTAAATATTGTTCCAGTGCTTCAGAAATTCCTATAACAGATTATATACAATAAACTACTTATATTTTCCAAGCAGATTTATTTTCAAAATCCATTGCAACATAAATTTAGAAATAATTGCGGTAGTATCACTGCAGCGTTCTGTGTTAAAGAGTATATATGCTACGATATAGACATTTCTTGATAGTGCTAAAGCATTCAACACAGTTCGGCACAACGGGTTATGCTACACGTTGTACAGACTGGGCATGAAAGAAAAGACCTGGCGGATCACGAAATACTATTTTAGGAGAGCAACAACAAGTTATGTTTCATATCTTGTTTGTTTGTCCTTTTTTGTAATGGTAGATGATTTGATCACTGAATTAGATCACACTTTGCGCGGTCTTAAACTTTCCGATCTGCACCTGCCTTGTGTTTTATTAGCGGATGACACAAATGTAATGTTTAATTTACATTGTTTTATGAAACTTATGCTCGATGCAATTTATAGCTATCGAGAGCAAATATGGAACTAAGGGATGATACAATTAACTTCAGAAGCATTCATTTGGACTTCAAACCAAGTAGTAAATGATTTCTTGGAAGTTAATTTCCATCCATATTATGGCCTTTCTTTAAAATAGTGAAACTATGTATCATGCCTGTTGGCAAAATTATCATGCGTAAACTCCCTGGAAAAGACGCAGACGACAGAGCTAAACATCTTATTTTGGGTTGCGAAATGCTACTTCAAAAACGAAACGTTTTCTTTTAGAGCGTGATTGATACTGCAGAGTTAAGAGACGGGGGTAACTTGTTCAATCGAGAAGACGATATATTGACGACACATGATGGAGACACTTCATGGAAGCAGGATTGACTGCATGTCCTCTATTGACGATGATGTATGGGATAGACTTATGTTGGCGACGACAAACAGCATAGCTTTATTCTACAAAAAAAAAAATGTATGCCCTACTAATAACGAGCATGTCCTAACATAAGAGCCAATATCTTGTTGTCAAATTACACAAATTATTTCAGCTCACGGAGCTGTAAATCTTTCTGACACATATGGAATAACGTCGTGTTCTCTTTGCCATTTTTCAAGTTTCTTGTTGTTCCACTTATATGTATGTGTACATGAATGTGTATATACATACGTGATTGTGTGTATATACGTACGTGATTGTGTGTATATACATACGTGATTGTGTGTATATACATACGTGATTATGTGTATGGGGTATGCATGTGTATAGGTATATAGATATGAACCAATCGGAAGTTTGTATTGGCTCATTTAGAAGATTTGGATTATCTAGGATTTATTCTTATCAATACTATCAAATACAACGTAAAACAGCGCTGCTAATTTTTGTATGGTACAGCTTGTTAGAAATATTTAATTTTGATGCGATTTTTGTAATCTTTATTACAAATAATGTTTGGTGTTTGTATGTAGAGAACATTAGCATGAGACTAGAGTTAAAAACAGATATCATAACACACAGTCTAGTGTTGATAGGTTATAAGAGTAACCTGTCTCGACTTCCGAAAAATGCACATTTAGATGCACGCACATTGGTGTGTGTGTATTTGTGTGTCTGCCTGCTGATTTGTTAGTGTCGGGGACTTGAAAAATATACTAGATTATGTGTTTCAAAATCAAGCGTTTAACAAAGTTAACCCGTGTATTGCACACGACATGTATTTCATTTACCGTATATTTCACTTGATGTTTCTATATTTGCATGTGTATTACACACGACTGTTCTTATTTCTCCATAATACTTCACATAATATTTGTATTATCTTTGCTGGGAATTACGTAAGGGGATAACGTTCTGTACACACATGGTTCAGTATCCATTTACATTACATTTCCAACAGGTAAATCAGTCCATATACGCATTGATGCATGTAACAGAATTTGTTTGTTTTAGGGATATGTGGGTTCGTTTGTTTATTTTGTTCCGAGTGCAACCAGAACAACAAAGTCTCATGCTAACAAGTACATTCGATCTGTTACGGTGACAATAGTACAATATCAGAGCCTCGATGTAATTAACTTTTTAAATGTATAATTAATACGAAACTAATAGTTTTGTTTTAAAAAGTACGTAATCAGTTCCAATATTTATGTAAATATATCAAGCTAGATAGTATTGCAGACTGTTCCATGATATCTCAGTGATACATTCGAATCCTATTAGCCGATCAACCAGGTACGGTTGACATGGCGTGTACCTCAGCAAGGCACTCTACTAAAATATTACCGTCATTACCCTTTCAATTCTTGTGTTGCCGTTCGTGTCATGTTTTTTTCATCGATTGATAACCAATTTTCGGCTAAATAGCAAGCACGAAACACAGTAGATTGCTTACCTTTACAAATAAATGAATTATCATTCATTTAAATTTCACCTTGGAGAGAATATTTAGACAACGAGTTTCGCTTTCAGACCATTGACACAAACATAATCAGAGAAAAATTTAACCGTTCACTGTATTAACAACAAATACGATTTTGAAAAGAATTCACACAATTGGATCAACGGAAACACGTTTTTATTTCTTCTGTTATATAACTGCTTTTGTAAAGTCTTTTCTTGAGTAAATTTATTAAATTGATTTTTAGTAAATGACCGTCTATGCTTCAAGTATAGAACAAATAAAGGACCCATTGTATGTATAATATATATATATATATATATATATATATATATATATATATATATATATATATATATATAATTCACTTTTAAGACAGAGAATCAGAAGATGGCTGACATAGAGGCTTTACAACTTCTGACCAAAGAACTTCAAAGCATTCAAACCTTGCCCAATCCTCCGCCAAGTTATGATGGGATAGAACAGTTTGCAAAAACAGCCACAGAGGTATATATAGGAAACGTTGGCTATACTGTGTAAAGAGTCCTCTCTCTCTCTCTCTCTCTCTCTCTCTCTCTCTCTCTCTCTCTCTCTCTCTCTCTCTCTCTCTCTCTACAAAATGAGTTCATTCGAGCTGGGATTACGTCCGAATCAACGCCCAACGTCTTCGTTTGTATATACGTACGTCTGTTTACGAGTTAGTTTTGTTTTTGCCTGATCGTCAGTCTATTCACAGGTTTGTTGCAATTTATTGCACGTCACTGTTTATCGGACATTATGATGTAGAGGACGTTTATCGTTATGAAGTTTTGTATCAACTTATCTAGAACTCTACAGAATATGCTATAATCTAAACTTCTCGTGTTCAAAACAAAAGTTCTACGTTAGATAAATTCATTACAGTAATTTCAGAAGTCCTTAGGAGTATTATTGTTAAATGTAATTATTTTATCAGCTGCCGTTTGTAATCAGTAAAGCATATCAGTTGCATTTATGTAAAATATATTTAAAAAAATATAAAAAATAAAAGACAACAACGTACCCTCGTCTATAGAGAAACAAGAGTTGTCAGAGCGGATCCTTAATCAAGGCTGCTATGCGCACGATAGTGCCTGTCTGAAATTTTAGCAGTTGTCATTTCGAAGCAGAGACGATGTCCTTTGAAGTGAACGTTCACTAGCAAGCGTACATTTCAGACTACCATAATTGCTGTGCAATTTCAATTCTATATTCACGGATCGTGGATTCCAAACATTTTGAGGAAGACTTAAAAATGTTGAATATTATTCGAACTCATATATATATATATATATATATATATATATATATATATATATATATATATATATATCACATAGTCAGTACACTGCACACAGTGCGTGCAGTTTCATATTTCATAGTTTTTATATTATACATGAGAACATATCATGTTACGTGATTCTTATTGGTCCATATAAACTCATGAAATGATTGTGTAATATTCTCCTTACTGATTGACTGCCATCGTGCGAAAACATTTTAGCCCCATCTACTGGAATATTTTGTTTTCATGGAACATTTTTGGCCGACAATGTTTGATGCGACTCGTCACGAAAGGGAATGAATTGAGAAAAAATGGTCTGGTCTGTTATAATATTGCCAATGTACCCCCACATGAGTTTTTTATATTATGTATAACATTTATAACATGCAACAAGGCAAAACACACAAGATAAGAACAACACCAACAAGTAAAACCATCGATATTGCATAGATAATAACGTGGATTGGCGTGGGGACGTATGTATGAAATATGTTTAACAGTTTTAAATTCAAAATTGATGTTATTTTTATTTCTTACCTGTCTTAAATTATCATAGGATATGTATATTTAACACACTATATTGTCTCTAATAAATGTATGTAACAGTTTTAAATTCACAATTGATGGCATGGGTTACTAGTCTTAAATTATCCATAGGTAGGCACATTTAAAGCACGGTATTTTATCAAGTCATATTATACAAGGAAGAGCAAGACCTGCGCAATTTTATTATACACGTGATTATCATTTATGTACCATGGTAGTCTGAAATGCACTTAACGACAAATGATCACTTGAATTTAAAGAAAATGAAATTGCATGAAAAGTTTTAAATTTATGTTAAGGTACCTCCCTGGAGTTTAGCTCCTTAGAAAACGGTTGAAAACGTAGTTTCCTTATTTTCTTGCTGAACATCCATGTTATCAAATGGATATATATATATATATATATATATATATATATATATATATATATATATATATATATATATATATATATATATATATATATATATATATATATATATATATATATATATATATATATATATATATATATATATACATATATATATATATATATATATATATATATATATATATATATATATATCTGATCAGGTTTCATGAATTTAAACTGTTTTAATTTTGAAAACTAAATGATGGATGGCATTTTAATTGAGTGTACGATTTTATTGTTAGACATTACTTCTGATTTACCTGGCTATTTTCACTTCATTTTCATGATATTTCAAACGTTTTTAAGTAAAATTTCAGAAAAAAACAGTAATGATGACAATGTTGAAATGTTTTGTTGACAACTACAAATTTGACCAGTACCGTTCTAAAGTTTAATGGAGCGCCAAAATCACCAGGACTGAACATATAATTTGTGATCATATTACAATGAAAATATGATGTGGTAATGGCACATAGAAAAATAGCAAAGTAGACATTTAATTACAAATATATGCCAGTAAAAACTGACCTTAAAATTGCGTCATAATAAAAGTCTTTATTTAACAAAATATGTACTTCACGAAACGGCTTGAACTGATTAATCAATACCAGGAGAATATATTTGCTTTACTTATATACATGTATATGTATTACTCGGAAATGCAATCGATATTCGACAGTGTTTATTAAATAAAGATCATCAAACGATTCAGGAATACACTAATACACTAATACACTAATACACTAATACACTAATTCACTAATACACTAATACACTAATTCACTAATACACTAATACACTAATTCACTAATACACTAATACACTAATACACTAATTCACTAATACACTAATACACTAATACACTAAATATCTAAATTCTCTAAAAAAAATAATTACTCACTTTAATATGAAAACTCACTTAATTGTTAATACCCACTTTAATATCAATACTCACTTAAATATCAATACTCGCTTAATTGCCAATACTCACTTTAATATTAACACTTTCATTTCAATACTCACTTAAATATCAATATTAGCTTAATTATTAATAGTCATTTCAATGTAAATACTCAAATATCAATATTAGCTTAATTATCAATACTCACTTTAATGTAAATACTCAGATATCAATATTAGCTTAATTATCAATACTCACTTTAATGTAAATACTCAAATATCAAGGCCTACTTTAATATCAATACTCCCTGCAAGGACTCTATACCTATGTCCATCACAAATGCCTGCTAATTTATTTAATTATATAAATGCAGGAGATCGTTTTGAAAAAGTGGAGTGTTGAGTCTTTGCAGTGGCTGTTTCAATACAGTCTAGACGGTATTGTATCTTATATAATGGATGTGCCTTTCAGCTACTACAACGGGAGGAAAGCTGTGACGATATTTGTTGGAACAAAATAATTACATGAGCAATATGACGTATTACAGTGAATGTTAGACATTAAAGTAAATGCAATTGAAAAAATAACGCGGTCCATGTTTGTTTGTTTTTATGGTTTAATGCCATTTTTCAGCACAATATAGGCTCTACATGGCGGCCAGTATTAATGGTGGAGGAAGAAAACGGACAAACCCCAGAAAGAACCACCGACCAACTATACTGCCAAGCTTTCTCACATAACTACATTTGCCGAACCTTAGACTCGAACCCACGCAGACAGAGGTGAGATGGCAGTGATTCGTAACGGACAGAGGTTTAGACCACTCGGCCACTCGGGGCCCTTATCTTGGACAACGAAGCATTTGTAATTTTCACTTAGAAGCACCTCATGGGTCTGGTAATATGGACAAATCGGTCTAGTAATCATAAAAAAGTTTCACCCATCAATCTCCTATCAAGAAAGAACCAATACAACAATTGTTCCGATGAATACATCATCTATTAATGACGGATTTTTTTGTGAGATAGGAACATGCCTCGCAATTATGTCGGCGTATCAATTTACAGAAAGAAATCACACCTTTTATTCGCCAGATATTTCTGAGACCACTCCCTCCATACCAACACCCACCTACCCCAACCCCAAAGAACCCACAATTTATTCGAATACGTTCGGCTGTTTCTACGATTTGACTGCCAGTAGGATTGTCCGAAATGTAGCGATAATACTATGTAGAACTCGGCGTGTCGACTCGGATATCTCAAATGATATAAAGACCGTCTAGAGTTAGGGAGGTTCCTGGTTAAACCTCCTGTCTCTGTGCATTGTATCCCTTTTATATTTGGCGTTCATCGATTCGCCTTTATCTCTCTATTCAGATGGCGGGTGGGTGGGTGGGAGGGATTCAATCTTAGTGTAAGATGGACCATGAGACACTTGAAAAAGACAATAAAATAATGTAAAAGTAGAGGTGGGAGTTTAGGCTCAGATAATTCAAAGATAGAGCGCCAGTAGAGTTATATCAGTATTCTGTTTGAGCATCATATTTCTGTATCAGAGAATACAAAACAGTTTTGTTTGCACTTGTAACTTCTTGGTCAGTCAGTGTTTATTAGGTAACCGGGATTGTCTGAATTTAATTTTTGGTATAAATTCAAAGTCTGAGATATGTTTCTGCCAAATCATTAACCTTGATTCCAATGCACTAAACCATTATTTCGATACCTTAGAAATTCCCAAGGCGATAACATCAATATCTAACATGAGCATGATGTATTTTATCACTTCTACAATGTTATACATATCAATATCTTGCGTAACCATTATAGCATGACTGTCTTTGGTTTTATATAACTTTGTTCTTGACGGTAAATTGTACTAATCATTAGTATACAATATCTTTTGTTGCTATTTTTGTCCATGTGGATATATTCCATTTTAAGAGATTGAGCTATATATGGGTGTTTGCAGGTTCAATTCAACCTATATGCTCGAACTGTTGACAAATTTTGGGATATTCTTTGATTGGCTGGTTACATGGCAGGTGGGTTCTTTGAAGAATAGACTTAATTCTCATCGGATGTGTTGGTCATGTTGGTTCTTAAATGACTTTGTTTATTGCAGTTTTGACATTAACAATCTCTAACATGAACCAGGTGTCTTACAGTCGGAATTTGCCAAACTTAAAAATAGTCATTCATCTTTTTCTTAACATAAGTAACCGGTCTATGCTCTTTAAACAAGTAACATAAATGAGTGAAAGACAACAAGCTTTGTACAATTTAACAAAATATTTGCTTTCTTAGAATATGTAGTGAAAATGAGGGAACAAAACTTATTAATTAAATTAAATTGACTCCAAAATAAACTGACAGCGATGGTATTTGTATGGTAGCTTATAAAGTGTTGATGTGTCAACAGTCTTTTGTTTAATCACTGTACTACAATTCCAAAGTTTGATTTCACTACAAAGTCTTTTGAACGTCCTAGTATTGTATTTGCTTTTTGTTTTTCGATATATATATATATATATATATATATATATATATATATATATATATATATATATATATATATATTATAACTTGTGTACAAAGACTTACATCACGAATGAAATAATCATCTCATCTACAAGAACATATACGTCTCTACTTGACCTCATGTTACAATCAGCATTTTCTGTAAACAATGTACGTAATGGAAAATAACCTTCTATAATTAGTCTAATGTTTAAAAAATAAAGACCATAACCTAGATTAAATTCATGAAATGTTAAAACCTAGACCGAAGTTAACATGTTTATTCCCAATTGTTTAGTTTTAGGCATTTTTTCAAACACAGAATTTGTCAAAAATCAATTTTGATCAAACAGAAATGACCTCCATTTTGTACAAGGTCTAATAATATACATAACTGACCAGTCAGTCATCAGATAACATAGTGCTAGGTAGCACCAAAATTAGTACAAAGTGCGCTATAGACAAACGCAACGTCTCTGCTTTCATTTACATCTGGAAAATCGCCAGTTTGAGAAATATAAGCGACATACGATTGCTTTCAAGAATGGAAAAGATAGAACGGTTGTAATTATCGAATTAAATTTAATACTACCAGACTGAGTTTGTCCCAAGCAGTTTGATTTTCCAACAATAATTCATTGACCTTGCAAATCAAGGTCAGAAGTGAAAGAAACTGCCACTCAGACCTATCTATCCTTGGGGTTGTTTAGAAAGAAGGCAAGGAATATATTTATATATTTCTATTAATACGCGGTACATACAACATTTGGTTATTGAAACAACAACAACAACAACATAAACAACAAAGACCAAAACAAAACTAGTATCTCAAAACATAAGTAAAAACAAACCATACAGACAGATAGGCTCCATTTTGGTTTTCCACTTTTTGTGCAGGCAATATAAGAAGCATAAGACACGGAAAGATTGAAAGGATAACGACGTGTATTTAATCTTTTCTTGTTTCCTAGGTGATCGAACATGCGCTCGACAAGGCAAAGAATGTCGCTAGTTATGGGAAGGCAATCAATGCGAAGCTGGAAGAGATTCAGTCAGCACTGAAGCAATTAACAAAGAAAATAGCAGAGCAAATCAAGAAAGCAATTGATTCTATCGAAGGCAAGCAATTAGCATATACGATCTGACCACAAGACGATGGTGATATAATGTCATTGCTATTTTTGTTCCATGTATACATCGCAAATTCAACTATAGACAGTATAGGCTTATATCTGATATCATAAAATGCGAGTGTATATCCGGGTCTGCGCTGTTCGGCAGGAATTATTTATTGTACATATTACAACACAGAAGGGTCGACGGTTTTTGAAACTGTATGCACGTTACGCATTCTGCACCATACAGTAAATTTGTGAAAATTTTAATTTGATTTCAGATTTTCATTTTTAGATTTCTTTTACATCGCTTATCAGATTCGGATTTAAATTACATAGGTACAAATTGAAATGTTTTAATCAAGCCGCACTGAGCAGATTTATATTTTATTTAAATGCATTCGTTGGTCTTATAGTTTTTTCCAATCAAGCAAACAAACAAGAAAGATCAATGAAGAAAGTTTAAAATAAAGAGTGTATCGTGTGCAAATAATTATTTTGTCGTATTAGATTTGATGAGACGCGCATTCAGGCACAAAGTTAAGTGATAGTCAATAGTTTCAAGAGGGTGGGGGTGGGTGTGGGGTGGGGTGATGGCATGTTTGATTTTACGCCGGTTGAGGGGTTGAAGTCCTTTGCAGTTATTGTGTCCACCCCACCACCCGTATATATGATCTGCATTAACTGCTCTCCATAATATATGATTCTCATTCATATTGAAGTTTTCAACTCTTTGGCATGGGAATGACAAGGTATATAGCCTGAACATTTTAATTATGTTAAAATAAACTTACATAATTATCTTTAATATAAACTAAGTTACCTCATATATACCGTGTCACTTAGGTTAGTTTTCTGATAGTCTAATCGTTCACTATGAACGACAAATAATAATACGTTCACGACGTCTGGCAATTCGATGCCTTAACGATTAAGTCATCCAAATGTTTGTCAAACATATTTTTCTTCACTGTGCCTTTCATTAAATTAAATCAATATTTGTCTTCTGTTGTTAAATATAATCAATTGGTTTCATGTATGCTGAAATTTATGAAACCTATCGAATAATATTAATACTTTGCGCTCATGAAGGCCCCCAAAATTGTGTGTGATTGGGATTTTGAACGTAGCTTTAACACTTGTTATGTCATATCGCTACGAGATATGCAGTGTGATAGTTTATAGTGATGTCTAGCTATGGGACATCTTGCCGTTGACATGTAACATGATGTCCCACCCAGGCACATTATCATGACACCAGACCCACGATTCATAACACTGACCTCTTAATGCTGAACGCTAAGTAAGGTAGCTTTTAGTACCATTTTTGTGAGTCTTTGGCATTACAAGACTGGGCCTCAAACCCACGACATCCAGTATCCGAGGCTGACACTCTAACCACGAGATCACCTAAGCGGTGCCCCCAAAAGACCTTTAGACTGGCTTCATAATTGCCAATCGAAACAAAAACTCATGAAATATGTTCTATTCATGACGTCACAATATTTGGCATCGTTCTGTGCTCAGTAATGGTAATGCGATTTCTGAACAATCTCAGATTGCTAGGATAAGTAAAGTGTTAAATACCTTCGTGGAGAGAGAGAGAGAGAGAGAGAGAGAGAGAGAGAGAGAGAGAGAGAGAGAGAGAGAGAGAGAGAGAGAGAGAGAAATATAGAAAGAAGGAAAGAGAGAAACAAGATATGGGAACGGACAGGAACATATAATCGTAACGCAGGCATCATGGTAGTGCGGTACATTTTATAAATAGCAGGCACGCATTAAACTAAGATTAACAAACCGAGGAATTATCTTCATCGAATCTGTAAATGTATATAAGACAATGCTTGGATGCGATAAAAAAAAGTTATTTTCTTTACCTTATACTTGTGTTAGAAGTTAAATAATTTTCAAAATAATACATTGCATGCGCGCTTTGACGATCTACAAAGTATATTCCAGACATAAAAAAATACATCCTAAGAGAAAGGCGATATTAAAGAATGGAAAGAAAATTATACCTCATCATTTTCATTTTTCTTTGGAATGATATAACATGAAAAAGGTAATAAAATAATACTTATTTGCGGTCAACATTAAGAGACTAATGTTAGAAATTTTCGGCCTGTTGTCAGGATAATGTGACTGGTTGGGACATCGTGCCTACATGTATTCGGCCCGATGCGCTAGTGTTAAATATTATATGCTACTTCAATGCAGACATCCTGGCATTATGACCAAACTTAGTTAAAGCCATACACATATAAATCAGACTCACGCAGACATCGTAGCGTCACCTCCAAACTTTGTTAAAGCTACGGCTACGTTAAAACTATAAGTGAGACACACACAGACACACGAAAACACCCACACCCACAGTACATTGATAAATTATTATTGTCTTTGATGCATGACTACCAATGTATCGGATAAATTTCGAGGATGGCAAATTAAATATGGCTGGACATTTTATAGACGACCGATTTTACATTTATTGCCAAAGAAGTGCAGTTCGTTTGTCTGCAATGAATGCAGTAAGTAAACATATTTATTTTTAAATATCAGGATAGAAGTAACTGAATAGTTATTGTCCTTCAAATAGCTTGCTCTGTTGATTCTTCTAGCTGTTTAGGGAATCGACGCAGTAGCCATATCCAGCTTATTATCACATGTGTAACAAAAATGATGTGCAATGATCGTATAAACCTCCTAAATTTTCCCAAACGCACCTTATAATAGCTAAAATGAAACATTTCCAAAACATAGTTAAACAATGTTGAACTACATAACATCACTAAAGGCCATGATTTGTTACTGTTGTTATTTGTCAAATACAATTTAAATTCTCGGGATACAATTGTAAACGATGCAATAACTATTGTTTCGATGAAATCCTTAAACATGTATTTGACAATTATATTCTTCCACACTTCCTTCATCTCTGATGGTGTCTCTGTCGTAAGACTATGACAATACATTATATCAGAATCGTTTTATTAAAAATAAATAAAATAAGTCAAATTACATGACATTAATACCTGATTAGTTCAGTGATGCAGGCCACTACGGAATGCGAAAGAAACTTGAACACGTGTCTCATTTTTAACTTGGTATATATGAGGCAACCAAAACGAGATTGTAGTAATATATTATTCACACATATTTTTGTATTCTGTTAAAATTGGATATTGGTCGTTCCATGTGAACAACTTGAAAGTGATTTAAATATCGATTGGCATGTGAGTATGACGTCATTATGAATTTTGTTTTAACCATCATATCTAAGTTTTGTTTTTAGTACCAACCAAGTTATGCCATGGTCTTTTGAAATAATTAACATCTCCTCAAAAAGTGTTCTGAATTTTTAGCTGTTGGCGGTGCAGTTACAGTTTTACTAATAAAATTGCAGTATAGATCAATATTGTTTTCTGCTACAAGACTTAAACCAAACAACTTTTTTAATTTGGGTCAGCATAACCCAAGAACTAGTCAATAGTTAGTCAGAATTATGTTAGGACATATTGGAAGGATGGTTTAATATGGAGGCTGGATATACGTTTTTCAACTTTCAGAAATGTCTGGTACTCACTTGCTGTGAACCATTAAATGTAAGGTGCAATTTATACGTCATAGAGCAGAATATGATATTGTATGGCACGGTTCAGATGTAAAATTGTTTATGTGTAACATGATTTGCCATTATGACAATGACGCATTCAAACATTTGAATACTCCTTAAAATTATCTAAAATCTATTCTGTCTTTACTAATTCTCGTTGTCAATCGTATTGATTCTACACTATTGAAATGATCTTTATAAATTATTCACACTGAGCAAACACGTGATCATTCACAAAAAATACGGTAAGTACCATAAATATCCTTTCTGTTTTGATGCAGCTTCCCTCCCCCATTCCACCTTCCACCCCCCCCACCCCCACAAAAAAAATAAATAAACGGTGTTTATGTGTACATGTTAGTTCCGGAAGTGTGTTTGTTTGAATTTCATATCAAGAGAACTTTGATAAACGTTTTTGTCATGAACTACTACTTTTCACGGGACAATTATAGTCCCTAGTGTATTCTAAAGGGTTGTTCATCCGAATATGTTTTTTCCCCCCGTATCGGAGTTCCTTCCTTTGATTTTTAGTGGTATGTGCCAAATATCTAATGTTTCTCAAGTTTGCTATGTATTTTTGCTATAATGTGTGTTTGCTGTAGATATTATGGTGTGGACGGCACTCTCATTCAAATATTTATACCAGTTGTCTTATCGTATACAATGTTTTGAACTACACAAATGTCCAAACTATTTGATATATATATATTTTGTTTTATATTTATGCTGAGAGAACTTTGAATTTTGAGGAGAAAGCGGTTATTACGTGATTTGTAAGACAAAATTTCATAACGTTTCATGTGAGTGGTCATGATGTGTCGTTTTCTTGATATAACTCAATTGCTGAGAAAGGCTGTACCCGAGTAAGAATCCACATTTTCTTTTTTAAATTATGCTTCTCCTATCTGCAGGTTTCAACTTTCTCATAAACCATTTCAAGCTACCAAAATTCCAAAAGGTGTATTTTTCTTCCTTTTTATGTAAAGGTTATTCTCTAGGGGTTAGTAAAGACAGTTCTTGTCGATTTTGCTCATTGTTTGGTTAGTTCCCGTGTATTTGTTCTGTTTTTCTTGTGTACACTATATGTTTTTTTCTTCCGGAGCTCTTTTGAAGACCTTTTTATTTCTCATTGATGTCATGTGGCATAGCACTGCGGCGTAGTGCTTAGTGCTTCGTACGTTGCTTATATGGAAGCTCCCTGTATCACATACACTCTCTAGATAGATAGTATTTTGGCACCCAAAAAAAAAACAACACGAAAACGAGAGGTTAGAAGCTTGAGATTGTTCTTTTTTAAAACAACTTATATGTAAGCAGTTGCCTGTTATGTTTTAACAGTTATATTGTTGATTAGTATATTTTTTGTGTATAGTAGGGATTGTTTTGCATATTGAAAAATCTGCCATGTCATTTGAATTTACATTCTATTACAGAGGGAGATGAAGCTGACGGTCCAGTCCGCACCAATGCAGGGACAAGTATTCTAATAAAAGGTATGCCGAAGCCCCCTCCCCATCTCTCCCCCGCCCACACTTATACTGTTAATTTCTATCATATCTGTTCAATTCATGTTTTGTTTGATACAAAGGAAACTATATTATAAGTACTGCCATGATGTGGGAGATGAAGCCGAGGCTCCAGTACGTGTTTGACTTTCACATCCCCTACGTGTGCGTTGAACCGAAACCCCCTCCCCATCTCCCTTCCTTGGTATAATAAAAAAGTCTATTCATTTATTTAATTATTTTTTTCCTGCTCACATTGTTTTGTTAATGTAATACATTATTGCATTTTAAACTACATTTTTCTCATAATTCACATCTAAATATAAGTCATTATGCATGTGATGTTTATATTTCTTACAAATTTTCATGATAAACAATAATCTGTCAGATTTAGTTTTATCACAGACGGCGATAGTGTGCAATTTTCTAAAATGTTCTACATTACGTAGAGGGCATTTAGGTATCGTTCTGATCATACGTCGACTGACAGTTTCCTCACTTGTCAGCCAGGCCTTGTGTAAGTATTACTAAGTCATACTCTGTATTTTAAGTGATCTTATTTTGTCCCAGTTAGACCACGTTTTAGCTCAGTTTATTCCAAACATACTTTGCTCTACTCTACACCGTATATATTTGCCTCCCATTACATTTTGGGTTCAGTATGTATTTTCTTAAATCTATTTAGTATAATTGATACCTTTGATAGCAGAGAGCTGGGGATCTATACTCCCCCTGTGCTTTCTAATATAAGGTTTTCTTAATTATATAGTGAATGTTGTAATTACGTATATATAATCTATCCTATGATTGTAAAGTTTTTCCAACCTTTTATTTTCCATAGAAATTGATTTAATGGTATACGTTATATTTGAATAAATATACGTTTTGGCCACTTGGGACCGCTCCATAATGTACAAAGGCGTTAGAGCCCTAATATTTGCATTACTTTATTTAGTTTTTAATCAGATGCTCATAATTCTCTAATTTGTTGTCTTTACCAAAAAAAAAAAATTTCCTAGAACTTTTACTTTGTCTCGCAGGAGATGCGGAGTAAGTCCAGGATGATTTCTTCGCAAGTTAACTATTTTTAATATTTCGGTTTTACCGTTATTTATGTTTTTAAATCTGTTGCTTTATCATAATTAAAATTTTAGCCTTCTAAATAATTGTGTCTCTGTTTTAGACGCTCTCACAATTCGCATTCAAATTGAAATGCAGGATGATTTTTCAGCAAACGTTGCATTCAAAAACGCGATGCAGATGCAACGCCAGTCCTTTTTAAAATATATATTTTGGAAAGGATGAGAGAGTGGGTGGTATGGATATTTAACGTAGGTTTTTAGTCATATCGCTACGATGTCTACAGTGTAGCACTTTATGGTGATGTCTAGCACAGGGGCATCTTGCAGTAGATATGTACCATGTTGTCCCACGTAGTCACATTATCCTGACACCAGGGCTACCAGTTGAACACTGGCAGCTTAATGCTGATCACCTAGCGAGGAGGCTATTAGTACCATTTTTTTTAATTAGTCTTTTGTATGACTCAGTCGAAGTTCGAACCCATGACCTCCCGTATCTGAGGCAGGACGCTCAGACCACTACTTCAACGGAGTTGTCGAAACGGAGTGAAAATCAATATTGAATATCCCTAAACGCAGGTAAAAAAATAGTATTATAGCTACCTTTGCCTGGAATTTTAAACATTAATTTATTATATTTCCTTCGTCTCCAAAATCTTATAAGTAGGTAATTCACTTGCCAAAGCACTCAAAAGAAATAGTCTCAATCGACTGATTATTTGACACGATATCACACGAACATTATCTCTTACGAACAAAATAATGAACAGAGGCATTGACAAATATACTATAGCCACACAATCGTTATGGTGAGTGTGCGATTAATTGAAAATAGGACTTTGCACTGGTAATCTCGCGTTCTCAAACTAAAGATGACATATGGACACTGAATACTCTCAGATCGAAAGTCAATAAATGCCAAGTTTGCCTAAATATATTTTATGATAATGACATTTTATTGATCAGCGTATATAGAATAATGGCTTTAGGTAGATAGCGGTGTTGTCCGGCAGGTAGAAATGCTTTAGAAAATCAGTTTAATTTCCTATAGGCTCTATGTGACACTGTACTCTAATGAAAAATCATTAAACTCGATAAGTGGTGTGATATTAAGTCTATATATCGATCAATATTTGTATAGATAAAACTCCTTGAAGAATACAATTACTAATGTAGATTTTTAACAACCGTCTTGGTTCCCAATTTCCGATTTAAGAAATATATTTATTAAATTGTTGATAAAAGAATTACTCTTAATTTAGTTCGTCATTGTCTACTTTTTTCGCCAGGATATCTTAAATGATCTACATAGGAATTCAATGAAAGTTCTGAATAGCGACGCTCCGTTGTATCTCTAAATTGTTATACAAATATATTGGGTGAATCTATTGGAGATAGTAAGCTGTATAATTTAAAACAGATTATTTGTTACAACCAATACTGGAAGTGAACTCTACTTTTAGGATTACAATAACGCTAAGGTTATGGGTCTGTCTATATAGCCGTCGTGGGCGTACGTACTTTTATGGTCATGCCAGTGCTATAGTTTTGGGCCTTCATGGGTGTATGTGCAGATACGGCCATCATGGGCGTGCGGGCCTGAAGAGTCAATTCCGCACTAAAAGTTTGGACCGTCATGGGTATACAGTCTTGTATAGTCAATCCCGCACGAAAGTTTTTGTATATCATGGGTGTACCTGCCTGTACGGCCATGCCTTTACTAAAATTTTGACAGTTATGAGCGTACGGGCCTGAAGTGTCAATTCCGCACTAAAATTTTGGGTCCTCTTGGTGTACGGACTTGTAGAGTCAATCCCGCACTAAAGATTTTGTATATCATGGGTGTACCTGCATGTACATTCATGCCCTTACCAAGGTTTCAGGAGTTCATTGGTGTATGTGAATGAACGGTCATGTCTGTATTAAAGGTTTTGGCATAACTATAAACACAAAAATGCATAGAAGTGTGTTCCGCTTTAATGCACTATGATCTATGAAAAATATGAAAATCATATAATAATGGTTACCCGTGACCAGAAAAGTTTCCATAGTGTGTGTGTGTGTGTGTGTGTGAGAGAGAGAGAGAGAGAAAGAGAGAGAGAGAGAGAGAATATGCTATACTCTGCTATACTGCACATTCTTTGTATTAATATAATATCATTCTTTGTAACGTTTCAGCTGACATAATACTCCACATATTTGACATATCGGATTACTCATACACATATTATATGTATAATTATGTTGCTTGATAGTCAGTTGATTCAATATTCACTTGTCTCATTGTATTTTATCGCTCAAAAAGCATCAATGAGAAAAGGTATATTTTAAGTCCAAATACAGATTCCTCTCTGTGTTTTTTTTTCTTAATCAATTTACTGGAAGGTTGACGATTATCACGTGTAGCGTGAAAGTGGTTTGTGTGGAGAAAAATCCGTTTGATCAGGGAAGACTCATACTTTGTGGGGTTGTGATCAGGCCACGTCAGATAAAGAGCCTCGTAAATATTCATACACACCCCAAGTAGTCCTTATGCTGTCCGTTATATATGTATAATTCCTTATATCTATCCCGATGACTGGGCTAGCGGGTGGGGCTGGCGGGTGCATATTCGTTGAGGCAAGGCTCAACCATATGAAGTAAAATTTAATTAGATTATCGACCTTCAAAATGTTTCATGTTAAACATCACGTCCATGTTTGTTAGAAGATAAGACCAGACTGAAAATAAAAAATAAATTTGCAAACATGTTTAAATTTTAAAATCTAAATAAAAGCCGTTAAGATTATATGTACAGGTGTTGATTGCATTCCATTAATAGTTGCCTTGATTTGAACATGGTGATGAAACTTCAGAAAACGTGCGGATTGGTTAGGGATGAATGATGATAACTTACTGGTGTGTATTTTAAATCATATAATTTTAATATACAATGTGTAAAAAGCAAAGCCTTAAACTAAATGTAGATATCAACGATGAATATACTGTACTTTGAAGGTGTACTACTTTGTTTATATTCAGTATTTATTTGGTTTTTACTTGTTTAGCTTTTCCCGCAATTTACTGACATAGGACTAAGCAACTGGAATGGATCGTACTAGTATAATCTTTTAGATTTGGACGGAACGGATCATCTGAATAACACGTTATCGAGTTACACAGTTTCTTGTCATATTGCAACTATACATGATTTTCGAGTTTTGCTACTTTTTTCCTTCCTAAGTCAATTACATAGTGTCTATGTTGTAGGTTTTCTTCTCCATTAATTCCAACAAATTGTGTTGCTGAATCGTTAGAGACTGTCCCTGTAAAATGTAGATGCTCTTCCTGTTATTTGGCAAATATAGCTATACACGCATTTGTGTATTTATCCTATCATAAGTCACTAATTGTGTCATTGTACTGCATTGATTCAAGTGTCTTATCAATGCTGATAAGAATACTTTTAATAACTTCGTTGAAATAAGTGTGTAATTTCGGTCCTGATCGATATTACTCAGTTTATCATAAGAACTTTGTTTGGTAATTGCTCAATTATATGCTCTCTATTCCAAACGCATATCACAGTTACGTGTCTGATTTATGCAACTCTGGATTGTTCCTTGTAATAGATCGATAGATGTTGAATAATCTGCATGTAAGTAATGAAAAAGTGCAGGAAGTAAATTGTGAAAAGTGCAAGAAGTAAATTTTGAAAAGTAAAATAAGGTGACTGGGTTATAGCTGTCATAATGTCACAAAATGCAGTTCAGATATATTAAATCTTTGCGTTAGCCGATTAGTTATCAGCACACACACACACACACACACACACACACACCGGTAAAATACACAAAACGTTTTGTCTTGTGATCAATATATTAGGTCAATTAGCCATTCTGTTTAGTCCTATGCATGTGAACATCATACTCTGTAATAAGTCTCACTAATTCGCCTAATTCAAATTCCTGTTTAGTCATTTTAACCCAATAAGATTTGGGCAAAGGTTTCAGTGAAACAGTTCAATATCAACTGATCATTCCCAGTCCTTCTGATGTATAATTAAGAATAGGTTAAACTAGTGTAAAGCTTCACAATTGATCTTTGGGATCACATCTCCAAGCTTATGTAAATAGATATATCCATTACAAAGCGTGCTTTCAACGTTCATGCACGTAAAGTTTGTTTAATATAAAAAAAAAACGTGTTGTGAGAACAATTTAGAAAGACCACATGCCAAGGATTAAGAACTTCTACTTATAAACTTGAATCGAAGAGTAAACTACCATAGAATATTTTCCTCCATTACTAAGACGCATTAAGTTTTGTTTTGTTATCTTTACGGCGCCACTTACCAACAATTTGTACTGTCATGTTCCGGCCATTGCTTGCATGTGGTAAACAGATCTTGCATGACATGTGTATCAAATCATAAAAAGTTGTAGCATACCTTTATCAAGACCTTGCAAGACACTGCTAATACGATATTTGTCATCATCAATAATAAACACGGAAAATAATAAGGCTAACAACTTATAGCGATGCAACTGCGTTGGAAAAGATAACGATGCAACTGGAAAGGAAAGGATTTCTTAAACTTTGTTTTAAAATTTAAAGCAAATAATATAGAAATTTACGTCTTTATACGTTAAAAGCATTTCTCTTTGAAGATCCAATTACAGCTGACTGTGACGATAGTTGACGTCGTTCTTTTAATAAGATATTTAATGTCTTGCAGAGAAGTTGTGATAATACTCGTTACGGCCTGTTAGCATTCTATGGCCTGAGCTGGAATGTCTCAGTAGGAGGGACACAGAGCCCGTTGATAGATATGAATCACCAGGATGTAAAAATAAACTCAACACGGGTTACACGTAAATACTTGTCCAATATTCAATTGAAAGCTACATATTTCGTCACCTTTAATCGAGTTTTCTGAAGGCCCATCAATCACGTATTTGTTTTTCTTACATAAACCGAATTACATTTTACACCAGTCGTTTATTTGCACAAATGATATAACAATTATTAAATACAAAACATTTAAAGGAAAATGAATATAATTAAGGATTGTGTTCTATTTAATTATATAATGTTATTCATTGTTTGAAACGTTGCGTTTGTGCAAGACAACATCAAATTAATATTACAATTATTAATTGTGTCAAGACAGAAAGTTATTTAATGTATAGTGTCTGTTTTTAATGCTTTATTGATGCTTGGTTTTGTTTTTCTTTCTTTCTTTCTTTCTTTCTTTCTTTCTTTCTTTCTTTCTTTCTTTCTTTCTTTCTTTCGGTGTACGCATATTATCTATCTATCTATCTATCTATCTATCTATCTATCTATCTATCTATCTATCTATCTGTCTGTCTGTCTGTCTGTCTGTCTGTCTGTCTGTCTGTCCCTCACTCTCTCAATTGATCCATCCGTCCATCCATCCATCTCTATCTGTCTTTCTTTTTCTCATTGACTGTCTACCAAGCCTGTATCCTCGGTTCCAGGCGGTTGTTCGGTGAGGCGGGGCGTTATGGCACATATCGTCTGCTATTACTGGATTTATGAAAATTGGGGAAGAGAGGTACAATAGTCTTATGTAACTGGGAATAGTATGTCATACTTTACTGACCGTGGCTAAGTATTTCCTTTGATGTTTATATCAAGGGTAATTCATCATGGAATAATCGTGGAACTTGTTAATTCTTCGAATTTCTCACAGCACTAGACCCTTCAAACCAAAAAACTGTCATCGTTATCCGCAATGTACGTTACTGGCTTAGGTATCTTGGTACAAACATTTATCAATCTTCGTAATCGAGTGCATCCTCGCCACGAAAATAAGTTGCTCTGATCAATATTATATGCGTCGATAACGTGGAAGTAGTAATAGGGGGCACTATGGGGACAATGGAAAATCCAGTCAAAAACAGCTTGGGGCACTATGGGGACAAGATTTATAGGGACAATGGGAAATCCAGTCAAAAACAGCTTGGGGCACTATGGGGACAAAACAGCTTGGGGCACTATAGGGACAAGGGAAATTTAACATGGTGGGTCTGTATAGGGACAAGGGAAATGGAACAGGGTGGGCCTGTATAGGGACAAGGAAAATTAAACATGGGGAATATGATTGGTATATGTAGAGGGAACTGTCTAGGGACAAGGAAAAAAAGGGTGGCAATGAAAGCTAATATCTTTTCGAGACCTATGAGTGGCCCTGAAAAGGGCCGTTATGTGTAATGTTAACAGTATCTTGTTAACACAGAGGACACCTCACAGATCTTCTTCTCTTCCTTAAACTTCTCCTCACTGTGGGTCCATAGAAGAGAACTCTCTTTAAGCAACCTTGCCTCTCCACATAGACTCTTCTCTTCCAAAAGGCTGTATCCGTCATATGAATGACACTCCATGATGATCTGACATACATGGGTATGTCAGTCCTAAACAGCATGGTAGACACAAGGGTAGAAGATTCAACGTTAGTCCACGTCTTGTGATGAGAAACAGGTGAAGCGAATGCCGTGTACTGCGGTTATTTATAGGGGAAGAGCGGATCGAAACGGATTGAGTGTATCCACCAATCCAAACCTGCGTTACAAAAGTCAGTCACAGTCATCCAATCGGAAGAGAGCGGTCTGTGACGTCACCTTTTCTATATAGAGGTACTAGCGCCTGTGCGCAGTCAATCGATGAGACAGAGTTGTCAATCATGGCGGACACTAAGAAGACGATGAATTGGGGTGAGCCAGGAGTAGAGACAGCAAGTCATGGGCCAACAGTGACTACTAAAGTCATGGCAAATCTACATCCAGAAGAAGTTTATTTTAACTGGGATATTGTGGATTTTTTAACATCACAAGAGTTTATTCCGGAACCTTCGTTGCCTTCTGCTTCTTCTTATGTACACGTCGATGATTTTAAGCAAAGACAAAAAGAAGAATTGGAGCGATTTTTACAACAACAGAAAGTAGAAGAACAAGCATTTCTTATTCAACAGCAGGAAGAAGAAGCAAGAATGAAACACCAGGAAGAAACAGTAGCAGCAACAGAGAAGAATGAAGACCAAGGACAGAAAGAAAATAGTGAAAATCAAACGGTCACGACGGTACTTTTAGATATTTTAGCAGAGTTAAGGAGTCTGAAACAAATGTATCAGACTTCTTTATCACGACCGAAGAGAAAAAGACCTTCTCGAGCTAAACAACCCAATCTCTCTGTGACTACGTCTGCCATACCACCGTTAGTGATTTCTACCAAATCATTGACAGGAACCACCAGTCCCGAAGTAGGCCTTGGCCGTGGCAAAGGCTTAAGTCAGCTCAAGAGGATTTCGTCCCGTTTCTGAGTTTGTTTTGTTTTAAACAATTAAAACACCAACGGTCCTTTTCAGGACCACTCCAATTATTTCGAAAAGAAATACTATTTCAATTGCTTAATTCAATGAAAACTCAAAAGTCCTTTTATATATTTTTTAAAACCCATAATGTACGTGTGAGTGAAATGAATGTATGAGTTTATGTTCTTATTCTATAAAATCAAAACCAAGAGACACTTACTTTTTTCTCTCTGGTTTATTCTAGTACAAACGTTACAATTCAATATCACAGCATAACATAACACAATACCATTTTTAAAAAGTTCATAGGTTTCTTCTGTTTCACTCTTTCTTTGTTTTTCATTTTCTTTACTGTCACAGGTTTTTCTTCTTCCTCTTCACTTTCGTTTCGTCTTCTTTTCTTGTCTTTGTGAACGTGTCGGGGTTCTTCCTGGGGGGAGGGTACCTCTTCCTCCTCCTGTTCAGAATTTCTTTACTCCTCCTCCTCCTCCTCCTCCTTCTCCTTCTGTTTATGTTGTTTCTTAGGGCAGTTTGGAGACCAATGTCCTTTCTCTTTACAATAATAACAGGTATCTTGACTTTTGTCTCTATTGGTACCTTTTTTATTTTTGTCACGATCTGAACATTCTGTAGCCCAGTGCCCTTTCTTCTTACAGATATAGCAAGTATCTTGACTTTTATCTCGAAAGGAGGGAGAGTAATCTGTCGGGTTGTCTGAAGAAAACTTTCGTATGACCCCACGTAAAGCTCTAATGAGAAGTTCCACTTGTGTAGGTTCTTCCATCGTTCTGGTCAATGTGAGAATAAAATGAATACTGAAAGGTTAGACACTGACCCTTTATATATGCACAGATCGGTCATGAATATATAGGGGTTATGGTCTTTAAAAGGTAGTCATTTGACTTTTTGCAGACAAGATGAAAAGACCACATCATGTTGTCGAGAAAGGAGAAGACAGTAAGAGACAGAAACGTAATGTATCGCCTAGCACAGTAGCTGAAGTCTTGGCTCAAATTCATGCCAGTGATTTTGAAGATGACATGAGTGAGCCCGAATCTACACCCAGACAATCGACGTCCAAGCAAAGTGCACCACCCTTAGTAAACCCTGAACATTACTATCACATTCGAGAGATGGAAAAGCGTTCCTCTCGAAAATTTAGAACAACGGCTTACACGTATGCCGTAATGTTTAAAGATTTCAAGTCCAATGTTCCTTTGGATAATACAGAAGGGTTCATTACCGAGGTGTGGGATTCTGTGTTAACTGCATTGAAACAGCAATGTCAAGCCAAAGAAGACGATCGCTTGAGACTTTCTATTCATCACGATAATTTAAAGTCTCCCGTTTGGATCGAGTTTACTAACCCATCACAATTAACACCTTCCAAAGTCATTGACAAAATTCAACATGTGCAACAATCCAACGACAAGTTTCACATCACCGATGGAAAAGCCACACTGTTCATGACCCACGTGTCTCTTTCCCAGGGGACCGGACGCAAAAAAGTGTTATTGGTGGACAGCCTTCGCAACATTAAGCGAAGCCTCGTCCAAATTAACAATCCTCAAGACCAGATGTGTTTAGCCCGTGACATCGTCGTGGGACAAACGTATGCCAACAAGAACGAGACGATAGAATGGAAAAGAGCCTGGACAACTATTCGAAAATCGGGTCGAGCCAAACAACGAAGTGAAGCAGAACTCCTGTTACAGCAAGCAGGGATATCCAAAGACACCCCTTGCGGTATTCCAGAAATGCAAAAATTGCAAGACGTCTTGGCTCCACGTTACACTTTGAAAGTACACCCTCAAGAAGTGCGTGGTCCTCTTTTGTTTCGAGGTCACGATTTTAAAGACGGAAAATACATTCACGTCTATCATCACGATGGTCATTATGATCCATTACCAGTATCACTGGATTTCTGAAATTCAGTTACTACTGTGAAAAATGTGACTATGGTTATAACAATCGAGAACAACACAAGCATTGTGGATCAAAATGTGAGGGATGTTTGGCCTCTCAACCTTGTCTGGACAAAGGACAAGTACGAGTGCATTGCCCTGTGTGTCAGCGCAATTTTGTCAGTCTTACCTGTTACCAACAACATTTGAAGATGCAAGGTTCACAGCAGAAAAGTACTTGTCAGCTTCTGAGATTGTGCCCTACTTGTGGACAAGGCATACGTACCAATAGTGTCAAGTGTCACGTTTGTCGAGGTAAGAAACGATGTCACATTTGTCATCAAATTGTGGACTTGGAGCACGAACGCTTCATTCAAAAATATCAACCCCGACCAGAAGATACCCAGAAGAAAGGAAATTTTATCTTTTTTGATTTCGAATGCATGCAAGAGACCGGTATTCACATTCCCAATTTCTGCGTGGCTCATCGAGCGTGCGAGCAGTGCATCCAAGAACCTATCTTTAGTCATTGCCCTCACTGCAGCAAGATTCCTGGAGGACGTGAAAAAATCTTTCGAGGGTCAAACACGCTAGCCGATTTTGCCCAATGGATCCTAAACCCCATCGACGAGACGTGGAGTCCAGAAGACATCGAACGTTACGGAGAGTGTCATCGCCATGCCACGGTCATGGCTCACAATTTCTCGGGATACGATGGGCAATTTCTGCTTAGATACTATGCGGAACAAAGTACCGAACGGCCTCAAGTGACTTTGAACGGAGCCAAAATCATTTCTATGCAAGTAGGACAAGTACAGTTTAAAGATTCGATGTGTTACTTGGCCATGCCATTGAGTCGCATGCCTAAAACGTTTGGAATGACAGAAATGGCTAAAGGTTTTTTTCCACACTTTTTTAATACCGAAGCCAATCAACATGCCGTTCTAATCCATTTGCCTGAGGCTGACGACTACGACCCCGACAACATGCGCACCGAACAACGAGAAGCTTTCCATGCTTGGTACCAGACACACGCCTATGACCCCTTTGACTTTCAAGAAGAAATTTTAAAGTACTGTCGATCTGACGTGGACATTTTACGACGCTGCTGTGGAAAATTTCGAGAATTGTTCATGGAGTACGGTGGGATCGATCCTTTGAAAGAAGCTTGTACCATTGCCAAAGCATGTTCCTTAGTGTACCGAAAACGCTTCATGCCCGAAAATACTCTAGCTGTCATCAGTCCTCAAACGACGAATTTTGTCAAACGTCAATACTCGGTCAAAGCCCTACGCTGGCTCCATTACTTGTGCGACAAGGAAGACAAATGGATCCAACACGCTCGCAACGGAGGAGGCGAAAAGACCATCGGAACGTATTCGGTAGATGGGTGGGACTTAGAAAACCCTCAGATCGTGTACGAGTTTAACGGATGCTTATTTCACGGATGTCCCCTATGCTACCCTCAGCGTAACACCAAAAATCAGTTTTTACAACGAATCATGGAAGATTTGTACCAGACTACGTGTCAGCGACGTTTGAAGTTAGAACAGCAAGGATACCAGGTGGTGGAAATGTGGGAACACGAGTACGATCTGCGTTTGAAAACCGATCCCGAGTTTAAACGCATCGTAGAAAGTTACAAGTTGGTGGACCCCCTGAACCCCCGGGATAGTTTGTACGGAGGACGAACGAATGCCACCTGTTTACTGTACCAGGTGGACGAAGAGAAAGGAGAAGAAATCAAATACTTGGACGTGTGTTCGCTGTATCCTTACGTGTGCAAATATTGTCACTTTCCCGTAGGGCATCCAGAATTGATGACAGAACACATTGACTTGGACCACATTCGTCAGTACGAAGGATTGATCAAGTGTAAAGTCTTACCACCCACAGACTTGTACCATCCCGTTTTACCTCACCATTGCCAAGGAAAACTGATGTTTCCTTTGTGTCGCACATGTGCCGAAACGTGCAACCAAGACCAACCTTGTCAGCACACCCAGGAAGAACGCGCCTTGACAGGAACGTGGGTGAGCGTGGAATTGTTTAAAGCTCTGGACCTGTGATACCGTCTGTTAGAAGTGTACGAAATTTACCACTTTCCCAAGACACAACAATACCACAAGGGCAACGAGACACAGAAAGGTATTTTTGCAGACTACGTGGATGCCTTTTTAAAACTAAAACGAGAAGCAAGTGGCTATCCTTCCTGGTGTCACACTCCCGAAGACCAAAAGATATTCAAAGAAAAATATCGGGAGCAGGAAGGCATCACTTTAGACCACATCGAAAAAAACGAAGGAAGGCGATCGTTTGTCAAAGTGATGCTCAATTGTTTGTGGGGTAAAATGGCACAACGCCCGTCTTTACCCAAGACAGAGTATTTGTCCGAACCGTCTCGCTACTTCCAGATGATTCACGACCAAACCAAAGTCATGAAACACGTGGACGTCATTCGTGAGGACTTGATCTTAGTCAATTACGAAGAAGAACTAGACTTTGTAGAAGCCGACAAATTTGGAAATGTCATTATTGCGGCTTACGTGACAGCCCATGCTCGCTTAAAATTGTACGAAGTGTTAGAACTGTTAGGAGATCGTGTGTTGTATTTTGACACGGACAGTTGCATCTACATTCACCGACCGAACCAGTGTAACCCTGTCATCGAAGGAGACCGTTTAGGAGCCTGGACCGATGAACATCCCGTCGACAAGATTCTATGTTTTGCAAGTGGTGGTCCTAAAAATTACGGCTACGAATACCGAGACCCACAAGGAGAAATGCACACCGAATGTAAAGTGAAATGATTGACTCTCAATTATCGCACCAGTCGAGTGGTGAACTTTGACGTGCTTCAAGAAGCCTTACAGTCGGGACAGGATGAAACCTTTAAAGTGACTACCCACGAACCACACAAGATTGTCCGTTTACCTACACACCAAATTGTTAGCCGACCTTTGGAAAAAGTCTACCAAATCGTGTACCAAAAGAGAGTGCGACTTCCCAATCACTTTACTCTACCGTACGGTCACGTCGAAATTGGGCAGCATATAAAAAGGGATATCGTCCAAGACCAATAGTTCATTGTGACTAACACTGCCAAGTGAGAAAGAAGATGAATCCATTTAAACAGACATCATTCAAATTTGGGAATCCTCAAGTGGAGTGCGATGCTAAACCTTGCGATTGTAGTGATGCCAGGCGCTGTGACCTTAGTGATTGAGCAGGATATCGTGGGAACGTTGCTATGACTACTACCACTATATCTACCCTGGAAAGTGATGCTGTGCGTGTCAAACCTGAGGGATGCGAAAGCGGTGCGACACGTTATCGTGGACTCCTAGGAATTTCACCGTACCTACATCGAACAGAAGTGAGGAGAGTCGAATATTCGTTCCCGACGAGTTTGCCTGAATACTGTCACTTTAAAAGTCGATTTCAAACCTTCAAAGATAAATGGCCAAAATATATGCCTGGACCAACTCCTGAAGAATTAGCCAGAGCCGGATTTTTCTACTTGGGCGAAGGGGATAAAGTCAAGTGTTTCAGTTGTGGTGTATCCATTTACGAGTGGGAACATAAAGATTCCGCTTACTTGGAACATGCTCGATGGTCTCCGAATTGTCAATACCTACCTTTAGTGGGACCTAGTGATTGGAAGTGACACTACTGCTCCATGTCGTGTAACACACCTAGACCAGTATATAAACCCTCTCTAAAACATAATATTCAAGGATTACCACACGAATTGCAAGAGAAGATCTACAAGAACGTTTGGCAGGGTCTTGCTAAAGAAAAATCTCAATGGGTGACTGTAGAACTTTTGTGTCGTGAAATTCACAAGAGGCAAGTGACACAAATTAACCAGCGTATTAGATTTCTCTGGATCAAGGGTATTTTTTTGCTCTGTTTCCAATTTAGTACGTTTACATCTGAAGATGTTTTGATCCTTCTTGACCGTTACCCTGAATGGCAGTGGGACGAAATTACACGTTATATTAATCACTTTCGCTTTTTGAGTAGATTTAATTCTGTGTTTAATTCTGTGTTGAATATACACTGATAGTCTTCGACCTAAAGAAGTATAAAAGAGAACGGCCATGCCACAACCTTTATCATTTGTGATCGAACAGATTCCGTGGAAGGATATCAATGAGAAGATTCACACGGTGAAAGATTACGAACACTTATTGCAAGAACTGTACCCTATGAATTGGGGTCGACGTGTAGTGTGTGTTTTAGTGACTTGCTTTCTGGGATTTCGTTTACCTGTTGATTCTTTGTGGACACTTTACGAACACTACCTATCAAAAAAGACAGTATGGTGACTCCTTTAAATGTCCACGAGAGACTCATTCTGTTCAAAGCCTTACGCTTTCATCTGGATACGTCTCGACCTCTCCAAGAAAAAATGATTCGTCAACTTTTACGTACGGAAGCAGTGTACGAAGATGTGTGTGTAGCTTGTGACTTACACCCTCATTGGACAGATGTACGTCACTGGAAAAGTTGGGATTTTGAGACTTGGACAAACGAAGCATCCCATTATGCCCAAGCGTTGTGTTCCTAAAATACATCGTCGAGTGAAAAAAGTCACTTTTAATCCTGTGTTAGTAACAGTATCAGAAGAAGAAGAAGAAAAAGAATCTGTCACCCAGGACAATCCCTCTGTTCAAGACAGAACTGTCATGAACATTCCCCCACAAAAACCCTTTCGAGAGGATACGTATGTGACTATACCCCATGTAGAGGAGACTATAAGAACATTACACACTACCTCTAGGATACCTTCGTTACCCAAACAATGTTGTACAGTGATTTGTTTATATGCCACTTTGATCGTTTCCCTATGTATTTTATCCCTGTATTTATCCATTTGGCTTTTATGTATATTTGTCTTTCGTGTTGTTCGAATTTAAAACATGCATTCAAATAAACGTGTCTTGAAAAAAGTATAAAAACCTCTTGTCTTGTCTGTTTTTGTGTCAATCGTGTCATACCACTACACGACTATGGCTCACTCTGCTATTTCTACTACTCCTTCCTCCTCCACATTCAAAGTCATTGACGAACACTTAGATCAGGCTAGTTGGAAAGCCTTGTATCTTCGTCATCCTTTTAACATGTTAATTGCTGGACCGAGCGGTTCAGGCAAAACCGAATTTGTCAAACGTTTGATCGAACATAAACATCATTTGATCGATCGTCCACCTCAACGCATCGTGTGGTGTTACAAAGAGTGGCAATCAGCATACAGCCTCTTGCAAGAAAGTCAAGGTGATTCCATTGTGTTTGTAGAAGGTATTCCTAAAGAAGACGAGGGGATCGTGTCTGACCCTAGTCAAACTCATTGGGTTATTTTTGACGACATGTTAGGAGAAGACGAAGAAGAAATTAAACTGTGGTTTACACGTAAAGGGCATCATCGTAATGCCAGTGTCATTTACATTACACAAAATTTATTTTAACAAAGTAAAGCCCATCGTACCATTAGTCTCAATGCTCATTACGTGGTCTTGTTTAAAAGTCCTCGAGATAAATCACAAGTGCAAGTCTTAGCCAAACAGTTAGGAACACCTTGGCTGACTCATGCGTACGATGATGCCACTCAAACGCCACACGCCTATTTACTCGTGGATTTAAAACCCACTACCCCTGATTATTTGCGATTTCGTACCGATTTGTTTCACGACTGGTGTCAAGACGGAGGACCTGTCGTGTACACGTCCTCGTCGTCGACATAACCATATGAACCACTAAAAAAATCTATAAAAGCCTTGGGTTACTTTGACCTTGTCTCATACATCGTCAACATGACGTCCCTTCAGTCTCATCTTTCCATCAAATTGATTCGTGCCTTGTACGGTATCAGTCGCGAAAAAAATCCACAAATACGTGCTCACGTCTTAGAAGCCAGTCTCAAAGAAGTCTTACGATGGTTTACGGTGACAGCACGTCAAATACTGCAAGGCATCATTCACATTCCACATCAAACCAAACGCTTTTTTGACAGAAACAAAGTAGCCTTGACGCAACTGGCCAATCCTCGCATCGACCCTCAAACCAAAAAGCAAATCATATTGAAACCTGGAGGTAGTGGTTCTCTAGGAGGTGTCATCATTCGTTCCCTTTTAAAATGGGATCCCAATGCTTCCAAAGTTCACTCCAAGAAAACAAAAAAAGCCAAACGAACTCCTAAGAAAAAGAACAAGGGTGCCAAGACCAAAACACAGAAAAAGAAAAGTCCACAGAAAAAAGCGGTCACCCGCAAAAAAGGCACTTCGGCCAGGACACAACCTTACATTCGTCAACCACGGCCTGTAAGAGAAGATCTACAAGGACGTTTGGCAGGGACTACGTTGCCAGTAGCCTCAGGTGCTGCCACTTCTCCGTTGCGGGTGATGCCAGCCAAACCCAATTTGACACCCGTTTTTCCTAATTTGATGAAACATTGGAAATCTGCGTCTCCCAAAACGTCTCCTCCACCGGTGACACCCTCGTCCACATTAGCGGCAGTAGCAGCTGCTCACAAAGTACCTGCCCCCAAAGTCAAAGTCCAAGAAAGATCTGGCATGTTAAAGAGTTTACTAGATTTGTCCAAACAAGAACTGTCCCGATTGAGTCCATTGCGAACTCCTTCACGACGTGTGTTACCTGCCATGAAGTTGATACGACGCAAAGATAATCAGTGGCGACGCATTCCAGTATAAAAATATGACTTGAAGACCACGACGTCAATCAGTATTTTTTCTGTACCACTGCTGAACACTCAAGAATGCCTCCTCAAAAACGTGCACACCACCACCCTCGTCGTTCTGCTGTCCAAAAAGGAAAAGGAAAAAGACAATTTCGTCATCCCACCAAAGGTTTAAAAACCAAACATCGACGTCCTTCCCTCCAAAGACGTAGTCTTTTAAAGAAGAGTCACCAATGGGAAACACATCGTTACTTTTTTGACAAAGCGCTAGTAAATAAAAGGGTGTGTGTTTCAAGCCATCGACACAAGTGTCACTGTGGAACGAACAAGTAAAGATGTCACCTCGCAGAAAACATTTTTCTACACCTCACAAAGGAAAGAAAAGGAAAGGACTACCTTCTCGTTTAGCCAAACATCGACACGTTCGTCGTCAAAAGACCCAAAAGAAAATATCCGTCCGTCAAAACAAAAAGATGATAGTGCAACGCGGAGGATTTTTTCACTTCTTCTTAAAGATACCAACTAGAAAGGATGTCGGCCATAAATGATACCATTTATAAATTTATAATTAATGATACCATTTATAAATCAAGTGATGGCACAACAAAAAAAAGATAAAAGGGTGTGTGTTCCAAGTCATGGACGTCAGTGGTATTGTGGAACGAGCAAGCAAAGAAGTCACCTCGCACAAAACATTCTTATTCACTCCCCAAGGGAAAGAAAAAGAAAGGACTACCTCCTCGTTTAGTCAAACACGGAGACGTGTTGTCTGTCCTGTCCAAAGCCTCTTCACCCATGCGAAAACAAATCATTAAAACGGCTTCCAAAGATGTCATCGATACCGTGTGCGAATGTTGTTTGAATGTTTTGAAAGGCACGATACCTTTGTCTCCACACCAGAAAAAATGCTTAGCCAAACATCGACACGTTCTTCGTCAAATGGTCCAAAAGAAAATATCCATTCGTCAAAAGAAAAAAATGTTGGTGCAACGCGGAGGATTTTTACCCTTTCTTCTTCCTGTGTTGGGAGGATTAGCGAAATCCGGCATCCTATCCAGCATATTACCAGGTTTTTTACAAGGGATGACACAAGGGATGACCCAAGGGATGCCCCAAGGGATGTCCCCAAGGTATGGGTAGCAATATGTATGATCCTTCCAGAAGATAAAAGGGACTCATGGAACACCACGAACTCAGACGTAACCTTTGTAAGCCCATGGAAGGACGAAAACTGACTTTAGTTCCTTACAAACGATGGATGGAATACCATCGTTGGCAAGAACAACGTACCCCCCATTTACCACCCAATCCTGATTTGAACGAGATGTCCCAATTACAACACGAATTGCAATCCTTGATGCATCGCCACGATTTGTCCGAAACCGAAAAATCGCAAAAGTACTGTCAACTTTTGCAACGACTACAACTCTTTCATCGACAAGCTGTGGAACAAACAGCTCTACCTACTCTGTCCGATTTGAAGGCACTAATGAATAATCCGTCGTCTTTACCCTCCACAGTGGCCAAAACAGACGTCACCCCACCATTACCCAAGGAAGAAGAACCCCATGATCTCTTTCAAACACCCACTGCTACTCACATTCCGAGTAAGATTGCTGCTTCCTTATTGACCCCTTCTCCCACTCCCCAACGAGAAGAACTCAAAACTTGGGTTAAAAAGATGATGGCTACTCCTGCTTCAACATAAGCGAAAAAGAAAGAAAGGAAACCAGAGGTCAGAAAAGAAAAGAAGACCAAAGCTATCTCATTACCTCCGCCACCTCCACCACCACCACCAGTACCCTCGACGTCAACTCCTGTGGCACATCGGACACGTAAAACTGTTTCCAAACAACCCCCATTTCGTCCCACCCAAAGCAATATCCTCGAAGAGTGGGTCACTTATTAACCTAAACCATGGAGAAAGTATTAGCCAGCATTTATTACGATCCAGCTCACCCTGCAGGTTACGGAGGCATTCAGAAATTGTATCGTGCTGCCAAAACTCGCTTGAAAAAGCTCCGTTTACCTGCAGTGCAACGATGGTTACAAGAACAAGCGACGTACACTTTACACAAACCAATTCGACGAAAATTTCACAGAAGTCGCACTCAAGTGGAAGGCATCAATCATCAATGGCAAGCCGATTTAGCCGATGTCTCTCCTTTCGCCACCTACAATCGTGGCTACAAATATTTGTTTTGTGTCATCGACGTCTTTTCTAAATTTGCCTGGGTCGTACCATTGACATCCAAATCGAGCGGAGAGTTAGTACGAGCTTTGCAACTGGTGTTGAAACAAAGTGGTCGTCACCCTCTTCGATGGCAAACCGACAAAGGCACCGAATTTCTGAACCAAGCTTTCCAACGAGAATTAAAAAAACGTGACATTCATTTTTTCACCACCGAAAATCCTGAAACCAAAGCCAGTATTGTGGAAAGTTTTCAACGTACCTTGAAAGAACGCATGTGGAAATATTTTACGCATCAACACACTCTCAAGTACATCGACGTCTTATCGCACTTAGTCCAAGCCTACAATCAATCTTACCATAGAAGCATTGGACGTTCCCCACAAGAGGTGACACCTGACAACGAAGTAACTGTTTTTGAGCGTCTGTTTGGTACGTCCCGGACGATGGCTATCCCCACGAAAGGTAGAGAAGTGTTAACCCCAGGAGATTGGGTACGCATTGGCAAAACCAAACGTACTTTCGACAAAGGTTACTTACCCAACTGGACCACCGAATTGTTTCGTGTTACTGGACGAGTGCGTGATCGTCCGTTGGAAAGGATATCCTCCTAGTTTTGATTCTTGGATTGACGCTGCACAAGTCATCGACTATAAAAAGAAGTGACCATCATGCCCTTCAATACAGCTTCAGCGACCACAGTGACTACTCCATCACCCACGTCATCTCTGCAAGATTTACAAAAGCAACCCTTGTGGGTGTGGTGTGGAGAACGTGTCCCTAAAACCCAAATCGTCTTTTTCTGTCAAATCTTTGTGGTGTATTGTGTCATCGGTGCAGCCATTGCTAATGTGAGTTTGCAACAAGGAGACAAACAATTGTGGACTATTTTACTCAGCAGTTGCATCGGGTATCTTCTTCCTAATCCTTCCCTGAAATACTCTTACAACGGGAACAACAGTAACAATATTGGGAGTCTTGCGTCCAACGTTAGTCATTCTCCTGACAGTCACCCTTCCAATCACAATCCTCTTTTAGACACTCCTTTAACCTCGAGTGACTCCTCGGACAGAACAACATTGGAATTATGAACAACACTATTAACCAATTTTACTTAACGTTACCCAGTGACAGTTCCATGAAGGTGTTTCCTAACAACACGTTGTGCTGTTACACGGCTAAATTACCTCAAGCCATACATTTGGATCAAGATACTCATTGGGAAGTAGCTTTAGTGGAAATGATACACCCGACACAAATCAAAAACATCGTCGAAAATCAAAACACTTTTTCAGTACAAGTGTATGACCCGGTATTGCAAAAATCATTAAACGACCGAGACAAAATCCTTATCGATGAGGCGATAATAAAAGAGCAGAACGCCATAACTAATCTGGCTACCTATCATTTCAAGATCCCTTCAGGCTATTATTTTAGTGGTCAACATTTAGTGACTACGATTGCAAACAAGTTCAATACTTTGTTTGGTAAACCCCTGGACAAAACTGAAAAAAGTGTTACCTTTGAGTACCATAAAGTGGCTCGTCGCCTCCTGATGAAATTTACAGCCGACAAAATGATAGCTATTACCTTTTGTCCTGAATTGTTTGATATTTTGGGTGGAGACGTCGAGATGCTCAAGAACAAAAAGCAAATACCAGGCATAACCAGTAACTTGGATTTTGCAAAATATTTTCGATCCCCTGTAGAATTGAACCAAGGACTCAACTTGATGTTTGTGTACTCCGATGTGGTGGAGTACAACGTGGTAGGACACACCTCTGCACCGTTACTGCGTGTCATTCCTTTCAAAGTGGACTCTGTCACCGCTGACGAGGAAGGTGGAAATACCTATCACGTTCACCGCAAATTTGTACATCCTCATTATTTACCTGTCAGTAAGTCGTATTTCGACAGTGTCAACATTTCTATAAAAGGAGAACTAGGTCAAAATATTCCATTTCATAAAGGGAAAGTCACAGTGAAACTCCATTTTCAAAAACGATTCTCGAACAACTGAAAAAGTGATGTATCCTGTGTACCAAGGAGTCACTCGACAACGAGGACATGGTTTAGGAGATATGTTTAAATCAGCCTTTCGTTCCGTGGTCCCTGTTTTAAAACCGATGGTGACACGAGGATTGCACGCCTTAAAAGATGCCGCATTGACTCACGGCAAAGATTTTCTTCACAATGTTCTCATTGACAAACAAAACCCCAAAGAAGCTTTTTTGAGAGCAGGCAAAAATGTCTTGCTTCAAACGGGTAAAGAGATTTTGGGTCGAGGAAAAAATCCTATAAATGCCCTGAACGGTACCGAATCTGGCATTCCTGCTTCCCTGACGACACAGCAAGGACAAGGTAGAAAGCGACGACGAAGGCACCCTTTCAAAAGTCTCCGTACCTCTAAAGTTAGAAAGACGAAGAAAAAAAGAACCGCTCGAGACTTAGACATTTTTGATTATTAAAAGTAAAAACACATAGAGACTGAAAGAAAAAAAATGATGCACCAAGAATATTGTGCCTGTCCCAAGTCGAAACTAGATCTCTTTGCCATGCGACCCACGATGATGACCATGCAAGAAGCCCAATGGGTTGAATTTCATCCCGTCTCCTCTTTAACGGATTCAGCTCCCATCGAGTTTGAAATCAAAGGACAACCCGAAGATTACACCGATCTCAATAACAGTTACTTGTATTTGAAAGTGAAAGTGGCCAAATCGGTTGACAACACCGTTGTAGCAGACGCGAACAAAGTAGCTCCCGTCAACAATTTCATGCATTCCTTATTCAGCGAAGTGGATTTGTACATGAATAACAAACTGGTCAGCAGTAGCATGGATACTTACCCTTACCGAGCGTACCTCGAAAATCTCTTGACGTACGGAAAAGAAGCCAAGAATACTCATTTAGATGCTTGCGTGGTATGGAAACCTGATACAGCAGATAAGTTTAACAGCACAGCCTTAGTCGCGGACGAAGCGAACAATGTTGTTGTCAATGAGGGTTTTCTCGAGCGTCATAAGAAAATTGTAGGACGTAGTTTAGAACTGTTCGATCGTTTGCATTTGGACATGTGGTTTCAAGAGAAGTATTTGTTGAACGGAGTAGATATTCGCTTGAGACTGAATCGTAGCAGTACTGCTTTCCATTTGATGGCTGACGCCAACACATACAAAACCATGATCGAAGAAGCCAGGTTATACGTGCGTCGTGTCGAAGTGTTACCTAAAGTGGGAAATGACATCAGTCACACTTTGAGCAGAACGACAGCCAAGTATCCGATACGACGCGTGGAAGTCAAAACGTTCACCATTGCCGCTGGACTCCGATCTAAGATCGAAGATCATCTGTTCCAAGGACAGTTACCCAAACGTTTATTCATTGGTATCGTCAGAAATGCAGCCTTCAACGGTGCCCACAATATCAATCCTTTCGAGTTTAAGCACTGCGGAGTAACCAAAATCGAAGTCAGTCGCGATGGCAAAACTTTGTGTACCAGACCTTTCGAACCCAACTTTGGCGCACCGAAGAATTACTTGAGGTCGTACTTGTCACTGTACGAAGCCACAGGACAGTTAGGAACCAACACCAGTCACGGTATTTCCTACGACGATTATGCAGGAGGTTACGCTTTGTGGGCTTTTGATTTCACTCCAGACCAAGGCAGCGACGAGGGACATTTCCACCCTATAAAGTCTGGACAACTGCGTGTGGAACTTCAGTTTAAAGAAAGTCTTAAAGACACGCTGAATGTCATTCTGTATGCGAATTCGATAATACCATAGAAATCAACAGTTTGAGAGAAGTCATTCTAGACTATTAGACATTATGGAAGACCCTTGTCCCTCTTTGCATAGTGGAGAATCCATGGAATGGGAAGTTACAGAGAAAGCAGATCCCCAAGACCAAAAAGAAGAAGTAGTGATCATGCAATCCAGATGGCCAGAACAGGAACAACAGTTAGTGGCTTGTTTTGCACAACACTTGGAGGATAAAATGAGAGACATGATTAAAAAAGATTGTTATGGATGTCAAATTGATCATCCCAGTCAAATTCAACACGATAAATGTATGATGATGAGTCAAGAAGAAAAATTGGACGATTATCTGAACGAAGCTTGGAGTCTCATCTCAGAAGAAGACGTGTTGGTATAAAGGCTTACGTGATCATTCCTCTCCTCCATTGTTTGCTCGAGAAATCGATCGCATCGAAGCTCTCTTGGCCAAAAGTAAGGAGACGAAGCAAACCATCAGTTACTTGTCAGACCGTTTCAAACAAAAAGTCTGGATTGAATTGATGACTTATCATCACCTGTGAAGAAAGGAGAAAAAAAAACAAGGCTACAAAAACAAAAAAAATGGATACCTGGGAACATTATTATCTTTTGAACCGTAGTTCGTACACTGCTTCTTGGAATCCTGTGGTGTGTGCTAAAGATGAACTACCTCATCGCAAACCTCAAGAGAATCAAGCTTATGTCATCAACACAGATGACAGTCATCTTCCAGGAACTCACTGGGTAGCTGTCTACTTTCCTCAAAAGGGTTGTGCGGAGTATTTTGATTCGTATGGATTGCCCCCTTTCGAAGATGATATCATCGACTTTATGAGAAGAAATGCCCAGACGACAAGATTCAATAATGTGAAATTACAAAGCACAGATTCTATGGTGTGTGGACAATATTGTGTCTATTATCTACATCATCGCAGTCTTGGATATTCTTTAGAACATTTAGTGACTTATTTTGATCGTCATTCGTCTCGAAACGATGACAAAGTAGATCGATGGTTTTGTGACCATTATGGCTATCTGTTGTCTTTAGCTAGGAAACGTAGTGTACATCAATGGCCCAATGATTTCCAACAGTGGAAATCTCAATTTAATTCACAACGTTGTCAACCATGTCAAAGATAATGTATTAGTGTTATAGAAGAAAAAAATGTTTGTAATTTGAAAAAATTGTGTTTTGTGAGTTGTTTTGCTATTTGAAAAAATTGTGTTTGTTATTTGAAATAATGTTTGTTATTTGAATAAAAATGTGTTTTGAAAACCAATGCGTCTGTCGTTTGTTTTACATTTGTATTCATATAAATGTTCTTTGACTTTTCTTTCTATCCCTCACATCAAACTATCTAAACGTTTCCAACCCTAAACCGTCGAGGGGTGTTTTCCATCACGTCCGCGCTTGAACCATATAAAGCAGGGGTAGTCTCCAGTCTGACCATCCATTGTTTGACTCATCCTACTACGAAGATGTGCTCAAGACTAGCTAAGCTGAACGAAGCTTACGTCACTGTTCATCGTATCAGACACAATCTGATGCCAAAGCCTGAAGAGATAGAGAATGTGAGAATGCTACAAGTAACGGAAGACCTCATAGAAGAACTCTTCAGAGAGGAAATTCAAAAAGAGAAAGAAGAATGGACTGAGAAGTATCGACTTCAAAAGCAGCAGAGAGAGCAGAGAGAACAGCAGCAGCAACAACAGCAACAACAGCAGCAGGAACCAGACAGAAGTTTTGTCGACTGTCGTGTGGACACGAAAGAGTTCTCTTTTTCTTTCCGAAGAAGCAGACCCTATCGTGTAGCCAAACGAGGACGCAATCTAAGACGATAAAAGATTGTCATCCTTCCTCGTACACACAAAAAACAGCCCTTTTCAAGGCTACCCAATATTCTCGAAAAGAATTAATCATTCAATTTGCTCATGGTATGTGAGGAAGTTAGAAAAAAATAGAAATGAGTCTATAATCACTGTCTCTTTTTACTTTTGTTTTGAAGTGCGTCTATAAGCACAACGTATTTTTTCAAAATAACTTGTTAAATTTATAATTAATATGAGTCAAGTATAAAAGTGAGAGGTGTTTTCCATCACGTCCGCGTGTTTTGGTAATGATAGGGATACTGTAAGTTTTTTGGATCTAGGGGGTGTTTTCCATCACGTCCGCGCTTGAACTATATATAAAGAAGCACTCGTCAGTCTGGCATCATCATCCATCAGATTCAGGCAGTGGACACCGAGCTGACAAGACCGGGACAGCGGCTATCCAGAGTGAGCATGGCGGCAGTGAGATTAATCCTACCAATTAGGAGTGCTTAAAAGAAAATGCACCCGTATGAGCAGGAAGAAGCTGTAGTGTATGAGAAATACTCCACTACATTAAAAGACTTCACCACTGAATTACGACCAGCCACCAGAAGTTAGACTGCTGCAAAATCCCTACATGCTGACCAAGAAATGGCGCCACGTAGAAGAACCAAGATGGCCGCCCAAGCACGAGGCACAACGAGGCGTCACTATTGCTTGGGTGAAAATGGAGGGACATCTCGTGGAAGCAGAAAACATTTCCACAAACCACTTCTCAGCATAGTAGACGATATAATTTAACCAGTCAGAAGGGAAACAGGAGGATACATATGTACGTGCTGTGACTTCCACCTTCTGCACCCCGAGTCGACGACAGCGGAGCAAGAAGTCAGAGATACATTGCCATTTCACTGTACTGAATAATAGGGGACTCATTTGGTTTAGAGTACCCCTCTTTGAATAACTATTTGGCCCTGAAAAGACTAATTTGACCTTTTTGGCACTGCGAACAAATTTATAACCAAAAACCCCTACCATTGACTACACTTTTATGCGTCGCTTAGACACTTTAGTTTAAATACAATAGGGACTTACACATGTACACTTAGTACTAGTCCCTATTTTTATAGGATGATAAATAATATTTTTAACTACGATATTTGGTTAATTGCACAGGTGGCTTACACATTATTGGTTTGTTAGGCTGTCCAGTAGTACAACTGGACTGAATTTGATATACAGGTGCGCGCTTGGCTTTTCATCACCTTTACTCCCTGCTGCCGTAATTTCTCGTGCTTGCACGACCACATTACGCAGACATAAGCGATATGAGAAAACTAATTTTCTCTCGCTTCACTGCTCTTGCAGACCAGTAGTTAACAGAATGATAGGGGTGGGTGTGAGTAGGTTCCATTCCTACCCACCCTATGGCCTATGGCTTATGGCCTTACATTCACCCAGGCTATACAATTATTGCCCGTGGTGACGGCCGAAGCCACACCCAGAGGCAGTACACTTATTGCCCCGTGGTGATGGCCTAAGTAAATAGCACTCTATGAGTGCATAAACGCCTGCAGGGGATGTGGCACCATTCCTTCCCCTCAGGATAAATTAAATAACTCCCCTATGGGAGATAAAACAGTGGTAAGAGCCGTAATGGACGAACCACTTTAAACCCATTAAGTCAGTCAGTCAGTCTGGCTCACATCATCATCATCATTCGGGCAATGGACACAGAGCAAGTAGGACGGGACTACACGGAGCTGAAGGTGCATAAACAGCGAGCCACAGATAACAGAAGACCATAGGCGTGCTCATTAAATAAATAAGGCACCCATAGGAGCTTCTAGGGAACCAGATACTAGCGGTGACGGGCAACCGAGCCGAGGTGACGGGAAACCGAACCATAACTGGAATAACCACTGTAGGACTTAGACTGAACACCTGCAAAACAGCGACCTGTAGGATATTTCAACAAGACAGGGCTCCCAGGAAAATGGCGGCTGCCACGTGGAAACAATATGGCGGACTCTGCATGAAGCCAAATAGGCCGGCTTTCACTACGCAGGGTACAAAATGGCGGAACCGCAAAGCAGCTCACCACCTGAACAACACGCCAATACTTGGAGAAAATAATAACTGCAGTACGTACGAAATGCAGCGGCATGGACGAATAGCGGACTATAGTCAGCGAAAGACATGCTACACCCGAACCTGCCTGCCGCAATGAAGAAAATGGTGGACTCATTGACCTTCATTGCCTGAATAAAAGGGTACTCATTTGGTATCGACTAGCCCTCTTTGACTAACTTTATGGCCCTGAAAGGAATAATTTGACCTTATTGGCACTGCGCAACAAATTCATAACCGAAATCCCCTACCATTGACTACACTTTTATGTGTCGCTTAGACACTTTAGTTTAAATACAATAGGGACTTACGTATGTACACTGTAGTACTAGTCCCTATTTTTGTATAGGATGTTAATTAATATTTTTTATAACTCAGATATTTGGTAAATTGCACAGGTGGCTTACACATTATTGGTTGTTAGGTTGTCCATTAGTACAACTGGACTGAATTTGACATACAGGTGCGTGCTTGAGTTTTCATCACCTTTCCTCCCTGCTGCCGTAATTTCTCGTGCTTGCACGACCACATTACGCCGACATAAGCGATATGAGAAAACTTATTTTCTCTCGCTTCACTGCTATTGCAGACCAGTTAACATAATGAGAGGGGTGGGTGTGTGTAGGTTCCATTCCTACCCACCATATGGCCTTACATTCACCCAGAGGCAGTTCAATAATTGCCCCGTGGTGACGGCCAAAGTAAATAGCACTCTATGAGTGCATAAATGCCTGCAGGGGATGTGGCACAATTCCTTCCCCTCAGGATAAAGTAAATAACCCTTTTTAAGGGATAAAACAGTGTGAAGAGCCTACGGGACGACGCACTTAAAACAAATAAAGTCAAGTCAAGTCAGTCTGGCTCAAAGTCAGCGACGAGCAAGCAAGAAGAAATATGTCTAATACGTCAGCGATGGAAATAATCCCCGAACCAGCCCTTAATGCCATAAAAGGTTTAAAGCTGAAAGAGGCCAATAATTGGAGCCTGCGGGCAGCAGGAAAACGTACGACCCTGCTGCTAATATGGGGAGAGGACGAAATTAAAGATAAAGCAACAAATATGGTGTGGAAGTACAGAGGTCAAAATGGACGACGGCGGCGATGGCGGGAAACCGGACAACCACGCCGCCCACCCACCCCTCTACCTGAAACTCCGCAACCAGCTATAACGGAAACACCTGCAGTTATAGAGGCGCCTTCCCAGGAATTTCAGAGTCTACAACAACAAATAGCGGTGCTAGCACAAAATATCCAGATACTATTACAAGGAAAGGAGATTGAAAAAGAAAATATGGCCACGTCACCAATCTACATACCAGTACCTGAACCATCGCCACCACCACCGCCACCAGCCCCTACTAAAAAAAGTAAAGGAAAGGGGACAAAGGGGGGTGGAAAGACTATGCCATTGTCTTCCACCCCCAAACCCAAATCACCAGGACATGCAGCAAGCCTGGTTGAAGAACAGCAGGAAATAAGGGAAACTACTACTCCTACCACAACCACTCCAAGTCAGAAATGGGAAACACCAGTAAAGACTGCAAGAATGCCCAAAAAGAATAAAGATGAACTAATGGGACAGCTATGCCGTGAACTGGGTCTAAAAAACCTAGTCTCCAACAAAAGGAAAGCAGCTGGGTATATCTCTGCAGTTACATACATCGGATACAGAGCTCTATACCAAGACCCCCCCCCCCCCCCCCAGGCAAACCAGTGGGACTTTGCATGCAAGATTATGCAACTGTATTACATGCAAGCCTTCCGGGAGAGGCCCCTAGCCCATCTACTAGACGCAGCGGACTATCTGGCAGAAATCCATGACCTAGAGTTCCCCAGTATCCGGAAAGAGGAACCCAGAACCGCCCAAAAGCTGGTAGAAATAGAGGACGAGAGAGGAAGGTACCCTTACGTCCAGTATCTGCCTTATTAAGGCGGATAAAATTGCTGCTTAAAAAGGGTACTCATTTGGTATCGAGTAACCCTATTTGACTAACTTTATGGCCCTGAAAGGAACAATTTGACCTTATTGGCACTGAGCAACAAATTTATAACCAAAATCCCCTACCATTGACTACACTTTTATGTGTCGCTTAGGCACTTTAGTTTAAATACAATAGGGACTTGCGTATGTACACTGTAGTACTAGTCCATATTTTTTATAGAATGTTAACTAATATTTTTTAACCCAGATATTTGGTAAATTGCACAGGTGGCTTACACATTATTGGTTGTTAGGCTGTCCATTAGTACAACTGGACTGAATTTGACATACAGGTGCGTGCTTGAGTTTTCGTCACCTTTCCTCCCTGCTGCCGTAATTTCTCGTGCTTGCACGACCACATTACGCCGACATAAGCGATATGAGAAAACTAATTTTCTCTCGCTTTACTGCTATTGCAGACCAGTAGTTAACAGAATGAGAAGGGTGGGTGTGTGTAGGTTCCATTCCTACCCACCACATGGCCTTACATTCACCCAGTGACAGTTAAAACACTGTCCCGTGGTGACGGCCAAAGTAAATAGCACTCTTTGAGTGCATAAACGCCTGCAGGGGATGTGGCACAATTCCTTTCCCTCAGGATCAAGTAAATAACCCTTTTTAATGGATAAAACAGTGAAAAGAGCCTACGGGACGGTTCACTTTAAACAAATAATGTCAGTCAGTCAGTCTGGCTCGTTGACGCATCAACACCAAAGATGAATAGACTGGAAAAATTGATTGAACTTCAACTTCACCTGGAGAATGCTAGGCGTCTCCTGGACGAACTGGTTATGGAAGCCAAAGAAGAAGAGACCAGAATTAAAGAAGAGGAGGAGAGGAAAAAGAAAGAAGAGGAGAAGGAAATGAAAATGTAAATTTTGCCTCACCGCATGATGAGGCAAACTAGTCAAGTTAAGCCTATGGTGAGGACACCTTCACCAGAACCAGTTCGTCCACTACAGGCACAGCCCCCACCGCAACAACCACAGTCTCAGCCGCAACAATCACAGCCTCATCCACGGTTGCGGAATAGAGGAAGAAATGAAGAGACTTTCACTATCCCTCAAACAGAAGATTGGGATAGTGAAGCCACTCATTCTCCCTTTGTGCTCCCAATCACAAGAGTGAATTGGGAGAATGATTGGAGTAGAAGATGTGTGTGTGGGGCTAGACCTGGGAGATGCCAGCATTAACTAGGTGCATTTTGAAGTTTAAAAAAACAGTCCTTCTCAGGGCTACCCAAATGTCTAGAAAAGAAATACTATGTCAATTGCCAATGGGTGTGAGAGAGGAGTAGTGTGATTATAAACACTAACTCTTTTTAGATGGTATATGGTGTGATTTTGGATAGTATATAATATGGTTTGTTTTGGCTGCTTCCCCGTGTGTGTGGTTAGTATATGGTGTGATTTTGGATAGTATATAGTATGGTTTGTTTTGGCTGCTTCCCCGTGTGTGTGTGTGTGTGTGTGTGTGTGGTTAGTATATGGTGTGATTTTGGATAGTATATAGTATGGTTTGTTTTGGCTGCTTCCCCGTGTGTGTGGTTAGTATATGGTGTGATTTTGGATAGTATATAGTATGGTTTGTTTTGGCTGCTTCCCCGTGTGTGGTTAGTATATGGTGTGATTTTGGATAATATATAGTATGGTTTGTTTTGGCTGCTTCCCCGTGTGTGGTTAGTATATGGTGTGATTTTGGATAATATATAGTATGGTTTGTTTTGGCTGCTTCCCCGTGTGTGTGGTTAGTATATGGTGTGATTTTGGATAGTATATAGTATGGTTTGTTTTGGCTGCTTCCCCGTGTGTGTGGTTAGTATATGGTGTGATTTTGGATAGTATATAGTATGGTTTGTTTTGGCTGCTTCCCCGTGTGTGGTTAGTATATGGTGTGATTTTGGATAATATATAGTATGGTTTGTTTTGGCTGCTTCCCCGTGTGTGGTTAGTATATGGTGTGATTTTGGATAATAAATAGTATGGTTTGTGAATAGTATATAATATGAAAAGTGAATGTAAGGGGTGTTTTCTTTCACGTCCGTGCTTAAGATATATATACGCAATCGTCGGTCCTTGGATGACTACAAAAAAAAAGGAAAAATTAGCAAAGCAGATCATCAAAACATCTAAAGAGACGTCGTGGCAAAACTACTGCTCCACTTTAATAATCAAACAGTCCAATTCCAAACAAATTTGGAATAAAATTAAATCCATGAAAAAAGGAATTAGCACGACTATACCAAATATCAAAGGAGCAATAACAAACATGGAAAAAGCTTCAGCGATAGCATCTCACTTTGCAGGAATGAGCAGCAACAAAAACCACACTGCAAAATTCCAAGCATATAGAGCAAAAGTGGAGAAACAGCATTCACATCTCTTTATGGATAGAGAACCCAGAAACCCGTCTCTCAACGAACCCTTTACTAGAGAGGAATGGATAAATGCAATCAAACCAAAAAAGTCAACCTCACCAGGAGAAGACAACATGGGATACGAAATATATAAAAACATCCCAAGCAACATGGAAATAGCTCTAATTGCTTTAATTAACCAATCATGGACCACGGGACATATCCCCGAGAAATGGAAACAAGCAATAGTAGTACCAATCCCAAAAGTAGACAAGGACCCAACCGAAGTTTCATCATACAGACCCATCTCCCTTACGGACACCATATGTAAAGTAATGGAAACTATGGTTAACAACAGATTGAAACATCATTTAGAGAGTAAAAACCTTTTATCAAACAACCAGAGCGGCTTCCGGAATAATAGATCAACAATAGATCAGCTAGTCCGACTTGAATCCCAAATAAAACTAGCATTTCACAATAAAAGGAAAAAAAATCGACACTTGACCGCAATTTTTCTAGACCTTGAAAAGGCATTCGACTTGGTTTGGACAAATGGCCTTATAGCCAAACTTAACCACTACGGTATAAATGGTGAAATGCATGCCTGGATAAAACAATTCCTGTCTAATAGGCGCATCAGAGTTAGAATAGGAGATACACTCTCTGAGGAATTCCTATTGGAAAACGGCACACCTCAAGGTAGTGTCATTAGCCCTACGCTGTTCAACATTATGATTAATGATCTGGAAATCAACGTTGATCCCAAAGAAGTAGACCTCTCGCAATTTGCAGACGATAGCGGTCTATGGAAAGATGGTGATCCAACAAGTCAAAAGTCATCAACACCCTCCAAATCAGCCTCAACAAAATTGGAACTTGGGCTGACAAATGGGGGTTCAAACTCTCAAAGGGCAAAACAAGGGGTATAATTTTTTCGCCAAATCAAAAGAAAACAGTAGAAGCACCAAAGCTATACATTCAAGGGGAGTTAATTACATTTGAAACAACAATCAAATTCCTGGGTATGACATTTGATCAATAACTAACATGGAAGTACCACATCCAAGATCTGATCCGTAGATGCAAAAAAGACATTTCCCTCATGAAAAATATCAAAGGATTAAAATGGGGATCTAACCAAAAAACTCTTCTGATGATCTACAGGGCCCTAATTAGATCCAAACTGGACTACGGATGTCAAGTATACGCATCTGCTAAACAAAGTCTTTTGGGGAAACTAGATCAAATACAAACTACAGCACTAAGGATTTGCACAGGTACCTTGAGAAGCACCTCAAAAGAAGAATTGCAAATCATCACTGGAGAAATGCCATTATCACTTAGAAGAGATGAGCTAACTCTTAGATATGCGGTCAGAATCTCAACTCATAACGCAAATCACCCCACCAGAACAACAATTAAAAATTGCAACAAAGCCTTTAGCAAGAGGTCAGTACCATCCCAACCTTCCGGGAAAAGGATTCACACCTTAAGCAAAGAATTAAGCATTAACAGCCTTCAAGCTGTTCAAATCGCCTATCCGGACAATACTTCCTGGATGAACATACCAATAAACATTAACTTTGAAGCCACAACATTTGGACCTAAAGAATCAATGGCGAACGAAATAAGAACAAAAATTCTCAATAACTTAGAAGTCAACTACAACGATTATACCAAATTATACACTGATGGATCCAAATCAACAGATCCAGATAGAACAGCTGCAGCAGTCACCATTCCAGAGTTAAATATAACAATAGGGAGGCGACTCCCGGACCAATGTTCCATCTACACCACGGAATTTTGGGCTATCTTAGAGGCACTGAAGCTAATCAAAATTAATAAATTTCCCAAATCACTCATCATCAGTGATTCTTTAAGTGTCCTAGAAACACTTGAATCTGGATGTTCAAAAGGGCGTGGCAACTATCAAAAGCTAACTAGGCTAACTGTCAATGATCTTGCTAACTTTAACCAAACAATTGAATTTATGTGGGTACCATCTCATATAGATCTGTTTGGAAACGATCAAGCTGACCGTGCTGCAAAAAATAGCCTCAACAACGTGGAAATTGAATATATAGAGTACTCGGTAACAGAATTATATAATGTCATTACCAAAAGAATCATGTCAAAATGGCAACAACAATGGGATTCAAGCCAGAAAGGACGTAAACTATACTCTATCCAAAACCAAGTATCCAGGAATATTATTGGAGCAGAGATTAAACATACACATCTCGAAAGAATCTTCAATCGCATCAAAACAGGAAAAACTCTACTAGCCGGAAGTATTGGCAAATACAGTAAATCCAACCCTGGAAGAAATACTTCTTGCCAATCTTGCAATCAATTAGAAGATCTATCACATGTTTTTAATGTGTGTCCAGCATATAGAGTAGCAAGAAATAAACTTGCAAGCTCTCTTATTAAAATAGGCTCGAGCACAACCTACCCATCATTTCTTAGTATCACAAACCCTAATCCCAACCTAACTGCAGAACTGATCCTATTATTCCTCCGGGAAATAGACAAGTCTGACAGTATTTAATACTGCACCCCATTCCAATTGTCCCTACCCAGCCACTTATTTTTAAATGCCGGACGACAATTATTCTAAATTATATTCGGGGGATTAAATTATTGGGTATATCACCTTCCTTCCAATGCAGTCTCGTTCCGCCTTTGCCTCTTCTGCTTCCGACGGTTGGTATCAATTAATTAGCATAACATTGTGCAATAATGCGTGGGGACGTGGCACTATTCCGTCCCCCGAAACAATTAATTAGCCCTTTTGGGGCATTAAACAGACGTAAATGCCCAATGGGCGAAAACGTCTTAAATCCAATTAATCAATCAATCAACCTTGGAGCCATTCAATGTTGAACACATCAAGATGAATGTCGACTTGTTTATCCAACTCCGAGACAGCTGGTTTGGGATCCTTGATGCAGAATATCAAGTGGAAAGACTTGAGGAAGAATTTCAGAGTAACCATGGCTTTGTAAGCCAACTGAAATTAGCAAGAGATCTATTAGAAGGTATGATAGAGGAGGAAGACCAGAAATTAAGAAGACGTATTAAAAGAAAATATATAAGAATAGGGGACTTGAAGCAGGCACTTGATTATGTCATCAAAGTCAGGTGCTTTCTAGAAGAAACATTACATCTGATAGAGTGGGAATATGTGCAGTGGGGTCTAGACAAGCTAAAGAAAGCCGAAGCAATGATGAGAATGGTGATGGAAGAACAGGTGATCCAGATTAAAGAAAACTGGTCTAAGGAGAGAAAGGAAAAAAAGAACAAAAAGAAGAAAGAGGACTTTGATCTACTCAATCTAAGATGGATGAGAGTTCAGGAAAAGTTTAGAGCTATGGGACATCCTAATTGGATTCCCGAGGAAGAAAAGAAGAAGAAAACGGGAATCATTGGTAAAATTAAAAGGTGGTGGAACAACGACGGCAGAAAATAAAAGAAGAAGTATCCAAAGGCCCTTTTCAGGGCCACTCATAGGTCTCGAAAAGATATTAGCTTTCATTGCCACCCTTTTTTTCCCTTGTCCCTAGACAGTTCCCTCTACATATACCAATCATATTCCCCATGTTTAATTTTCCTTGTCCCTATACAGGCCCACCCTGTTCCATTTCCCTTGTCCCTATACAGACCCACCATGTTAAATTTCCCTTGTCCCTATAGTGCCCCAAGCTGTTTTGTCCCCATAGTGCCCCAAGCTGTTTTGACTGGATTTCCCATTGTCCCTATAAATCTTGTCCCCATAGTGCCCCAAGCTGTTTTTGACTGGATTTTCCATTGTCCCCATAGTGCCCCCTATTACTACTCGTGGATGTCGTATCCATCTGTGTGTACGATGATACCAGTTTTCATAATACTAGATGTTGCACGAATCATCACTAGTAGCACAACCATAAGACACTGTAGCCTGCATTGCACACGTGTCAGGCTTATGTCCAGGTTTGGCATATTGGTTTTATTTCCACATGCTTTATAACACTGCTATACATGGAATTGTAAAATTAGTAAGAGTATGCAATATGTTGGCTGCTTTAACATCATCTTACAGAAATGTCATCGTGACTCATATTTCATTGACTTTGCGTGTATTTGATGCTTGTGTTTGTATTTTATTAATTATATTGGGCGACTGTAAACAGCTTTCTTCGCACTACACTATAGCAATAAAAAGTAAAACGGTGACTTTTGTTCACATTTGCCTAGCTTATGTCATATTTTTCTATTTAGTCATCACCACATTAGTTGACTAAATGGCACGTACACACTAACACACTGTCGCATATATAATTATACAAACTAAGTATGCGTCTTAATGATGACCATAGTCTGATATAAATAGTAGGTATGTTGACCCATATTTTAATGTTTTTATTAAAAAACGAGCTATGATTTGATATGCATTTCATATGTGCGATGTATGCTATATTTATATGATTGATGATGATGATGATGATGATGAAAATGATGATGCATCTTTATTACAAGTTCACTCTTAAATGAAAAGAGGTCACATTGACTTACATTGTATATTTTGATTTTCTGGGATTTTACTTTTAGCTGATTAGCACATGAGAGCACATTTGTTTTGACATGACAAAAATATTTAGACAGCAACCTACAAGACAAACTGTGCGGCATGAGTGGCCGAGTCGTCTTACTCTTCATTATAATATTTCATCGTTCAAATAATCGGGAAAAAATATATTAGCTTTACTTGTCATTTAGTGATAAAATCACTTCCTGGTTATGCTGACCAAGGAGAGGTAATACACATATTTTAATATCGGACTCTAATATTCTATGGAACCTTTTAGCTGATAGCTATATTTTCCCGTTTTTGTTATGCCGAGCAAATCATGGGTATTCAAATGCGTGAGGTTCATTATGCATGCACAGTCTTGTTGAGTAATAAACTAGATGTTGTAATGCTCAACTGTATTATACATGTATAATGTTCGGAAACGCAGGAGAAGGAATAGGCCGATCAGACTAGTGTACTCTTGTATATGATTTCGGACAGGAATTGATTATCCTAGCCTTGGATTGAAATAGGATATGGTTATCTCACGGTTGTTTTGGAACAGCTGTCGAATATCTCAGTGTTGGGTTGGAACAGGTCTTGGACATCTAAAAGTTGGGTTGGAGTAGGTGTTGACTATCTCAGTGTTGGGTTTGAATAGGTGTTGAATATCTCCTGTTGGGTTGAAATAGGTCTTGGACGTCTAAGGGCTGGGGTGGAGTAAGTGTTGAATATCTCAGTATTGGATTGGAATAGGTTTTGGACATCTAAAGGATGGGCTGGATTTGCTGTTGAATATCTCAGTGTAGGGTTGGAATAGGTCTTGGACATCTAAGGGTTGGGTTGGAGTAGGTGTTGAATATATTAGTAGTGTGTCGGAATAGGTGTTGAATATCTCAGTGTTGGGTTGGAATAGGTGTTGAATATATCAGTGCTGGGTTCGAACAGGTCTTGGACATATAAGGGATGGGTTGGATTTCGTGTTGAATATCTCAGGGATGGGTTGGAATAAGTGTTGAATATATTAGGGATGGGTTGAATTAGAAATTGAATATCTTGGTGCTGAGGTGGAATATGCTAGATTATATCCGTGATGGGTTCGAAAATGTTTTGGACATCTAGGCGTTGGGCTCTGACCGGTTTTGGATACATCGTTGATTTCTCTGGGAAAACTTTTCATACACGTTTACATATGACAAATCCTAAAACAACGTGTTATCATGTACAAAATTTCATAAACTGAGACGTAACCGGGAATAGATAATGATTTATATGTAGACATTTGTTGGTTTTATGTAAAATGTCGTTTTGTTAACGTAGCAAACAATGTAGAGAGTTCTAATGTTATCACACACACACACACACATATATATATATATATATATATATATATATATATATATATATATATATATATATATATATATATATATATATATATATTTATATATATATATATTATAAATGACATATTGCTTTTTATATAAAACATATTGACGTAATTAATATATGATGTTTTAAATTATGACCATCATCAACTATACAAAAAAGATGTCTTGCCTTGAAAACATCGTCTAATTAAAATCATTATGTTACAGTGCGAGTTCATTATATGTTACCAAAATATATCTAACACACAGTCCACTCACACAAGTAAATTTAACATATCTACTCTTTTTCAGGTACAGTGAGTAACAATAGCAAACGCTCAAGCAAAGAAATGGAGTGTATTCTTCTGCTTCAGAATTTGGAAATGAAGAAACAGCGACTGGAGGAGTTCATTATTAAGACGCAGCAGATAATGGAGAAGGTCCAGCAGGACGTGAGCGTTACCAATATTGACATTGAACAGCTGAGGGGATGTTTAGGAAGCTGGCTGGAGGACAAAAAGGAAAGCTACCAGGTAAAATGCAGACGGAAATAATATTTGGCTACCTTCAGTATTAGTAGTTTAAGAATTGTTTGTTTGTTTGTTTGATTAGGATTTTTAACGTAGCTTTAACAATTTTTCAGTCATATCGCTACGATGTCTGCAGTGAGGCAGTTTATAGTGATGTCTAGCACTGAGACATCATGCCGCAGACATGTAGCATGATGTCTCACCCAGTCACATTATCCTGACACCAGGCCGACCAGTCCTAACACTAACCTCTTTATGCTGAGCGTCAAGCGAGGCAGCTGTTAGTACCATTTTTGTAAGTCTTTGGTATGACTCGGCCGGGGATCGAACCGACGACCTCCCGCTTCCGGGGCGGACGCTCTAACCACAAGGCCACCGAAGCGGTAGTAGTTTAAGAATAACGTAATATCGCATCTGTTTAAATATAGTAAGAATATAATTTCCGCTGTGAAATAATTCTGGTGTAATTAGTGTAATGTGCAATAATAATCATTTTATTGTAAAACAATCCACTAAACCCTTACTGGACTCATTTTGAACGTTTTCTTTCTAATGAAAAAAATTTAAACAATAAATAGTAAATAGTAAATATATGTAATGGTACACGTGTTTGGGAAAATAGTTCCAAATGAACTAAATCACATAACATTTTAAGCAAAATTGTAGTCTTCACCGTAAGTTATGTTAAGTGTAGTTAGAAAACTACGGCAATATAAGCAACAACAACTGCAAAACAAAGAAAAAAAAAAAGAAAATATGTGTATCGTCTGTAGTTTAGTCAAGATTGGACATGGACATATTTTAATTAGTGAGATTTGAAAATGAGCTGCAGCTTTCCTCTGCAGCAACCTCACAAGATGATTCATGTTCTAATTCGGATTAATTGGCGACTCAGTCTAATTATGAAATGTAAGGTTTCAGGATCTGAAGGTATCGAATAACGAAAATCATACATATGTCATGAAATATGTTGAAATTGTTATATTTACACATTTCTCTTGTCGCCCTACTATTGTTAGATTAATTTTATTGTTACATTATCATGTGCCGACACACACACACACACACACGCACACACACACACACACACACACACACATATATATATATATATATATATATATATATATATATATATATATATATATATATATATATATATATATATATATATATAGTATTCATCTCCTTTTTTTATTCAGTGGATTTCAGTTGAGTGACGTAGATATTGTTTGCATTCACCCAAATGAGGAGGATTTGTTATATGTATTTAACTTACCAACTCAAACTCCTCCAACCCCACTTTTTCTCTTAATTTGAAATATAATTCAAAAGTAGCTCTAATATGGTATTTGACGCCGGACTGAATGAAAGCTAACAATATTGCATGATATTTTCCAGGAAGAACAGGATCGTATAGCGAATGAGAGAAAGAAACGAGAGGAGGAAAAGAGGAAATTAAAGGAGGAAGAAGAAAGAAAACGGGAGGAAGAGGATAAAAAGAGGAAGAAGAACAATGCGAAGGAAGAAAGGGAACGGATAAAAAAAGAGGCAGACGAACGACTGAAACGAGAAGAAGAAGAACGACTGAAACGAGAGGAAGCAGAAAGAGCACGTAAGGAAGAGGATGATAGAAAGAGGAAGGAAGAAGAGGATCGGAGAAATAAGGAGGAAAAAGAACGATTGAAACAAGAGGAAGACGAACGAAAACGTAAGGAAGACGAGGATAGAAAGAGGAAGGAAGAAGAGGATCGGATAAAGAAAGAGATGGAACGAAAGAGGAGGGAAGAAGAAGATAGGAAGAAACGAGAAGCGAAGAAGAAAGAAGAGGAAGAGAGAAGGAGGAAGGATCCTGCCAATTGGACACCTCATACGTAAGTTTGTATTTTAGATAGAGTTGTGTCGATGGGTTGTAAACCCAAAAGTTTAATTTCACTACTAACTTTCTCCATTGACTTAAAAAAAATTTTTTAGACTTTGATTGTGCGTTTAAAGAACAAATAGGCAACAACTGAAGTTAATTATTAATGCAATGTATGGTACCTTTATCTATTAAATTAACGCTTTACGAATATGAAAAAATATATAGACTTAGTTACAAGAAAGAAACAGTTACTCTAGCAGCCAAACCTTATATCAAAGACGTACCAATATGTATTAAACAAATATTAAGTATCTTTCCAAAAGAGGAAAGTACTGATATGAAATCGTACTCCTTAAGACGCTTGCTAAATGAATTTGACAGCATATTCGGCATTATTGACTCTATCATGGCGAGGAAATGCGACTAAGCGCCTTTTCCAATGACACACTAGGAAATCAAGTACATTTTTTGCTATAAAGAAATTATGGTTGACAAGTGTTATATTTACAGTCAATGGCACTTTGATATACATGACAGTGAGCATGATCTACGCTGATAAAACATATATGTTTCATTCAACGGGCGAAATGTTTAATCACGCTATGCTAGTATTCATGGTGAGGGATGATGAATATGTTAGCATATAAGCATTACTAGTTGCCATATTAGAACATTTAAAAGAATACATCTTTTTTCGGGTTGGGATATTTCATCCTTAAATAAACAAATACAATTTTAATGTTCAATAGATTTAAAATTACGATCTATCTCTACATACTTGATCATGTTATTAAAGTTACATAAATTGAATATTGGAACCCACGTAGGAACAAAAATAGTTTGAAATAGTTAATACATCATAACTGTTATGTTTATTTACAATCGATTAGTGTTCACAAAAGTAACAACTATGTAACCTGTTCACTAGAAATACTGAATACATTGTTTTGGAGTTTGACTAGGTAAACAATATGAACAAAGCCAATTGCGTTCAAGTGTAATATTAAATATTAACTTAAATATGAGTTTGCTTTTTTGAAAGATAAATATTGGCAGATTGAAAACACGTTTTCAATACATAGCGTCAACGAGATAGGATTTACACTCATTTTTCCTTTCAAGTGTGCTGTGTCCATCACACGAGCGCGTGTCAAAGAGATTTATACAAAATAAATGCAATATTTTGGTCACAGGAATCCGCGATAGCTTGTGGTGCAGGGTGATTTTACTTAGCTGGGGTTTTTCTGGATGGTAAGTCAAGATGAAAGGTATACGATAGACCATAACTTTTTTCTTTATTGTAATAGCTTATTGCAGGTGGTTTGTAGCTGTTTTTTTTAACTCTGCTCTCGGGTATTTGTCGTAGCCTCGGTTCATCAAATGTTCAAAGATCTCTTCAGATATTTCGGAAATGTTTCATGGTTGGAGCAGCTTTTCCGCATCATCGATACTAGTCAATACGGTATGTTCCGAATGCTGTTTTTAAAACTCATATTTGTGATGTAGCATACTGCGCTTAGAACCGTTTTCTTTTATTATATGCACAATGAAAAATAAATATTACATAATGTTTGTATATTGAGTTTTGGCGTGGTATTAAGTTAGTTTTTCTTATCTCCACTTATTTTAGAAACGTTTAAAATATAGAAATGTGCGGGTCACTAAATATTGATTATCTGGATTTTATTATCCATTTAGTCTTTCTGTAACAGTGTATATCGATTTCATTTTAATGTTGTTAAAAAAAACAGCTGTGTTAGTGCAGGACACTATTAATTGTTATCATAGCTTCGATTCTCTTTTCCTGTCTTGTACAATGATGACGTCTGAATGGTCTTTTAGTTCTCCAAATGTTGTGCAATGATAATGTTTGATTATTCTCAAAATTGTTACAGTATTTTCTATATTGAAATATATGCTATTTGAATTTGTTCCAATTACGCGATTGTATGATTGTAAATGGTATTATCGTCATGGCAGTCTTGATAATAAAACATTGTTGTTTCAGATAAAATCTAATGAATAGGAACGGTACGTTACGATGTGATCGTTGTGTAAATGCATTCAGAAAGGTTCATTCTTGAAAGTTTTAAAAGATCATTCTTTTCTTAAACGAAAATGTGGTAAACTATCACTAATGTTGCGTTAATATCTAAATACTGTTTGAAGGTTTATGATATTTAGATAGTATCAACTTCTTGGAATGTTCCTTCAGGAACATTAAAATTGTAAATACATTAAGGCGAAAACGAATTCAAAGAGATAATATACCTTAAATGATGAGAACTATGCATAACAACAAGTTATAATTTGGTAATCAGTTACAGTCGACAAGATGGAGAGTCTGACTCATTTCA
>JARLTB010000068.1:7330000-7595000 GCA_030141615.1 Unio pictorum | reverse complement strand
ACCCATATGTACCAATTAGTAGGTTCTTATATTATATGTATTATTTGCTTTAATTCCATTTCTTATAGTTACGTGCTTGTGAGGTAAAGAGAAAAAAAATTGTAAAAAGAGATAAGTAAAAAACAAATCGTTTTTCGTAATCTGAATACAATGGATATAGTTATTTATATCAAAGTATTGCTTAATTAATTCATTAATAATAATTGCTTAATTACTCATGAGGAATCATGTTTATATCCATGTGTTTTAGATATATCTTCATAGTACGTACAATTTAATGTTGCATGTTGAAATTATGTTAAGAAGAGGGAGTAACAATATGGAAAACGTCTTTGAAAATTCGCTTTATATATATGTAATATTAAACCACATCAGCCATGAAAAAGACGACACCTATCATTTCCGTAATACTACTCGATATTCTAAAACCTCTCTTTGAATGAAATGATACACGTGTTAAACTATTTTGTACTAATTAATTTACAGTTATTATAGCTTTGATCTCTATTTTAATATGACAAGATACGGCCGATAAGGGACAATAGTTTGTCCTTTGCCACCCAGTACTACGACCACTGCCATAATGTGCTCTCCACAAGCTCTGTTATGGCAATCACGTGCGAGGATCCGACAGAAAAGGACATTGAATTAGACTTAACAAGAAATGCACCGAACGGTATGTAACCTGAAATTCTGAGAAGTTACCTGGAATTCCAATTAAATCTAAGTAGTTGGACGACGTGGTGTTAACATCTTATGTTCAATGCTAACCAATCAAACGTTCTCTCCCACAGGCCTAAAATTGAATTGCATTTGATAATAATAATAATAATAATAATAATAGTGTGTGTAACTTAACGTTTACTACGTGTAATTCATCGCGTAAGTCATCACTAGCGCTGTCGTCTAAATTTAATTCAAGACAGTTAAGTACAAGTCTAGGTTTCCAGTGACGTGACCATCAAACTTTTTATAATTAGTTTATGATTTCGTAGTGTGTGTGTGTGTGTGTGTGTGTGTGTGTGTGTGTGTGTGTGTGTGAGAGAGAGAGAGAGAGAGAGAGAGAGAGAGAGAGAGAGAGAGAGAGAGAGAGAGTGTTTAGTGTTAATCTAGTTGTTTATTTTGGCGTGGACTACTTTTTGGATTTACCGATATTATTCAATAAACAAGTTTCAATCATTTTCATGCAAACGTAATCATTCAAAATGTCTACAGCATATACGAGCTTGTCCAAACTATTAAGTTTAAATCAACTGTTGGAATAGGTGGAAATGTATCTTAAATCTCTTATTTAGGGGACCGCGAAGGAACAGTACGATTGTCGAACACGTAATGTACAATTGGTAGAAGTAGGAATAGTGACATATAATTTGGGATCAATAAGAACAAATATTATCGTAGATAAAAGGAGTAAACATCAAGCTGTCAATATTACTATATGAATCATACAAGGCAGTTGATGGTGTTTACTTATGTAGGCTTAACATAATTAAGCTAATACTGTGTAACTTTATATATATATATATATATATATATATATATATATATATAGATAGATAGATAGATAGATAGATAGATAGATAGATAGATAGATAGGCGATTATTGGTGTTAATAAAAACTGAATGAAGATAAACCGAAAACATATGGCTATTGTACAAGCTGATCGTTAGCGTCAAAAGGTAACGAATATAATTCCGAATAAAGTCTCTACCTTTCATTGTGATTTACTATCTGTGACACTGTAATTCAAATTTGCATACAATATTTGCTATAGTTTCGATCCTGTAAGGCCATAGTGTTTCCTATTTTTCAAGCATGTTTATGCTGAAAACGTACACTGCTAAATGGTACATAAAACAAGAGTTTATTTGCTTTTTTACGAAACAATGTGAAAGGAATTGTTATTATGTCTTGATGGGTGTCAGGTATCTTTGTAAAGGACCCAGTGTCGTATTTGATATTGGTATCATATATTCAATATATGCTCGCCATAGATTGACGTTAGTTGTTTAGTTTATTTATGTAGATAACAAAACTATACATACCTGAAAATGAACACTGCTAAATCTTAAATTAAACATAATTTTATTTGCTTTTTTCCGAAAATATGTTTAAAGGAATTATTGATATGTCTTGTTAGGTGTCAGGTATCGTTGAAAAGGACACAGTGTATTATAAATATCCATACCTTAAGCCAAAACCCCAAAGAAAACAAACACAACATTTTTGTAAAGTGTGCAATGTCATATTAAATCGTTGGTCATTTTTATTTTCCCCTACACCACATCATACCATGACCTGTTAAATGTTTTGTAATTTTGATACATGCATCTTTGTTTTAGTTATTATATACTTTTTGCATGTATGTTTAATTTGCATTTCCTCTTATCAGAAGATGATGCATTAAAATGAACAAATCACATTATCAAATAAACTCTGAAGTATCGTTACTACTTTGGTCATGGGTGCACGTCTTTGCTGTGGAAGAGCTCACGGAAAAATAAAATGTATGTTGCTACAACTGTGCTGAAATATATATTTACATTCTCATCTGGTTTAAATTATTGAGGTTTATGCTGGGAGAAAGTAATTCACAAGGTTAGACATTTCACTACCATCCGTGTACACATTGTATGCATGTCTGGACACAAGTGATAAATTACTAAACTAACCACCCGTTCTGTAATTCAAATGGCACGTTTAGTATTGACCCCAGCAATCAATTGCTAAATTAAAATGACATTTATATGGACCAGTCTAAATATTTAAGTAAAGGGCCCAAATGAGTCAATTGGTTACGGTAGTAACACGTAATTATCAAACAATAACGCAACACGAATACTTTATGTAAGCTAAGCAGTGATGTTAAGCCAAGTTAAGCCATTCTTTTATCATTTTATTGTCATTGTATATCTGACATGAATCTCATTGTTTCAGATAAAAGAACTAGTGACAAGGGAAGGTATCTTCACCTATACAAGTGCAAGGGCGACAACTGGAAAACAGCAGACAGTGAAATGAAAGGAAAGAATAATGATGTTTTTTCAATAAAGTTGCCAAGCAGAAAGGACGCTTATGTGTAAGCATTATAGGCAACACAGTAATAATTATATATCAGAAATCTGAACCAGTCCAGAAATGGACGAATGAATAATAGAGTATCTACGTGTTTAGTGGTCCATAATTGGTTAATAATGAGAATTACAATTTTAGTAATCATATCTTTTGAGACCTTATCTTACTTGTAATTAAAAATACTATATAAAATATTATATTGATGCAATTTTAGTATTCGTACAGGCATAACGTTGGGGTGCTCAATAACGAAAGTAGCATCTGATTCATTTGGTGCAGAATTAACATTTATTTGATGCACATGTAGATAACAAAAAATGCCGTTGCACATATGGTGTTATCCAAACTTAAATGTGCAGAAAAAAGAGTTTGGCATGAAGAAATATAAGTCTGATCATAAACACCCAGACATTTTGAATATGATAGTGTTTCCATACATTTGTTATATGAGTTGAATTAGTCGTACATGCGACATATACCATAACATCAGCTTGTTGTTTACATGGTTACAACATGCATCCATGGTATCATTTAGGTAATTTGTGCACATAACAATCATAGTAGAGTCTTCGATTCAGGGCTTGCACGTAATTATCGAGACAACATCTATACAAAACACAGAAGGGTTGACATGACAGGGTAGTAGTCAGCTCAGACAATGTAATAAGGAGAACGGACTCATTAGACTGCTTATGACAAAGACTATGATCGACTGATAGCACTAAACATTTTTGCATCTGTTGCATAAGATAACTTATTAATTTTGGTGTATTTGTATCATATTTTTAAAAGATTTTTCAAACTTCATCATGTTCAAAGTTGTTCCCCATCTTTGCTGTTATTGTTTTAGTTCTTTCCGGCATCATATCTGTTACTTTGCTCTGATCGTTAATGAATCTTCTATGACTTTGAGCCATTAGGCGTGTATCTAAATGATTTACAGGTATTGTTTCAGTTCCTCACTCCTTTCTATGGTCCATGCTTTTGCGGTAACTAGCAGTGTCTGGATCACACTGTGAATTCATCTCCAATATATGTTTCTAAACTTGTATTTGCTGGGCAGTGACACAATTCGGCATAATCATAATCCGATGCATCCATTTTACCCAATGAGCATAGTGTATTCTTTGTAGTTGTATTAATTACCATTTTATAAGAAGTAGTATTCAAATAGACTGTGTGTGCTGGGTAGCTGGTTGTAATTGAGTCCTACCTACTACTCAATAAGTTGCATTATTATATGTTGAGCCACGCTGAATATCAGCTCTATCTGTCTTATTTCTTATCATATAATTAAAATCCTTGATATTGTTTCTATGTTGTGGCATGTCTTTCATGTTGTTATACTCATGCATTTTACAGGCGTCATTTGAACAGTTCTGCATTCCTTTTCTCAAGGTAACAGAGACATTCGCAATTAAAAAAAGTTCTCAACCCTTCATTTCCAATACTCTTATTTTCCATAGAAGTCAGTGAATGTCCTATCTGAATCGCATAGACAGTGCTTCTTACACAGCCTTTCCTTTTTTCTTGAAGTATATCTGTATGTCGAACATATTGCTTTCTTCTACCACACAAGCCCTATTTCCTCGTCAAGTTCCAAGTCTCATGATAGAAAACATTAACAGTCAATATGTTGGAACTGGTGCTTCCGGAACACAGTATTCTATATCTCGGCATTTTTATAAAATGGGCACTAAGCGATATGTGTTTTGTTCACCAGATCTGATGATGTGAATAAATGAAAACAAGCCTCGATTCAGAAATGTGGTTTCAGATTTGAAACAAAGTCAATTTATAAAGGCAAAATTGCTTTGTACGTACTATGATGTGATTTAAATTTTTGCTTTGTTTTCGCTTTCATCAATAATGCATGCATTTTATTCAGCTTTATATTGCAAATCAAAGATTGTAAAATTGCTTGCAAGGGACAGTTGCCACAATGATGATTTTAAGCCATTGTAGTAGCGTTCCATGTGTTTTGGGTAAATGTAGATATACATTTATATATTAGACAAATTTAATATGCAATTCAATTATATTCATTAAATATACCAAGTAGCTTATGCAGTGATACGTTATATCAGTGTCTGAATATTGTAGAGGAACATGGACTTGCCTTGGCATCGCAAAGTTTTCCAGATATTTCTCCACCTGCAACTTACATCTTAGCTATTGCCGCCACAGTTTATCAGCAGGTTTTGTATCACCAACATCAATGTTAGCAATGTAGGAACTTGGATTTTATTTTCGAATTTGTGTCCTGTTATTCTTATGTAACATACTTCAAAAGGCTGTCTTTTTGCATTGATGCACATTCTTATATCTTGTTGTGTGGGACATTATCAAACATGGACAACTATTCTGTCTATTCGATGATTCACCATCCTTCACAATGGTTTGTACGAAAAAAGAGCACTCAGTTATTTATTTGTCTGTATTATAATTCTTATGTAATTTGTATCGTTTTACACCATTTTGATTAATGTTTGGGGGTGATGAATCACATGTGTTGATAGTTCAAATCTGTTTTGAATTTCATCATCTCTCGATGCTTAATTGGTATGTGTATTTGTCTTAGTCACAAAAGGGCAATGACTTCTTTTCATTTTGACATAACATGTGGCATACCTTTCTGTTTGATTTGATCGATATTGATTGGGATACACAGCATAATATTTATTTGAGGGTCAGCAAGACAGGAATTGCAATTTTGAAATTTGAAACATTTAAAACATGTATTATAGCCAGTGAAAAATGAAATAGTCACCATGTAATTTGATACCTTGTGATGTATTACTTGCTAATGTCAGCCTGTTTGTGTTTCTTTTGTGTAGCATGCATGCCATATAATATTAACATGAAAATACAAATGCAGAAAACAATTATTTTAATGACAAGAATAAGCCACTAATAAGGAGAATACAACACAGCCATAATTAATACGGATGCAATTTAGCTATGTAATTGGTTAATCATGAAAAGCTACTTGTAGTAAAGCATCTTTTGAAAGCTTATCCTATCTGTAATTAAAATAATATAGACAATTATATATTGATGAAATTTAGTATTTTTACAGGCTTGACGTAGTGGTACTCAATAATGAATTCATTTGGTGCAGAATCAATAATGTGTGTTTCACGCACATGAAATCAAAAGAGAATACCGCGGCACATATGGTGTTCTCCACATAGAAACGTGCACTAAGGATAGTTGTGCAAGGATAAATATAGATCTGATCATTGGCACCCAGAAAACTTTAAGTTATTGAATTTTGAATAGTATGGTGTGTCAAGGTTGATGCAGTTATATAGTTGTAACAATCATCTGTCCCTTCTACTTGTTAACGGGTATATGTTGTGGGTAAGAAATCCAGTTAGGCATTTCATTTTAAATATTTCGTAAGATGTTAAGCCCTCCATGTTGGTCATCAAATGTGAAAGCTCTTTATTTTGTATCAATCCTGCTATCTGCCATCATATGCTTGATATATTCCATATAATGTCGCGGGTTACAGTTTAACGGGAATTAATATCATTGTCTTTTAGCTCGATATTTCCTTTTTAATCGCTATTTATTTATTTATTTATTTATTTATTTATTTATTTATTTATTTATTTATTTCAGAGTCTTGGAAATAGAAGGGAAATTGGGCATTCCAAACGAAGAATTTCTCAAAGCAGCGGATGAACTCTACTTTCACAGTAATGCATCAATTGTGCGAGTCGTTGCTAAACAAAGCGCAGATAATCCATATAATCTACTGATTCAGTGTGTTAGACGCGAACAAATTTCTTCCCGCTTGTCTGAGTTGGAAAGAATGCGTTACAGTATCGGTCCTGACATAAGCAGAGAATTCGTATTGATAGACGGCCAGGCGATTATTTTGCGTTGCTCTGGAAACATTACCATGACACCGGAATCAGAGGTAACCCTACTGCACCTTAATTACCAATACATCTCGCCAACATTAATCACTAAGATCAATTTGTATATGTTATAAATGAATTGTCATCCTATTATTACCAACATTTGAAAGGAATCCAATACCGCGTTGTAAATACGACACATTGTACCGTTACAGTAGTGTTAATTTCCACATGATGCACTTTGACATTAGTGCTGATTTCCACATAATGCACATTTACATTAGTGTTGATGTCCACATGTTGTACTTTTTCAGTAGAGCTGATTTCTAGACAATGAAAGTATACTAAAGTTTTGACTTCCACTTAATGACTACGGACATTGCACGTTGACAGTAGTGTTGATTTCTACATAATGCACTTTGACGGTAGTGTTGATTTCTACATAATGCATTTTGACAGTCGTCTTGATTTTCGCACAATCTACTTTGACAGTTGTGTTGATTTCCACACAATACACTTTGACAATTGTAATGATTTCTACATAATGTACTATTATTGATATTCAGACAATACACGTTGAAAGTAGTGTTGATTTCCACATAATGTACTTTGACAGCAGTGTTGATTTCCACACAATGTACTTTGACAGTAGTGTTGATTTCTACATAATGTACTTTGACAGTAGTGTTGATTTCTACATAATGTACTTTGAAAATGGTATTGATTTTCGCACAATTCAGTTTGACAACAATGTTGATGTCAGTAACAAATTTATAATATAGCAAGCGGAGATAGCAACTGACCGAATGTTTGGCCGACTTACATCACTTTTCAAATCGTTGAAATTTCTTGTTTTCCGTCTAGCATTTACAAGGTCAGATATAGGTGAAAATGATTCGCATAATGTTGAACATGACTTGCTTGAGGTTATGAAATGAAATTCATATTTCCCTTTTAGGACTGATTAAAGGAAACAAACAAAATATTGTCATATTTATATTATGCAGTAAAACCAAGGAAAAGAGCTTTGAGTAGTTTGAAATACATTTAATATAATTTCTAGGTATATACACCGTTTAAATTGTAAAATTTATTACAATCAATTGAATTCATCACTTATTTCATTATACGTTACATCGGGCATGTGCATAAGATTTGCAACATTCACAGTAAATGTATTAATTTTCATATACAAAATGACATGTGCTTATTGTGTTTTATTCAGGTAAAGTTAATTTTTCATGCTTACATGGACACTGCCAAACAAGAGGTCACTCTCCAGGCAATAGATGAATACAAACAGAAAGAATTCGAGGGATACGTTGGACATCTACAATTTGAAGTTCTCAAGGACAACAGAGAAGGAGCCCTCTATATCAAAACCTCAGGAAGCCTTCCAATTACTTTACCTAAGGTACGAATATAAACCTTTAATCCATTTAAAATAGTGCTATTTCTTGGTAAAAGTTAAAAACAATAACTGTTTCTACATGAATGGTCACTCATTTTATTACATTTTATTACTTTTAATCCTGCTGAATATAATTATTAATAAGAACTGTCCTCTACAGTTTCCAAGTATTATTGACTGTGATTCTGAGTAATGTTTTTTTAATTTACCAGAGGATTAATAACATGAACTTTGAATTATGTTCCGATTTAACAAGAATTCGAAGTAAATTAAGTTATAGTACTGCGTTTGCTATTTATCAAATATTTACAGACATGTGATAGATTTTATATTTATTTATCACGACGAAATTGTATGTATGTATGTATGTATGTATGTATGTATGTATGTATGTATGTATGTATGTATGTATGTATGTATGTATGTATGTATGTATGTATGTATGTATGTATAATGGTTCCTGGATCTATACTGTGAATATTAAATCCGCGCATTACTTTCATGTGTTGTTCTATACATATACACAGTAAACGTAACGTAATAGATTAATGTTTCCAGAGAACCATAGAACGACCGAGGACAGCGAGAGCCCGCATTCGATTTCCTCACTATCGTAAGTATGGATTTAGTTTATTGGACATAGCTAATAATAAAATAGTTAGTCTGCTTTCTTCGTTGTCATCTTTGAAATTCCTTAAAATTCTTACAACATCCACTTACACTATATCATCATTTGGTTTGTGATAATAGTCGCTAATAAATGTACGTTTTACGTTTACAATTCTATGAAATATTTATTTGTGAAAACGAACGACTTTTCTAATACAAAAACAAAATATTAAGCAGTTACAAAACCTTGGGTGTTATCATAAGTTGCATAGTTTTTGAAAGTAAGTGCAATTAAATTGCGCCTAAAGACGTTCATCACAGGAAATTTAAATGTTGTTGACTTGAACAAGAAGGATTGTAATATAATACAAATGGAAATATCAGTACGACACTGTAACAATGGCGAATATAATGTGACCTGCAATACAACTTTTTAGTAACTACCCTGGCAAAGTTCCTCGCATTGAAGTTGACGTTCCAAGCGAAGGATGACACCTGGCTGCAAGTAATATTCAGGTATTATTATTTCCATATGTAGTGGTACATCCTGTTAGAGGTTTGTCTTACTTGAAAGCGACAATGTAATATCTATTGCAAACCTGAAATTTATGCATTTTATTAACTTAACGTCCCTGATATATAATTCAATTTGTTTTATTACAGTATGAGGGTGCTAGGTTTTAAAAATTGGTCTTTCTAAAACATAATACGATCAAATGATCGTAGCATGTTGTATTGGCACAACAAGCAGTATCAACTGCATCAGGTTTGCCATTCGCCGCAAAATATTAGAGCTGGGACTCATTAACATTTAGCTATAAGTATAACATTTAAAATTTTCTAACGAGCATGTACTATGCTGAGAAACCTAAAAGGAGAGAAATTGAATACTTTTATTCGTACACACACAATTACACTATACTTATATTAATGGTATTTGTGTCATTAGTACGTTATTTGACTATATACTGATACTTCTTCCCAGTCTAGGTTCCCGCAGAGAGATGGAAAATATCAGACGCAGGGCGGCGACGCGATGTGAAACACCCAACAATGAATATGAGATCTGTGAGATAATCCTGCAAGACTGGATGAAATCCAAACCTGTTCAGGAAGACAAGGTAACATGACACTTTGTTTCATAGGTTTAAAGGAAAACTATTCATTTAGCCGAATCCGACAATTCTGCAAAGCATTTCAAAGTAGGACACTGACAAAATTACAAAAGCACCAACATGATCATATGGACGTAGACTTATTTATGATACAGTTACCTCACTAGACGCTTAACAGAAATACCCAAGTCTTAGGACTGGTTGGTCAGGTATCAGAATAATTTGACTGGCTGGGACAAGATGCATTATCTCTTCGGCATAATACCAGAGTGCTAGACAAAGCAATAAACTGCCACACCGTAACATCGTAGCGATATGACTGAAACAGTTTGTAAGCTAAGTTAAAAATACAAATCACACTTAAACACCAACACTTATATATGCAAATATCTGATAACAATGGCGTTTAAGAATTTAGTCAGCGTTGGGGAGGGGGTGGTGGTGTCGATATCACATATTACAAATGAAGAAGTTTACAAGTTGTATCATAGTCGATGACCGGGAGCTATAGATAATAAGTTTAGCTATTCAGATTAAGACTTACTATACGGTGGAATAAAATTCATAGGTATTGATTGTTTCTCAAAATGTATTTCAAATCCAATGGAGATTGTTATAAAAATATAAATGGGAGTTCGTGTACATGTTGAGCCTGCGCCCATCTGTTACTAAGCAAATCAATGTTGGCTTCGTTGTGGTTATCGTTTCCCTTGGTATTGGTCCTATTCAAGTAATATTTTCATTCAGCGGAAAAAATTCATGCTGAAATAAATGGATGGCTGCATCGTGGTTAGTTTAAGACAATCGGACATATTTGTATAATGTGTGTCTATGTAAAGGCGAGGAGGTTCCTCCAGACTATGTAAATTGGACTCAAGCAGTTTACGACCATTATGGGGCATTTATTCATTTAGTTTATATCTTTCATTCGGAATCAATATATTGCATATATTAAAAAGAAATAAAATTCATCGGTCAGCCGGCCCGAAATGAATACTTTTACGCCAATTTTTAGTATAGTGGAAGACAATGAGTACCTGCTCTTAATAGCTATCAATAGTTAATATAATTTTCTACCTATATTACATCCTTATAAAATGATTTGTTATTGTGTCCTGAAAACGAGTGAATATAGCTAAGAGATATATTAGAATCTTGACTTAGAGTCGATAGACCTTAGACCTTACATGGTACACTGTAATTGACTTCACTTAATATATATATATATATATATATATATATATATATATATATATATATATATATATATATATATATATATATATATATATATATGCCACTGGAATGCAAATGTTTGATTTAAAATTTCTAGGAACGCTTTAATAATTGTTGACGTCCACCTTAATAATGTTTTAAACATAATCTGTGTTTCTTTGTTTATATAAAAGCGGTCTCTGCCGCAAAAATAAACTATTTGTGTTATGTTTTTAAGAAATGACTAATACAATATTGTATATACAGATCAAACCAATAATCTGGGCTCTTCAAGATTGCCATAGGATGGCACTGTCTGACGAGTGTGAGAAATTTATCCATATCCACAAGAGTAAGTGCTACGTAGAAAAAGTGCAAATTTGTCCATATCAGCAAGATTATTTAGACTTAAATGTATCCATTTCAACATGAGTAAGTACTGTGAAGAAGTAGATTAAAATTTATATATATCCATTTGAGTAAGTAGAAACTTAGATTTCAATTTTTCCATATTCACTTGTAGGTAAAGCGTACCAGTCAATTTTAAAATACATTACATTGATTCGTTCTGTTCCTAATACAAAAGGTACATGCATACTATGTCTTTATAAACAAAATAACGAAAACGAGCAGTTATAGTTCAATACTGTATTTTGCAGTCTAATATATGATCTAGTAATGTAACTTTCAGGAGCAAAAAGGACAAAACGAAAGCATATATGCACAAGCTAAATAACAAATTAAAAGCAAAAACGACCTGAGCAATACATGAAATGAATAAGTAAACACAACTAAAAATTGCATGTCGAAACGCTTAATTATATAATGCACTGTGATATATATATATATATATATATATATATATATATATATATATATATATATATATATATATATTATAGTATCTAAAATATGGTCTTTATATGATGTAATTTTGAACTACAAGAATTAAGTTGAACAACTGTACTTGATGTTACGTTCTGTTTCTTCTGTTAAGTGTATTTGTCGGACGAGTGCATGTCTGAAATGGCCAAGAAAATAGCAAACGATTGGTCTTCGCTAGCAAGGAAACTGGGACTCTCTGAAGAAGACATTACATCATGCAAGAGCGGTAGCAATGGCTCAAATGAGGAGGAAGCGTTCATGATGTTATGTAAATGGCGTGTGTCCGAGGCAGTCATTAACAGCGGGATAGACGTTTTTAATGATCTCCTTGGAATCTTAGAGACCGTGCAGAATGTCAATGGTCTAAAAGAATATGTCAGGCATATATTGAACCAGATTAGTAAAGATTAACTGTTTCTAGAACTGTGATGCATACACGTGAATATATGTAATTCACGATTGTAAATACAAAGCAATATACCATTTTATTTAGCTTGAAACTATTGTGATGAATCATGCGTTTATTTCCTGCTACGATGCTCACCAGAACTTAATCCTGCAGATGTGGTATATCAGAGTTCCATTGTTCTGAAAATTTGCTGATTAGCTCCTGCTCTGAATTATCGAGTACACTGGCGCCATTTAATAACAGCTGATCGCAATTGTAAGGAAGTCCTGTGTAATGGTTCATTGGAGAAAACAAAATTAGCTCATTTACCATGTTAACCGGTACAGATAATATACAGGTCTATTTTTTAAAACATATATTCATGAGCAATCCCCACTTTTACAAGTCTCAAATTATATTATCGCTTTTATCGTATTCGCTTAGATGATATATATCTTTATTTTTGTATAATATATATGTACTAACGTGCAGGATTATCAAATCTACATCTGGGTTGATCTGCGAGATAATGGTAGCATTATATACATATTTCAGCAAACTTTAAACTGAAATAATTGATACATTTAAAATATATTTGTGTGTGATCGGTTCTTTCTCCCTCTCTCTCTTCGAAAAATTGCAGGAAACAATAAGTCAGTTTATTTATAAATAGCTTGTACTTCTTTACTTCACGGGCACAATTGTTTATTATTCCCATAATATTCTCTTATCAGCTGTGATTAAACATAAACATAAAACATATGACGTACGAATCACAAGACCTCGATGTATATAACTAATGTAAATTCTAATTATTTAGTATAAAAGACAACGTATTAGATTAGAGTGAATAATTCCAAATTTTGCAGAGTTTTGGATATACTTTTTTAACGAGGAATACTAATCGAAGAGAATTTTGAAATTATTTTTAGTTGAGTCAAGATATATAAATATAAACTGTGTACGTACCTTTTATCTTTGTGTCATATATATAGCTAGGTCAAATACAAATTGATTTGAATGCTTTGAATAACATACTTCTTACTGCATATCATTGATTCAAGAAAAGTCAATCCTATCGGATTACCTGTATATTCTTTAAATACATCATGTATTGTGTATGTAGGGATGTTTCCCAATAATGGAAGAGACGTATTATATAGATTCGGTACAGGACGAACAAAGACTCTTGTTAGGAAACGTTTTGAACAGAGATTGTTTTTGTATTATCGCATTTTATTTGATTGCTCAATTTGTCATATACTTATAATTTGTAGTAAAGTTTTAGTGGTGATATTGACTTTTGATCTTTCCGTAAATCTGCCAGACAACGTAAAATGAACCCAGCTTTATCTGTAGCTTTTTTCGCAATTGTCAAGTCGTTTCCTTCTCGTTCACCAGTTTTGTCTTCTACCTGACCAAATCATGAAACGATATTGCCTGCTAACTGGTTCTATCCAGCCGTCAGGGCAAATTAAAACAGCACAGAAAATAACAGCAATTATAGTAAAGAAATTAGTGTTGAGGCCCTCGAGTATTGTTTTGGAAACGCAGTATGGACATTGGTCGAGTAAGGTTGTGCATCGTTGCTCAGCTTCATCTGTAACTCAGTTACAAACCGTATTCACATGAATAGGTACATTTTACTTGATTTGGGTTTGAACTGGACGAGTAACATGATACACATCATACGCAGTTGCTTCAAATATATTAAATATATGTTTATTGATTACAGTGGGTGCAATACTTTTGAACTGTACACATGCGTCACGCAAATATATACATGCTTAAAACGAATTGCCTTTGAGAAATGGAAGACATATTACACATAACCTTGAGATATCCCCTAAATTTGTTATCCTTACTTAACTACTAGCGACAATATTTTGTTAAACTCACAAGTATTATAGTATATTGAATACATATTACACACCTCTTGGGCAACGCCCGTACGTCAGATATCTATGGCTGATTAATCCCGTCCTGAATTTGTTTGATGTAACTTATGAATCTCTCATTCTGCCTCGTGGACTCTAACTGATCCAGCACGTCGGCAAAGAGATTCGTGCCGCTTGAGATTACTGGATCAGAGAGGCGCCATCTGTTTAACAGTTCAAAGGCCTCTCCTTTGTTGTCTTCAGCATCCGTTTTTGTCCACTCCTCAATGTCTTCATTGGATATTCCCAAATTTAGCGCCACAGATTTCCAGTTGCCACCAAGGAATTGTGCCATATGAGCGATATTGGAATCTGACAGAAAGTCTGAAAAAGTAAAATAAATAAATAAACATATATATATATATATATATATATATATATATATATATATATATATATATATAATGGTACTAATATTAATGATTATTAATTGGTTACCATCGTTACTATTGTTTTAATATACTACTGAATACTGCATACTGTTTGACATGCAAAGTGAAATTCGCCAATTTACCCCCTATTTATGAATATACTGCACCGCAAGTAATGCTAATATGTCTCAAACCGTTTTCTATTATTATCACACCTGTAGCGCCTGTGCAGTGCTATCAAAGATCTAGCTATTTAAAACAATAATTTTCAAATTAAATACGTGCATGACTATTTTTCATTGAATCAACTCTTACTTTGTTGGATGTGAAGAAACCTTTTGCACTCATCCACAAGACTGTATCGTTTACAGTCCTCCAGCGCCTTGAGGATCGGACGTATCTGCAAACCAAAATATCACCAACATTACGCAGATGTCATAAAAATCATCGTATGCAAAAGTAATGCAACATATATCTATAAATGGTATCGACTCGATGGACATTGATATAGAATATAAAAGAACGTAGCACATTAAGTGTGTTTTTGTTTTCTGAAACTTACACATTCGGATTATGTGATGGCAAAAGTTTAAGAAATAGATATGAGTGCTTCGTGTTTTGTCAAAGGGAAAGTGGGAGAAATAAATGAGTGAACATAACAGTATTAGACTATTCATATGGACGTAAAACAATTTGGATTAGGTCCTTTTCGATTAATAACAACTAACGAAGAATATTTAGAAAATATGTATCAATTACAAAAAGTGCACCTTATCATCCTTGACCGGTTTTGATTTCATCCAGTCCTGAAGCATGATCTCACATATTTGTCGAGTTGTATTCTTAGAAGGCTCACATTGAGTGGCAGCCCTCCTTTTAATCATATCCATCTCACGTTGTGGAGCAAGACGAAACAAAACCTGTAGCCAGCTATCGTCTTTAGGCTGTGTTAATTTCATGGCCAGAAATTTGACCAATGCTGTGACTGTGCATACAAATAATAATAATAATAATAATAATAATAATAATAATAATATAATAATAATAATAATAATAATAATAATAAATCTACTACTAATAGTAATACTAATGCCATAATGGTCGTCAATATTCGGAATGTTTATCAACAAAAGCTATGTATTCTTGTGAAATACGAGTCCCGGATGATCTCAAACTTATTCACATCAAACAACCTAAAACCGCCTAAAGTAAGCAAGAAATATGATTGTGATATTTTATTAATTCAAAGAATTACTTGACTATTTCATTTTGTTAATTTGTAGAAAACTGGCATATATTTTGATTATAATTTCTTCGTTATTAGTATTGTTTTAATCGAAAACCATAGTATCAATTTTTGCTTGTCCAAAACTAGAAAGTTGTTAATGATAAAAGGGCTTGACAACACACCCATTATGCGATTATAACAACGGACTGTTTGATGGACAAGTATGATATTGCACACTTTTGACATGATCGGGGATATCAATATAGTACATGTTTACATAACTAAACACGCTTAGACTTAAAAAATGAATGGATACAGCATATTATAATGGGTTGTTGAATTATACATCATCAGATTTTGTACTCTAAGAAACCGGTTAGAAAGGATCTTACTATAATATGGAGATTGTAGTCTAGCCTTTGCAGTCCTGGGACGAACACCCAGTGCCTGAAACGGAACATTAACATACTATCTGACACTGAACCGGCTAATGTTACATCTCAAGCGGACAAAAATATTAGCGTCAGACGACTATACATGCCAAGACCGATTTGAGCTCTGGAGATGCTGCTGCATGGAGCTGACCAAACAAAATGTCAGAAACTATTAAATGTGTATATACCTGAGATCATTGCCGACACGATACTGTAGCAGTTTACGTTTCCTTCCTAATGCAGACATTATCACGTACAATTAACGATGTTCTTATTAGTAACGACATGACGAATCAGAGGTATCACTTAGATCGACATGGCCCAGACTAATTATTGATTTACTTATTAGTCCAGACATGACCAAATATAAGTAGCGATTTCCTAAATAGTACAGTAGTATGTACTTTCACAATACAGGGACGACCTAGTAGAATTATACATTGTCTTAATAGTAGAAACATGACATTTTATGTCCACCAACTTGTATTATGATACCGACAAGACCAAAAAGACATAATACCTTCTTTCCTAATAAATTGATATGGATTCCAATTTAGACTCCATATTTACGTAACAAATACAAACGTCTGAACCTATTTTCGAATTATACATGAAATATTTTACTTAGATTTATATAAGACACCTTGCATTAGGACAAATCCAAAATCATCAGAAAGTAATAAACTTCTGCATGCAGAACTATATATGCACTTTTTTGTTCTGTTCGCATATATTTTTCACATATATTGAAAACAAAACCAACTTTGACACTTTATATGCTTCCTGTGTTTGGAATACAGCGATTGAATGATTAATATTTGCATCTTTTATACAGCTGACACATATATCATTCAGTTTGATTCCATGAACCAAATATCTAAACTAGAAGGGTCATATAGAAGACGTACTTGAATGTTGATAAGAAAGTAAGCAGAACAAGCCATGAGAGAGAGAGAGAGAGAGAGAGAGAGAGAGAGAGAGAGAGAGAGAGAGAGAGTCCTACCTTTGGTAAAGTAATAACAAGTACTCCACGCATTGTTGGTAATGAACTAATTTCCAATTTGTGTTCCTCTACCTCGAAATGAAGGTTTCCAATGTAAGCTTCCAGATCCTTCTGCTTGAATGTATCACCTACTTGTATCTTTAACATTGTTTTGGGCATCTCTAAGTAGTAGTAGATGGGAATAATAATCTGCAATAACATATTAGTAAAATCATAACATATTAACGACGTTTTCAATGGATGTAAGCTTAATCGATACTAATTCTACTTATGTTTGTATCCATCAAATTACTTTGTAATATTCAAGTACTTTATTAATTTTTAATTGTAGATATTACAGTAGTAACAAATGTACATGGTACTGACTTATCAGAATGATTTAATCATAAATAATGATAAAAAATAGTACATATCACATAAAAGGTACATGGAGAAAGAAAGAAAACTAGATACAGTACATTTGTATTCTTATACACCTCCACTATGTAAAGCTTTATATGTTCCGTTTATTTCAATGGAATAGGGCACTAAAGCATACACGTTATCATATATAAATATACAGTGGGCAAGGAGAACAAATACATATGTTAGTTACTCTAATATCGATAATGTGAATGTTTATAAGAAAATCGTCTGCCAACATTGTAGTTTATGGAAAATATCAATGTTTCAGGGCCTTATATATGGGATGTATATGGTGTGTGATTGATGTTTCCAAGCCATGTTTTTGTTACCTATATATTACTAAGCTGCGTGTGTGTGATGGGTCATTATTATGGTGCAAAGGTAAACCACCTCTCAGTAGATGTTGAGGTGGGTATTGGATAATATCAAGTAAATAATGTCTGATAACTCTGATTACTTTGATTACGGAGACATGTTTTTATATCTGCTGATTACTGTGGAATATTATTAGCTTTGATTACTGTGGCATACTATTTTATCTGATTACTGTGGCATATTATTATTATATCTTATGACAATAGCAGAGATCTATATATGATTACTGTGGCATATTATTATATCTGATTACTGTGGTATATTACTAAATCTGATTAATGTGGCATATTATTATATATGATTACTGTTGCAGAGTATTATATCGATTACTGTGGCATATTATTAAATCTGATTAATGTGGCTTATTATTATGTTAGATTACTGTGGCATATTCTTATATCTGATTACTGTGGCAGAGTATTTTATCTGATTACTGTGGCATATTATTATATCAGAGCACTGTGGCATATTATTATATCTGATTACTGTGGCATATTGTTATATCTGATTACTGTGGCATATTATTATATCTGATTACTGTGGCAGAGTATTATATCTGATTACTGTGGCATATTGTCATATCTGATTACTGTGGCATATTAATATATCTGATTACTGTGGCAGAGTATTATATCTGATTACTGTTGCGGCTTGTTATATATTGGCAAAATTGTATATTATTAGTATTGTAGTAAAGTATTATAATTGATTACTCTAGTATATTATAATATCTGATTACTGTCGCATACTATCATATCTTATTACTGTGGCAAAATATAGTATCGCATATCTGAGGCATACTATCGTATCTAATTGCCGTGACAGTATTAGACCTGACCTGATTATTTGGTCAAAGTATTGTAACTGATTACCTTTTCATATTATTAGATCTGATGACTGGGTTATATTAATTTATTTGATTATTTAGGTATATTATTACATTTCATTACTGTGGCAAAGTATTATATCTGATTGCCGTAGCATGTCATTGAATATTCATCGATGCGTACTCTGCTATAATGTGGTTCCAAATTAGTTATTGCCTTTCTAAGAACATGACACACATAACATTTTCATAATAATTATAATTACAAACATGTATAGGCCATATCAATATTTTGTGCTACCACACTCTGCTTTATTTTTATTGCTGTCTGGTTCAATGTAGTGTACGCACGTTTTGTCTCATTCAATGATCACACTTTTGAAATTATATCCTTTACATTTTGTATCGGAAACCTGTACAGATCTAATTGTTTGGTGAGAATTGCATCTGCATTTAGTATCATATATCACAAATGAATGCTGCCCCTCGGATTAGCAGCATATGTGTCTTCCTTACATATTCTGCATTAGCCTCCACTAATTAATTTGAAAGAGATGTATTTAGTCTACCTTTCTTGCAATGCATACTGATCAATCTAGCTACACTGATAAACATTTTTTTTCCACAGGCTCTAACATTTAGCATGTGTAATATGCGAAAAAAGAGCACCCAGTTCAGACTGTATTTGTGTACAGTAACTTCCAGTACTTACATACAATTTTGCAATCAATCTCATTTTGGAAAATGACTGTTTGTGGCGTTGCCCGACCCAAAATTAAATTAGGACCATGTGTTATCAAGTAAGTCGGACAAGCCACTGTTTATTGTTACACATGACCGCAGGCTAACACCATTCCTTACGTAAGTTGCCATAGTTAAGAGAGGAAGCTGACCAAGGCCCGTCAGATGTGTAATTAGCACCTTGGGCTGGAATGATGTTTTGGACATCAAAGAAGCTGTCAGAAGGAATGGGCGTGCCTTATCTTCTGGATACGCTGACGGACCGCAAGATTGAAGGAGTCGAGTGGATAGGGCCCCAGCGCTACCCAATCAGAATCGAGGAAGGGGTGGGACCCTGATTTATTTTAAAATATAATATCTTTCACCGGCCGGCTAGCTTTAGTTTCCGATTACCCGTTAAGGAGGATTGTCTGTAAAGAATTGGAACTCCGTAGCCATACGTTAATTGGCGGGAAAACAAACCTTAGAAACAGAATTCTAAGTGAAGCTTCTAAAAGGGTCAGTGAGTTATTTGTTCGATCTTTGCTGTCTGCGACTGCATTTAATTGTAGATCGGGTATATTCGTGTTATTACTAAAATCGTAGTAGGAATAATTATTTTGTGATGTTGATATGTTTGTATATTTTGAAGAATGGGTTTCTATTTGTAAAGAATCGTATTGCTTGCTAGCCGTAGTAAGAATTACTACTATTATAATTCGCTATGTGATTATTTTATAGTACAATAGCACATTATCCTTGTAATTATAGAAATTGAATGTTATCTTTGAAATGATTTCAATGTGAGAAATTAATAATATGAATATTGGAATACTTGTGTACGCTTGTGGGAGTTTAGTGTACAGACATACGTCTGGCTGTCGTAATATTGTTACGTACAATGAGATTAAATATATATATATATATATATATATATATATATATATATATATATATATATATATATATATATATATATATATATATATATATATATATATATATATTAGATATACTTATGTGATATGATGTATGAATATATGATATCGTGCTATTACGCCATTGTTTCCCTGTAAGAGTGTGTGGGAATTTCGATGTGTATGTATGCGTGTCCTAAACGTAATAGCCTTATCTGATGGTTAATGGATGATTTAGTGTGAGGTGAGATTTGATAAACCATATGTTAACGCCTTGTGATTTTCACAGGAAGCTTCGGGGGACAGACTAGTGAGTGGTCCCAGTGTCTCCGTTATAGAGGGAAGGAAGAGAAGAAAGAGGGAAATCTGAAGAGGAAGTTTCGGGGGACAGACCAGAAAAGTGGCCCCAATTGTTGTGATAAGAAAGGAAGGAATGTGAAGGGAGGAGAGAAACCGGGAGAGGTGAAATTCAGGAAGAGCGGAAGGATAGGATAATAGATGAGTACAACCAAAGGCCAGGTGGAAAAATCGAACTCACACTGAAAATCATAAGATGAAATAGGCTATCACTTAGAGGACAAGTGATTATGTGACATTTAACTTTCTAGGTTTCATTAAATTGTTATTGTTGAATTTCATCTTCGTGTTATATATATATAATATATAACTGGGGGCTCAGAGCCGTATACCTATTCGGGCTTTAATCTAAATTTAAATTCACGAGCCAGGTGGAACTTCTATAATATTTTAATTAATATTTTGGAAGTACCACACCCCAACCTTTGCAGAACGCTACAGCGGGCGCTTTCGTCCGGGATTGAATTGGACATAAATATTAGTTTAAAGACCTAAAGTTTATTTGTTAGGAGTATTAATGAACAGTGTGAAACAGTTGAGAGTTATTTTCCATCCTGTGTATTTTGCATTTTTATGATTTTCTCATCTTATGTTTGTTATATTTGATATTTGCATGCTTTGTAGATCTTTAATTACCTGCAGTATTTGTGAAGCAAATATCGAGCAAATATCTTACCTGAAAGGAATTAGTTGTCGACAGGTAAGTATTTGGCTAGGAAGTTGTAAAATCTGTCCATTGTTAGCAGGGTTGAGACAAGGTATCACTTCGTATTAGTATATAAACATGGCTACAGAAAGGCAAATGATCAAAGAGTACCGTGCCATGGGGTCGGAAGATCTTGGATACGAAGGAGATCGCCTGGCTGCATTTATCGAAGAAAGAATCAAGGAATGGAAGGCAGAGAAAGCGCTGGCAAAGGAAGCAGCGGAGAGAGCATCAGAAAGAGAGAGAGAGAGAGCTGGAGCTAGCCAAAATAGCAGCGGACAAAGAGCTAGGCAAAATAGCAGCGGACCAAGAGCTAGCCAAAATAGCAGCGGACCAAGAGCTAGCCAGACTCACTCACACTCTTGAAATGGAAAATTTGAGGGTAGAATCTAGGTCTAACGACCGGGACGACGCCAGTACGAGCTCTGGAGGGACCGGACGACCTTTCATCGACCACCGGATGGTCCAGATCAACATGCCACGCTTCAATGACAAGGAGGAAGCTATTGACGATTTTCTCGTGCAGTTCGAGAAACTCGCACACGCCCATCAGGTCCCTGAACAGCACTGGGCCATTAATGTCTCAGCCTTTTTGCAAGGTGCAGCTCGGGAAGTCTACCACGGCTTAGCTGCAGAAGAGGCTGACGATTATAATGCGCTCAAGAAGGCCCTTCTTTGCCATTATCGGCTGACCGCCGAAACGTACCGTAAACTTTTTCGGGACTCGACGAAAAAGCTAACGGAAACCCACTCTCAATTCCACAACCGTGTTCGAGGTTTATTTGAAAAGTGGATGAAAATGGCCGAAGTCGAACGTTCGTACGAGGGGCTACGCGAGGTTATACTCAAAGAACATGTCCTGAGTACTTACCGTCGCGAGTTGACAGTCTTCCTAGCAGAGAGGGAGCACCGTACGCTCGAAGAGATCGCTAGCATGGCGGAGCGATACGAACAGGCGCACTCGAAGAGTGGAAGTTCCGAAGGTGCGGATCGACCCCGACCCACTGAGTCGCGCCGGGTGCTTGAGGTGTAGCCGGCACTCCGTAACCGTCAGGGCGACGGGAGGGCCGGAGGGGGATCTACAGGTAGGGATGCCACCCATAGACCTGGACAGGCCTCACCTCCGAAAGCGGGATTTGCAGATCGGCGAGGGCCGCCGACGTGTTACAACTGCAAGCGCCCGGGGCATATAGCCAGGGACTGTCCCAAGGGGAGTGGGGCCCAGGTGAATGCCGTCGCTAGGAATGATTATGAGCCGAGAGTAAATGGCAAACCTTCAAATCTCGCGTCTGCTACTGTCAATGGAGAAGGTGCCACCATCTTGTATGACACCGGGTGTACTGTCCCAGCCCTAGTCGACAGGAAGTACGTTAAGCCCGAGGATTACACAGGGGAGGTAATCGAAGTTCAGTACGCGAACAGCGCGCGTGACTCATTGCCAATGGCTGTCATTGACCTCGATTCACCGTACGTGAAGGGGAAAATTGAAGCTGCGTGCTTGGATGGTCTATCACATGACGTCATACTGGGAGGTCATTATGTGTTGCCACAACCGAACCCTGAAACTTGCACACCGATACCAGTGAGTGCTGTGGATACCAGGTCCAAGAGTCGACACACGGAAGCAAAGCCGATGGAAGTTCCAACGTCACCGGTGAGTAACGTTCTTCCGGCCGAGTTGAGTAAGCTGCAACAGGAGGACGCAACTCTGGTGCAGTTGCACAACCACGCTGTAGCAAGAACAGAGAAAGGAAGAGAGACCGCCAGAAATTTTGTTGTCACCACGATAGTGACACGAGGAACACCTAATTCGTCTATTTTACCAACAAGGGCCATGTCCGACTCCGAAAACCAACCAGAGAGGTCGGTAAAGGCTGGAAAGAAAGTAATAGCGACGAAGGTCACCGGAACAGTAAAATGGTTCAACGTAAAAAGCGGATATGGCTTTATCAACAGGGATGACACCAAGGAAGATGTGTTTGTCCACCAAACAGCCATTATCAAGAACAACCGCAGGAAATATATTCGAAGTGTTGGGGATGGTGAGACTGTAGAATTTGACGTAGTGGAGGGGAAAAAGGGCAACGAAGCTGCTAACGTCACTAGACCTGGTGGAGTCAATGTCCAGGGTAGCAAATATGCTGCAGAACGGCGTAGTTATCGTAGATTCTACAGGAGGAGACCAGTCCAACAGTACCGGAAGTGGAGAATACCGTCATAAAGGTACAGAGAACGTAGGCGCTGATTTCATGAGCAGAAGCGCTGAAATTTAATAATCACTCTGTGTATATATATTTTGTTTTATTCGTGTAGTGTCACGATGATTTTGTTTATTCGTGTAGTGTCACGATGACTTTGTTATTTATTCGTGTAGTGTCACGATGATTTTAGTTTTAATCGTATAGTAAAGCCTTTGCATTTGGAGTAATTTTGAGGGAATAAAATCCCGATTTTATTCTCAAGCGTGGGGGAATGTGGCGTTGCCCGACCCAAAATTAAATTAGGACCATGTGTTATCAAGTAAGTCGGACAAGCCACTGTTTATTGTTACACATGACCGCAGGCTAACACCATTCCTTACGTAAGTTGCCATAGTTAAGAGAGGAAGCTGACCAAGGCCCGTCAGATGTGTAATTAGCACCTTGGGCTGGAATGATGTTTTGGACATCAAAGAAGCTGTCAGAAGGAATGGGCGTGCCTTATCTTCTGGATACGCTGACGGACCGCAAGATTGAAGGAGTTGAGTGGATAGGGCCCCAGCGCTACCCAATCAGAATCGAGGAAGGGGTGGGACCCTGATTTATTTTAAAATATAATATCTTTCACCGGCCGGCTAGCTTTAGTTTCCGATTACCCGTTAAGGAGGATTGTCTGTAAAGAATTGGAACTCCGTAGCCATACGTTAATTGGCGGGAAAACAAACCTTAGAAACAGAATTCTAAGTGAAGCTTCTAAAAAGGTCAGTGAGTTATTTGTTCGATCTTTGCTGTCTGCGACTGCATTTAATTGTAGATCGGGTATATTCGTGTTATTTCTAAAATCGTAGTAGGAATAATTATTTTGTGATGTTGATATGTTTGTATATTTTGAAGAATGGGTTTCTATTTGTAAAGAATCGTATTGCTTGCTAGCCGTAGTAAGAATTACTACTATTATAATTCGCTATGTGGTTATTGTATAGTACAATAGCACATTATCCTTGTAATTATAGAAATTGAATGTTATCTTTGAAATGATTTCAATGTGAGAAATTAATAATATGAATATTGGAATACTTGTGTACGCTTGTGGGAGTGTAGTGTACAGACATACGTCTGGCTGTCGTAATATTGTTACGTACAATGAGATTAAATAGATATATATATATATATATATATATATATATATATATATATATATATATATATATATTAGATATACTTATGTGATATGATGTATGAATATATGATATCGTGCTATTACGCCATTGTTTCCCTGTAAGAGTGTGTGGGAATTTCGATGTGTATGTATGCGTGTCCTAAACGTAATAGCCTTATCTGATGGTTAATGGATGATTTAGTGTGAGGTGAGATTTGATAAACCATATGTTAACGCCTTGTGATTTTCACAGGAAGCTTCGGGGGACAGACTAGTGAGTGGTCCCAGTGTCTCCGTTATAGAGGGAAGGAAGAGAAGAAAGAGGGAAATCTGAAGAGGAAGTTTCGGGGGACAGACCAGAAAAGTGGCCCCAATTGTTGTGATAATAAAGGAAGGAAAGTGAAGGGAGGAGAGAAACCGGGAGAGGTGAAATTCAGGAAGAGCAGAAGGATAGGATAATAGATGAGTACAACCAAAGACCAGTTGGAAAAATCGAACTCACACTGAAAATCATAAGATGAAATAGGCTATCACTTAGAGGACAAGTGATTATGTGACATTTAACTTTCTAGGTTTCATTAAATTGTTATTGTTGAATTTCATCTTCGTGTTATATATATATATATATATATATATATATATATATTATATATATATATATATATATATATATATATATATATATATATATATATAACTGGGGGCTCAGAGCCGTATACCTATTCGGGCTTTAATCTAAATTTAAATTCACGAGCCAGGTGGAACTTCTATAATATTTTAATTAATATTTTGGAAGTACCCCACCCCAACCTTTGCATAACGCTACACTGTTTTACCACTTTGCCTCCGATCTTACACACCGGACATATAAATGTGACGTTCTAACCATGCTTGGAATGCCAATAACTAAAATATTAGGTCCATGTCCTAATTTGAAATGATCACTATCATTAACAAGAACACATTTTTGATGTTAAGTTGGTTTGTTTAGAATATAAATCCGAAATAAAGATATAATAAGACAATTGAATAAACCCATTTTATGACATAAAATGGAAATAACGTGGCACATTAGGCAGATAAAGCGTTAACCTTGTCTGAGGACTCTCCTACTATCTTGATATTGCCTTTAATCATAAGTTGTATTCGCTGATCCTCCATAACTAGATAGTCTTTTGAGACTTCTGGACCTAGTGTGTAACCTTGTTTCTCCAATTCTTCCACGTGAGAGGAGACAAGATCTCTTCTAACACACTGTACTGTCAACAAGTATGGGTCGGTCTTGTTCTGCTTTGCTATCATACGGACAACAAAACCATTGATGTAGACATGTAAATCTTCCGCCGCTTTTAATATTTCCTCTTGGTGTGTACCATGGCGCGCTTCTATCTCCAGAAGTCTTTAAAACATTAGAGTGAAATTAACATACATTTACATTTTAATTATCAATAGTGTACAAAAGATAGGTGCACGTGCACATTCATCACACATATAAATATGCAAAATATTTATGAGATAAAAGCAATCCCGCAAAGGAGAACATAAATATAAAAACAAAATAAAATAGCACGAAATTAATTTGATATGGATACACGATGTCCTGAAATATGTTATTAGCAGAAAAGGGACTGAAACGTCCAATGTGTACATTTAGTAGAATATATAAGCTTTAGCAGCAAACAGTAATTCTACTTCTACTAATGAAGTCTATTAAAAAGCTAATATTTTGTTTTTCTTTCTTTCTTTCTTTTTTATCTATTCCTTGTATAATTTTTTTATTTTTATTTTCCTCACCATACTATTCAAATCGTCAATATGCCCAATGTTGTTTTTGTAATGCTATAAATCCAGATTGAACTTTGTAGTACTGTATTTCATCAAAGTCTTTGAAGACCTATTCTGTTCTATCAAAGGATATTTGAGATCTGACAAAATTACAATGTTGGGTATAACGTACATGTATGACGATTTGAGACGGGGTAGTTTGATAGAAGCATCCAACTTCTTGTCATTGTGCTCAGTATCACCTAACCGCCACGGCTCATCATTGGCTTTAAAGACGTAAAACCATTTCCCGGAGGCTGTCGCTTTTCTTTCTGAAAGAATGGGGCAAAAATGTACCTTTATTAAAACTTTTAAAGTCAATTATTTCAGTTAATTTTATATCTAGGTTATTTGCATGATGACGTCCACAATGTAAACCTTACAGGCGTAAAGGAATCAAGTATAGAATTAGACATTCCATGTAAAAGCAGAAATATGCTCAACATAAAAGTATATATACTTGAATTCACATTTTCCTGACACGAGCACGAGCGATGCACATTTTATTATACCAATCCTTAGCACAGCTGGTGTTAAACAGACATCAGTCGACATTAATCTAAAAGCTTTCTACATATTACCAGCGCCGGATTAAGCACCGTGGAGGCCCATAGGCAGTCAAACTTTTGGGGCCCCAGAACCACGGTCACGGTCTCATGGGGGCCCCTGATGGGGCCCATAAAAGTCGCGGGGCCCATAGGCAGTTGCGTACTCTGCCTAATGGGTAATCCGGGACTGCATATTACCTATCTATATGTATAGCATTCTTATCCAAGTGGTGGGATGGATAAATGATCATTCAGAACCAAACCATAGCGCCTATCAAATTAACGCTATACAATATTTGTCCAACTTTATAAGGTCGGCATGTATGTGGTAGACTTGCAATACGTGTTCCCCACATATCTGATTATTTGTTTGTTAGAGACTATTACGTTCTGAAACGTCGAAGATACCATGTTACTGTGTGCTCCAAGTATTCTGGATTCTTTTCCATGGTCATTTGATAACCTAGTTTTAACGTTGATTTATGTCCATGAACCTTATACGTTATATTGATCAGAAATACAAAGGTATCTTCGTTAACCTCTGCGCACGTTCATTACATTTAAATTATATTGCGTCAATTTCGGAATACATTCAGGTGCCTAAAATCGAATTTGTTTAATACACCCCCAAGAATAATGTTTTTGAATTATTTTTTTAATTATTATTTCAAAATAACTGAGATCAATATTAGTTTACTGAGTAAGGTACCAGTCTTAACCTTGGGAAGTTAGATAATAAGATGAAAACGTAAAATTGTTTAATAGGAATGTCTGTTAGAAAATTCGTTTTATTTCACGATAATCTTCATTTCATTCCTCCAACTCTATGATCATAAAACAAGTAACAGAAAGAAGCGAAAACGTCAAGTTCAGTCAAATCAATGAATATATATATATATATATATATATATATATATATATATATATATATATATATATATATATATATATATATATATATATTACATAATAATAACAATTGAATAGAAAGTTATAGTATTGTGACTTAAACTCCAAGTATCAATTTGTTATATCACAAGACCAAAAATATATAGTGTTCCGATTTAAGTCCTATATTGCATGCGGTCAGGTACCAGTAGTATTGAAGAGGTTGATGTAAAACACGTATTGATATAGCACCATGATCGAATCCAGAATGTCGTTGAATGATTTTTAACAATAATCTCAAAAAAGCACATTAATTCCAACAAATAAAGTTCAAACAAATGGTTCCTCTCAAATTATAACTGAACACACCAATACGGATTCAACAGACCTAGCAACCTTATATAAAAACCAAGAGATTCACAGTAAAATGAACATGATGTGGTTCACAACCTCTTTTCTAGGACTTTATATGTTTGTATTGAAAAAAAATTGTTTGTTTGAAAGAAACACCTTACACTTGAACTCAAATTTATGTCAACAAACTATGTATACGTAACATACATGACATGAAGCAGGATCGCAACAAAACAATATCCCCAATCACGGACAAAGGTCAATCAAATGATGCAAATTAAATATGCATACCATAGTTGAAATTGATTTAGCAGGAATTAGCATATAATTCACTTAATCTGATTAACCCCGTTCTATATTAACATATATTTGACCTTTAACTTGATATAGGTAAGTTATATCGAAATAGGCATCTAATTTACACTGATTGAGTTGGCTTTAAAATAAAATTACATTCATAGAATATTGTAACATTTTATGCACAAAATAGCGTCTTTTTCAACATTTGAGTCTATGTCGTTTTTTATCTAAGAAACGTGACACTACAAATTGTATGGAATTTCGGTTATTACCTTACCGATGACAAATATAAAATAAATCAAAGTAAGTGAAAAAAAACTTACCACCTTGTTTACGCTTGATGAGGTCAATGGTAAGGTCCTTTTTAGATTGATATTGACACGATATTGTAATAAGTGGACCCACTGACAGTACATTACGACAGTTGTCATAATTATGAACGGCATAATTGATTGTACTCTCTCTAATATGTCGAATCTTGAAACAAAAACAAAAAACAAGAAAATATTGTAAGATTTAAAGCGAATAAGATTATTTGTATTAACTGCAACAAATCATTTCATAAATTTCCGTTGATTTAAAGCTTTGTGAACATGCAAGCACAACACCCCTGGAAGGCTTGTGTCGCTCGATCTGTTTACTACACTAGACACATGGTCTGCCAAGAAAAGGCCAATATATAAAGAAAGTAGGTACCCACTCTACAGGCAGTTATGTTGATGCTTTCTTCATAATTGTGTGATACCGCTGTTACAGTTTAATAAAAACACATGTTACTATCATCTTTTCGCTTGGCATTCGCCCGATATGAATATTAATGCACTTTTAATTGATTGTGAAAATTCCTTTGGGGGCGCCCTAAAAATATTATTAACTGAGAAAGTTGTTATGTAAGGTAAAGTTGGTACATTTGCAACATGCACACTAGAGAGAATGTTGGTATAGCTCTTTGTTACTTTTGAATGCTGCGGATGAACGTGTGGAAACAAAAATGATATCAGGACAAACTTAACGAAAATGACCGCACCCTTGTGCACAACCGATTACCCCGAATAAGTGTAAAGGCCATTTTGTTCAGCAGCTAAAAAAACAGGAAAAATCTGAACTTTGCCAGACCAGACAATACTAGTTTCTGAAAGTGCAATGACTGAATTACCAAATATGTACAATTTAAAAACCGTGATTGGTTTTTGTTTATAAACATTAACCTCTGAATATGAGAAAGTGAAAATGACCACTCGAACCTGTCAGTTTTGTTAGGTGCAAAATCAAAATACCGTCAAACTTTATAATCTAAAAGTCCTATTACACACAAAAATTGGGGATTAAAAGTTATATGATAAATACTTAAGATATTCAAGGTCCTGTTTAAACAACCAGTATAATCAGCGAGACACCTCGGGAAAATTATTTTCGTTGGAAAGTCTAAGCTAGATATTAGAGAGCGCCCAATTAGAAGTATTTACAAAATTAGCAATATATTAAATACGTCGTCGTCCTATCTCATCAGTACCCTATAATGTGATAACTAGCCCTGTGGTGAGAAACACCAATGCAATGCTTAGTTCTTGTTCAAACACACGTTGTCTTTCACACAGTGAAGATGCCTAGCTGGGGGGGGGGGAGCAGAGGGGAACTGATCAACCTAGTTATATATATATATTATGTTATATTCGAATGCCTTTGATGTAATTTTTGTTTTTCTTAAAATCATCTACTTATTGGTTTTGAAGTGAAAATTAATTGGATGATTTCACCTAATTAAGTAGATATAACAGGCGAGGGAACAAACACCCAAACCAGTGGGGTAAATGAGTGGGGTAAATGAGCATAAATATTTGTATCAGTCATTCACGAAGCCTTAAAGAGGGAGTGGATATGACAACTGGATTCCAGTGTATATAGAGTTTGGTCAGTATGTTTAGAATAATAATAAACTTATGATCAGGCCCGGTCCTATGATGTGCATTGCCCAATGCAACATGTGGAGCCCAAGGCGTGGGGCCCCATACAAAACAATGGCATAGCGAGTAAGCGAGAGATCCAAGGCGGTTCATTTGTTCACCTTGCTTTATGGACGAGCCTGCTTGTGATGTCTCTTTTACCGTTCTTATACCAATCAAAGTACATAATTCATATTGCTGAGAGTGACATCCTTCATAAAGAAAACTCTCCACTCCGCCCCCCCAAAAATATAAAATATAATCTTAGCATTTGGTGGACAATAACTGCAGACCATAATAAAAGATGCAAAGCTTTATCTAATGATGCCAGCGGAATTTTGAACGGTACATACACATGTTTTATGGTTTCGAAACATGTGGGACTAATATATCCATCAATAAATGTTATTTGAACTAAAGTATTTGGGTTTGGAGAAAATAACAACATTATTTGAACTGCTTGATGTTCTTTTGCCAACTAATTGTGTTTGGTAAAATATCATACAATATGCCTAGAAAACATAATCCAACACTCATTCAAACCAAGCATCAATAAGCATAACATACACATACTGGGGTTACCACATTCACTAAGGTATGCGTACCCTAGCCTAAGTTTATCAGAGCGATGATGTGAAATATGTAACTCGGAAAGCTGTGTAGGAGTAGATTTTAGACCAGTCAAAACAGCAACATACAAATAAATTGCAACAAATAGCAAAAAAAAAAGAACAATCTTTGATTTTGTTAAACCACGTTTACCCCCGGCACACATAATAAGATATATTTACCCCTAACATCAATCGTGTAGGCTTGGAAAATCCATCCTTTGGTACTGCAATCTTTACGTTCTTATCATACTGAGATAGTGAGCTAATGCCTGGTGTGTTGACTATAATCTCCTGACATCGAACTCTAGTGATGACTACTATTTTTATCGATTGAAATTTATTGACCTCAATGCCGGCTAAGTGAAAATTCTGAAATTAAAGACACAATGCAAAAAAATGTTTGATATTTTGTGTGCAGTACGAGTCTTTGAGACATAACAATTAAAAGACGCTGCATTTGTTCCGAGTTTAACAATATGAACAACATTACTATCAAATTAACAATCATAATCTAACTTTAAAAGATAATTCTTAAACAGGGATTATTATAAAAGACATATTAAGGTGAGAAAAATGTTCTTTTTCTGAAAAGGTACCTGCATGTCATCGTTTGCAGGTGCTGGCACAGTACGATGTTCTTCCCAGTCTCTGTTGTCTATAGAAGCTTTGATCACCACCTCATCGCTATGAGTGTCTGCCACGGGGAAATGGGGAACGTACACTCGGACTGGAAACTAAACGTAATATACGCAATGTGTATTTAAATGTTAATGTAGCAATGTCAAGAAATAATTGCGACTGAATGATCCGAACAAACTAAAAGTCACAAACGAACGAACAAATATATATCCTTAACTGTTATGTTGATAGTTTCAAGGGCCACGTCGAACGGCAATTTTAAAAAAAAGCTTCATCACTTTCAGTAATCTGAACTGTATTTACTTATATACACCACAGAAAAGGTTATCTATCTGTCTCAATATATATATATTATATTTTTGTGTGTGTGTGTGCGTGTTTGTATGTGTGTGTGTGCGTGATAGTGAGTAGATATGTGCATATTATGTCACTAGCGTTGACATTACATCTCATAAATGAATAACGCAGATAATACATGTGTTAAAGACATATATCACGACGATTACATTTTTTCTTTTTTAATTTTTTTTTCTCCTTCACATTTACCTAAATATTAGCACATTGACATCACCGACAACGTCATATATACTGCTACTACTTCCGGAAGTATGATAATGATTGCCTGAACGACTATACTAGTAGTAACGATAGATATACATCTTGATAAAACGTAAACTGTGACGGTCACATGGTTCATCAATATTATTAATACTGCTGCGGCTGGTACTACTAGCACTGCTAATTGCATTGCAAATACTACTACTACTCCTACGACAACTGCAAATCCCACTGCTATTTTTGCTTCTAATTAATATGCTTACTCACATTATTCTACTACTATTACTACTACTACTACTACTACCACTACTACTACTACTACTGCTACTACTATTGGGGAGCCCCGAGTGGCCGAGTGGTCTAAAGCGCTTTTCGTTACGGATCACTGCCTTTACACCTCTGTCTGTGTAGGTCTGAGTCTCAGATTCGGCCAATGTGGGTAGGTGAGACAGCTTGTCAGTAACTTCTCGTTCGTCGGTGTTTCTTTCTGGGGTTCTTGTATCACCATTAATACTGGCCGCTATGTATAGCATATTGTGTGCTGAAATATGGCGTTAAACACTACAATAACTACTACTACTACTACCAATATTAATATTACAATTACTAATAGTAAAATGGTTTGCCACTAATACCCGAAGGTCTGTGCAGCCGCTCTTCAACTTGACCTGAATTGGGGAACTAACTAATTTATCTCCCATATTAATGGTTACGTCTCCTTCTTTCCACTGCTCAAAAGCCGTACACTCGATATCATTTTCAGACAGTGTTCCTCTAAAGACCGAAATGTAACAACAAACTCCGTGATGGTAGCTATCCTGGTCTTCCTCCGGCCTAATGTAGCTGTAGGTAAGAATAGATTCACGTTATATTTATGTACGCAATTATTTACCGTGCTAGAATGGAAAAGTTGACTGAATAATTGATTACTAAAAAAATATCATTGAAATTAGAAAATAATTAATAATATAAAATGTAGTACAAAAGATGAACACAGAAGTTCTTCAGAAGATAAACAAGCCTGAATATTCGCAACATCATTAGGATACAAAGAAGAGCTGGACAATGCTGTAATGTGTCATGTTTGTACACCATATGTATCATATGATGCACACATATGACACACGATTTTAATGTCCAATGTTTATAAATCAGGTTAGCTACAATTATACGAATTTCCCAAACAGACGAAACTTGTTTACCATCTTCCAAATTTGTAAAACGAACACAATTATAATTTAGAATTAATCTTGATAGTATGTATAACTATCTTGTAAATGTCTTGATGTAACGAGATTCATAAATTATTGATATTCACTCTGGGACGAAGAAGTCCCTGTATTTATGAGATGGCTCTGAGTCTCTGTACTAATATGCATTATACCTTTGCACAAGCCTATATATTTCTGGAAGTAAACCTGTTCGTGTGCATTTATGCATATTTCAATCACGAAATGCAACTTTTTATAATCAACTTCTGTGTCAATATTGCTTCCCCGACAAGACAAACTCTGCCTTGTGGTTCGAAAACCTACGTATATAATAATGTATGTGTTTTATACAAAGTCAGCGACATCTATGTGAATATAATAATTATTGTGAAGTGAAGTGAAGTGAGAGTATATCTATTTTTGCACGTGTAAAATGCCCGTGGTAGTGTGACATTGTTTACAGAATTCTACCTGACAATTTAAATACTAACATAGATTTCTCTCAAGTAGTATATGTCATCAACAGATCACATGATTTAATTATATTGAGAAACTTTTTTTATTTCGTTTTTCCTTATATTTGTTAAGTATTTAATCCAGCCCGACAGACCAATATTAAGTTAAGGATGACGTTTTCTTTATAAATTGCATTGAAAGAAGTAAAATAAAAAACAAAAACTCTTTGCTATGCGACATATGCAACGAATGTATGGTGTTTATTCGGTTAGAACATCACCGAAATTTAAAGTCGCTATGCACTCTGTATAAAGCGGTATATACAATGTTTGCATAGCGTTTATTCGGTGTATATTTCGTTGAATTGTAATCAAATAAAAATACAATCCTTATAATTAAATTCCGCAGCAGTATATATTAAACAATCGAATAGTTTATTAACATTAGTTATGTTATCATACTTTAAAATGCACTTATTGCGTGCAATAATACAGAACAGTACAGACTCATGACGTGTATCTGCAGTCGATCAGAGAAAAACATTGCGTTTTTCTTTATAAACTAATCCCATTTCATAGTTGAAGACAAATGCAACAGTTCAGGTAAAAAGTCTCAATCGGCACTTGCAGGATTGTTTTTTTTAAAAGGTGAAGTATTTGCTTTGCTGATTACAATCTTACACAACCGTACAAGCTTTCATATACGTATAATAGTAATAATAATAACGAGGATTTTGTATAGCGCCTTATCGTTAGAAGCTCTAAGCGCTTTGCAAAATCTATAATGATATGACTATAAAAACGAAAAACGAAAACAACCACCACGAAATTAGACAACATAACAAATGCTGAAAATATGTAAGGTAGGAAACATTATTAGGTTTTTAAATGTGTTCTTAAATGGATCACTGTGTCTGTGACTATTTTTAATGAGCAATTAAAAATTAATTCCACGGTGCTGAGGCCTGGTATGCAAAAGAACGTTGTTCATATGACTTCGTTTTCATAGTTGAAATAATTAGAAAATGATTGTCAGAATAGGAGCTTACGTATCTTGCTGGTGTGTTTACAGATGGGTGAGGCCGAATAGGTTTGCTGGACGGAAGTCCGTTAGTAAAACGTAGCACTAAGAACACATTTTCTGTTTGATTTTGGATCGAAATGGGCAGCTAGTGTAGGATACAGAGCAGCGGGGAGGTGTGCTCTGATCGTAGTACTCTAAAGATGATCCAAGCAGCTGTGCGTTGAACTTTTTAAAGTTTCTAGAGTAGATATTGAGACGAACCAGACATAATTGAGTTACGGTAGTCTAGTCTTGAAAGTACTAATGAACACAAAAGTGTTTTAGTTGCATCAACTAATAGATATTTGCGAATGGAGCCGATTCGTCTCAGCTTAGGATATACAGCCTTGCATATGTTTATGACACTTTGGTGCAATGCGAGAGAACTGTCTCTAGTAACACCTAAGTTTAGTACCGACTGTGTGAATTTAATGTTGCTGTTGCTGATATTTATTATTCGAGGTGAAGGATGTGAATGATAAAGAATTTGTGATGTGATCAGAATGGCCTCACGTTTATCATTATTTATCTGCAACCTGTAACATGTCATCTATGATTTCACATCTTAAATGCACATCTCTAGTCCTTGGATGTTAGCTTTAAATTTAGTTAGGTGACTACACGTGTATATTTGGGTGTCAGTGGCGTACAATTGGAGAGACTCTTGGTGATGATCCATGACAGTTGATAGCGGATAATTGTATATAATGAAGAGAACCGGTCCGATAATTATGGGTTAGTTTTTAATATGACATATATTTATTTACTTTGTTTGTTCTACGGCACTTTTATTTATATAATTAAGCCTTAAGTTGAATTAGAAAATGAGCATAAGATAAGAAAGATTAGTGCATTTGTATGGTATAATAAGAAAGAGAATTTCGGATGGAAATATTGCACGACTTCGTTATTGCAGTACATCTGATAAAACGAGTTCATATTTACCCATACAAATGCAGTTACTTTTTATTGTATGCTCATTTTCCTAATTCGTATTCTACTTAAGGCTTACTTTTATAAATAAAACTGAATACGCAAGTTCAAACGAGTCATTACACAGCGACAACGTTATTAATGAGCACATAACTCCTCCGCTTAGATATAAATTTGAGTAGAGTTGCGCTAAGCATAACTTTCTAAAAAACAAATGGCGTTTTGGTCTATTTTAAATTGAATGTGTAGTCATATTGTGAATGAATGCGCATTGCAACCACTTTTCCGTTTGATCTAGAATGGAAAGTGTGTGGTATTTTCGTCATTGCGAAAAAAAATTCATGATTATTTACTGGGTTTGTCTCTGCACATTATATATGAATACATTGCATTTCAGCAGTGACTGTGCAGTATGCTGTCATCTGCTATCGTGTTTCTGTTCTGTCACTGAATGTTTGAAATCATTATGTTATATACATTAAATTCGTTCAATTTCAATTATCTTATCGATGCTATGGAATATAATAGCTTTTCATTTCGAGTACTCTAAGGAGAATATAATTGTACTTGGAATATAGTTGAAACTGCGGTACAATTTCACAATGTGTAACGAAGATTGAGAACTCTTGAACTTTCTCATGTAATTCGGATTACAGAACTACACAGGTACTTTTTGAGGAAATATAGTATATAAACCTGTTCGTTTGTTTATACCGTTCTTATTACCAACTAAAGAAGACAGATTATACCTAGTCCCTTGCATGTTATTTTAAGGACCCATCAATATTGTGAATTCGGGATTCAATTGCCCGCCTAAATCAGAAATATCGTATGCGTCCATTGTTTGTTTGCAAATAGCGACTAATTTCTTTATTAACCTGAGTTCAATGTAAAATACGCTTTAGTGCAATATCCTACAGTAGTGCACGATTCTGACAATGTAAAGTTACCGGAGCAAAATGAGCAAATAATAGTATTTACTATATCATAGTTCAAATATTTGCATATCTCAGTTTGTTCAAGTATTTGTGCTAATAACGCATAGGTTTTGGATCGACCCCACTGTGCCAGCAAATTATTCTTCTCCGTTTATTTTGTTTCATTTTGTTCTACGAAGTATACTTTAAATTTCCTTTTTATAACAAGATACATATTTGATATCATACATTAATATATGCACACACTAAAGAATTTCTCACATTCGCGTCATTACTTTTACATCACGATATGTAAATAGAATATGTGATTTTAGTTATGCATTGAGAAAAAAGAGAATTGAATGATCATGCTATACAACTTTAAACCACTCTTCCACATCTATGTAATTATTGTCTCGTCCATAAATACGAATAGCAAAGAATACTCAAAGTTACGTGAAAGTCATCCAATTAGCAGGGTCTTTCGATTTTATCTCATCATTTTCGATGTCGTGTGCTTGGTTTTGTCGCCTTTCTTCCTCGAGTTTCCTTGCCTCCTCCTCTTCTTTCTTTCGCCTTTCTTCATCTTGCAATCTTTTCGTCATTTCAGACTCTTGCTTTCTCCTCTTATCCTCTTCTGCCTCTTTCCGCATCATCTCTTCCTCTTTTTTTCGTCTTTCTTCCTCATCTTTTTTCCTTTTCTCATCTGCAAGTATCTCTTGCTCAACCCTGTAACTCACTTCCCTCTCTTCTAGCCAAAAGTTGATGGTACCCTGCATAACAAGGAAGCAGTACGGCAATGTGTATTTGCAGTATACAGTACTTATTTCCTACACTTTATGATTGGCCTCTGTTCAAGATTAATGATACCTGAGTTTGTTATTATTCAAGAACATACAATATGTGGTTATTGAAAAAGATTCATTTCTTTAATTCATTAATAATGTTTGTGTTGAATGTATAATATATATCAGCATTAAAAGGGACAAGTCTCTGTTACCATACAAAACATGTACTGTCAGCTTCTCTTTCAAGCGGGTGCGCTTATGACCAATGATAATATCATGTACCTGATTGTCATCGAACTAAAAATGAGTCAGAAGTTTAAAAAATATCATAGGCAATAAATGTCGGCACTTGTTTTGTCTTCTGCTTCTGATCGCATACATCTGAGGAAGGTAATCAAACATAATTTAAAATTAACATGTACATATATAATTTATTTAGTAACGACCAAAAATCATCGCGAATATATTCCGCCTCTCATCTTATCATCAGGAGACTATAACACAGATACAGTTAGCTCGTTGTAATTAGAGATTTAAGTACGCGATGCAATTTGAAAACAATGAATGCAAATATCACAAAACATAAATATATTTGCTGTCAAAACATGTATTAGAATGGAAAAAGCAAAGCATATAGAACGACGACAGGATATTAATTATAAAAGTCATATCAAAAGTAGAGTCCAACAAGATACTGATATCATATATTGTATGCATATCAAGAGTTACAAGTAATTAAATCAGAAACATTTAAAACCTTTTGTTTCAGTCCCATAAACGACTAAAAATGTTAAATTCTCTCAATAAAAAAATTCTAGTCCAATGGACGCTTTACCGTTTCACCATCAGGTGAATTTAAATGGATATAATGCAAGACGATCTGACAAAAGATAATAATAATGATGCAGTCGATGGCAATTTAGCGACCATTACAAATAACATTCACGGGTTATTGATGTTTGGTAAAAACAAAAACCATGTTCATTTTTGGAGGAAATTATAGGAAACTGTTCAGGAAATGAATTGGAATATCAGCTTTCAATAAGAAATGTCATCTTATATAAAAGACGAGTAAATTATTTAACTAATACATTACACTATTGATGAACATTGATCTCGTCTTTAATACTATTCTTTGCATTTGTAATAAGCACATGCGGATAAAGGGAAATAACTCGCACATATGTTGTGCTAATGATGTATCTGTCTGAACGCCTCAATGCTCCTTTTACTTATGAGCTGTAGCTCTGTGCTGTTTTATACGTGATACGTATAACTAGGTTTGTTTCTTTTCCGAGTCAGAGTTGATAATTGACAATTAAAATACCCACCCCACCCGAATACTAAGCACACTGATGCATAAATGACACTAACGTTAGAGTAGTCGTCTCGATCGAAGTCTACTTTCACTTCAGGTGCCGGCAGAGGATAGTTTAATGCATTTGTTTGAATATTAGAACGAACAATATTTGTATGAGACAGAATATAATATTATACGCTGTTCACAATCGAACACATATCGTGCAAGAACCGTATAGAGGGTTTCACGGTTGCAACGGAGTTACTGGTCGTAGCGCCTACCCCCTCCCTTAGCTCCAATACGCATGCCCACAAAAAATTCATTTCCGGATAGTTTATTGTTCTACACTTGATTAGCAAAACAAAAAGTCAACAAAAGATATACAATGAATCAATTACATATGTCAAACTAATTTTGTTCATACTAGGAGAATAATCAGATAATTAGATTCGGTGTCCATGCTTACATTATATCAGATAATTAAATATTTAAATTCCATACTTTAAGAATGTCAATTAATTAAATTAAATACACTGTCCATATTTATATTATACCTGATAATATAGATTCATTATCCATAATACATTTGTAGGAACATTTCACCTTGCTCTCCAATTTTAAACATTTATTGAACATTTTTGGCTGCATAACTTTAAAGAAAACAATCTCAACAATTTGCATTTTTGATATGTTGATATATCTTTCTGTCTCAGTTACTTTCGCAAGGCTGATAGTTCGTTTATAATACGAGTTAAGAAAGTTATAACACAAGCAGCTGATATATAATGCTAAATATTTTAAATCAGAATTTTGTTTTTTAAATTTTAAAAATGGAACAGTATATTAATGTACTCAGATGAATTTGACAAAACAATAATTACATTAGCTATCATAAAGGAGTGCTATTAATGCTAAAGGAATTCATAGTTTGGGTGTAAAATTTGTATAATATTCAGATTAATGACATTTTAACTTTTTCGTTTCATTTTCTTTTAGAATTTTGAAACATCAAGTATCGGACGCTACATGTAATAATTTTCACATTTGCTGGGGTCTTTAGACAAGATTTCTGATTGCCACCTGCAAATTCATTTAGAACAGCCTTCTTAAAATTAGATTAATTCTGTTTAACTTTCCTTGCATTAAAGATGTAAGTTTTAAAAATACATTTATTTCATAGATTTCGTCCTATTACTTTGGTTCGTCTTTTAAATCAATAATTAATCAACGTGACCGGATGTAAAATGGCAAACAGGATGATTTTTTTTTGAGAAAAGACTGCTTGTAAGAAAAAGCCATACAAGTCAATAATAAATGGATACTTACACATATTCATCTTTGTTGTCTTTATCTATCAGTCACTCGTTCTATCTGAGCATCATGCTATACTATTTTTTGACCTAAAGTATGTTTATGTAATATACGTATGCAAACACATTCATTCGAGGGTATACATATCCAATGCACTAGATGAAATGTGACAGACACACATACAGACAGACAGGCAGATAGGTGAGAACCACATGTCATATGCATGCATTTCTCCAAATAATATACTCTAAAATTTCCATCCGTTCAAAAAAATAAAATTAGAATAATCGTCAAGGAGACTCGTAATGCGCCTGTATGTTCTAGCACGGAATACATTTGTGCAGTTTAAAAGCAACTCAAGTTATTTAATGAAAAATATAATTAACATTAGTACAAATGCAACAGTCTAAATAAATAATAAAAGAACATTAAAAAGTTAGAATTTTTTGTGTTGTCGTTCTACATCAACTTACTGCTATGATTAAAGCTGCAAAGAAAAATAAACATATTCTCAATATTCGTCAAGCGAGATAAATTGCAAGAAACGTTTTATGCAGCGATACACTTTGCAAAATCAAATAATACAAACTAGTACATAATGTAGTAATGGAAAGAAAATGAAGATCTGAAATGGGCAGAGAATATTTATTTTAAAGCTGGCTGCAGCGCAAGTTAGTGAATAAAATTAAAGATGTAATAACAATTTATCACACGCACACACACACGCACACACACACACACACACACACACACACACACACACACACACACACACACACACACACACACATACATACATACATACATACATACATACATACATATATATATATATATATATATATATATATATATATATATATATATATATATATATATATATATATATATATATTTAATACAGTGAGATATCGATATTGCTTGCAAAATTTGAACGGTTTGTCCCATTTTCTTGATCCACGTCTGCCGTCTTTAATTATTGAACTATCCGGAAGTTAGCTGCACCGATACGCCCTCTGTTGAGCTAGTAACCGTGAAACCCCCTATTGGTTTAGTATCCGTTGAGTTTGTATTATTTACGGCAATTGGAGGGAAGTTCATTACGCAAGAACACAGCATGGTAGCTTAACAAGGTTCGTCCGACCTTAGAATTGTAGTCCGCTTTCTTTCTTATGTCGTGAGTCTCGAATGCTCGCTAGTGAAGCATGAAGAATACTATAATATAATAACGCATATGCCTTGACTTAAACAAATATGCCTCATAGTTCGTGCACTATTGCCGTATAATATTAAAGCGTTATCTATTGCAATCCTTTCATTTATGTTACATATGTTTAATAAAGATATTTTCTCTGGATATCGCTGGGTGGTGGGGTGGGCAAAAGGCATATACATGGAAATCACACTGCACATAGTCCTCGTAGAGAGGAGCACTGCATAAAACAAATATAAATAGTGACCTTACCTTTAATTCCTCGATATCTTGAACAGTTGACGTCTTTCCTTTCTGTAGTTTTTCCCATACTGCCTGCGTCTGTATAATAGCTTCTTCTAATCTTAATTTCTTCCTTTCTATTTGCTGTAGATTCTTAAGGTTCTTTACTGCCAACACGTGGTCAGGATCGGATGATCCCGCTAGGAATATAGATTCAAACAATGCCGTTACATGTAGTTATTTGTACGTTTGTAATTGTTTTTTATTTTTTAAAGCCAATTATGCAACAAAGAAAGCACAACACGGACCTATATCAGATACTACTTATAAACACTTAATCATAAAGGTCTATATTAGATATCCCACGATGCAAAGGCAAATCGAGCTCTAACTATTCAATGTTTTGCGTGCTATACACAACCGTAAATGGTTTATATCTTTATATAGTCATTTTCTGCATAACTATTAATAGAGTATACCACAGAGTGCTTACCAAAGGCCTAAAGTTCAGAGGCGAACTTTTGCTTAGGCAAACTAGGCACATGCCTAGGCACCAACCTTGAAGGGGTCCCTGTCCAGGGGTGCAATTGGTACACATAGAGGAACCAAGATTGTGTTTGGCTAAATTACCAAAACGCGGGCCCATATTATGTTAACTGCCTAGAGGCACCAATCTCTCTTAGTGGGAAACATTGCATTTTAAGCTTTGTGAAAAATATTTTTTAGAAAGTTAGGAAATCAATTTAACATGCTAATCGTTTGATTAGTGGTGGAGCGAACCAGTACCTAACCCCTATCCCAAGCTGTCGAAACCTAAAAGTATGGGGCCTCTCCCGATGGGAAAAACACAAAAAACATTTGATGGAGATACTGCAGCAGACTAAGCAGTTGCTACGTCACTGAGTGCCGCTTATTTTATTTGCCGTTGTGTCTGCATATACAAGTTTGTATATCGATGATCTTTCATATGGTATATGATTTTTTAAATTATATGTGTAGATGGTAATAATATTATGTAAATTAGATGGAGAAAATATATTTGACCAAGTTGATACAAATAATTTTCACTGCACTAGCTTCTGTCAGTGACATATGAATATAATTAAAAATTAGATCCTATAACAAAATGACTTCGTGTAACGTCTTTGTAAATAATAATACAAAACGCATTGTGAACAAACACGAAATATTGAAAAGAATACAAATAGATACAATTATTGAGCAAATAAATTAATTAAAAAATATTAAACTCCTGAGCAATTGGATATGTGACACTGAATACCACGTGCAACGTTACCCACACAATTTTGATGACAAATGCGAATGGAAATGTCTCTGTTATATGTATTAAATCATGTGCTAATTTTTACTTGTTTGCGATTTTCGAGTCATATCTGATATGTTATAATGTTAAGTATATTTCGTCATTGCTTTTTTTTTGGCACGATTGTTAAACGAATGTCAAGATCCATATACTACCTAACCGCATTTGCCATCATTTTGTATGGTTAGAGAATGTTTTGCCTTATGAATAACTCGTGAATGAAAATTAATATGAGCATTATTGTAAAGTCACCTCCCTCAAAACATATCCATTATTGATATAAAGACGAAACCGACGGTGTTTATTCGTGGACCATAATATAGTTGTTGATAATAGTCATATTTAAGGGTTTTTACCTCCCATGAGCGAGTTATCGTTATTTGTTAAAACTACTTCTGGTGAGCACAACATCCGATCAAATGACTTATAATAAAGGAATTGCTGACCCGTTCTCTTTTGACAAGCTATCAGTTCCTGAATTGAAGTTTTGTTTATGAGATAGGGGTGCATACAAGTCAGGGAGAAAATATTAGAATAAATGGACTTTAAACGGCTTATGGGATAGTAATTTGACCTCATTTGCCATTGTTGGGAAAAGATGATATGCACAATTATATTGTAATGAACAGTTCAAGAACTTTTGATTGTAATATGACGGATGTCAAGAGGTAGTTGAAGGCAAACGTTTTGTTTAATCCCCCATAAAAAAATCATGATTATGACATGTACATAGACTTTCTTGTTTTCCCATGTTGTCATAGTATATATATATATATATATATATATATATATATATATATATATATATATATATATATATATATATATATATATATATATATATATGTATATATGTATGTTTTAATTGTCACATTGGAAAGGTCGGTAATGATAAATATACGTCGGGAACGTATATTAAAATTAATTGCGATGTATGTCAAATATTTTTGTGAACAGATCAATTTTATCTTTATTTATCAAGAGCATGCAGGGGGAGGTAATACCTCATGGAAGATAACAACCCTTATTGAGTAGGGCTATATGTTAAAACTGATAAAATAATTCTTCTCTTAATAAACATTTAAAAATGTATTATTACATACAACTGTCCTAAACAGACTAACGGGTAGCCCATTAATAACGTCTATTTTCTCAAAGACACTTATGTTACATTAGTGAAAGTACGATGTTCATATTTATATCAGAAATAGACTCGTCTGGCATATTGTGTCTAACTATGACAAATAGCTTCGCTAGTTTGATATGATATGAGCACGTTTTGTTGACCAAGGTGACATGATGGTCAATACACATCAATAAATAACGTAGTAAATAATATACATCGGAAAGAATGATCTGATATATTAAGTGTATTCACATAACTCCTATTGCCTGTATATGAGTTGGATGATCGATACGATTTTTTGTCACATTTACAAAGTACCTTGATCGAAAAAATTTGGAATACAATTATACTTTCAATTTACATCTTTTGGCAATTGCGTTCTGCCTTTTGTGTGCTCCGCTTTTGGATTTTTTGTCTTAACCAGTAATCATTTGCTTCGTAATAGGTTCCAAAGCCTTATATTGGCCCGCTTTCAGGATAACCGAATTAGTGTGAAATCCGACCCTACCTTCATATTTTGTCTGTCTGTACGTCAGTATGGACGTTTTCCCGTTGCATGTATTTACGTGTGTACTAACCACTGTTAGCATGTTATATTCAGCAACAATATATAATGTACCGCCATTTTGACACTTTCCCATATTATAACCAACTCCGATGGCTACTGTCATTCTTTTCAACGTCATGTTTATATGTTGATATTCCCCATTGCGCAGTAGGGGTTAGAACGTCACCCTCGGAAGCGCGAGATCGCAGGTTCGAAACATTGGCCGAGTCATTCCAACGATTTCTGAGAAAAGGTATTAACAGCTACCTTGCCAGGCAATCATCATCCTGGTGACATGATAGTGTGACAGGGTGGAATATCATGTTACGTGTCTGCAGCAGGGTGCCCAGAGCTATACATCACTATAATCTGCTACAAAGCAGATATAGTAGAGATATGATTGAACAAATTTGTTATATATGCGCTAAAAATCCAAATCACATACACACACACACACATGCACGCACGCATCCATTATCTTTTCAGCAACATATTCGTATCGTTCTAGCGCAACTCCATCTGATTCCATTTCAGGCTGTCTCTGACAGGAATCAGATTTATGAATTTTGTAAACAGTTACCTTTAAGTAAAATAATTTATCATTACCTTGCTCACTGTCTTGATGAAGTATTCCTCTCATTGTTGTTTTTGTCCTCTCTGTGGATTCGTTCACTCTCATTCGGAATTCCTCCAAGCGCGTGATAATGTTCTCTCCATAGCTAGCTATCTTTTGGATAGTTTCTAGTGCTTGAGCGATTTTATTCGCAGCATTTTGTTCAAAGTCTTTGATGTCGTCATATTCATCTGGGGGTTGGGGTAATGACTCTATTGTCTTAATTTCATGGGCTATTCGAGTTAATACATCAATATCCTCCATCTTAGTAGATTATATGTTATATCGTATTATTTGCCTCGATTAGATTGCATACCTTAGACATGTCATTCTAACTGCTGACATATACAGCTAATTTCTACATATTGCTCCCATATCCGTAGTATGTATCCATACACGAAGACCCGATTGTGTATGAACGTCACCAATACACTGTAAGGATTGTATTTCGAAGTCAAAAGGTTTACGTTTTTCGAATGCTATTTCCTTACAGTCAAATAACTAGCGATTTTTCCTATGCATTGTGCGTACTTGTCAGATTATTCCGAACGATTAACTTTTACAGACTTGATGGCACTGTTAAAATGCAAACTCGTCATGGTCATAGCGCGTGAATAGTAACATGAAATATGACAAAAGGTTGAACGAATATGATAGTATACTTTAGATTTCTGATTGAAAATTATGAACTCTGTGACATTTTTAAACGAGCGCTTTCACGTTCAATATTACAATCGTAAATTTACCTGGATGATGAACATAATCATCAACTTGGGTCGGTATCTGTGTAGGGTGAAGCGTGTTTCTGTGTGTGAGTGGGGGTGGGGGTGGGGTGGGGTGTTTCCGTCCAAGGCCGAGACTATCAGTCTGCTACTCATTTAGAAATTAAACTAGAGGATATGTAGTGGTCCTGTATTTTCGTGTGTAAATCTTTAATAGAGTATGTATGTATATATATATATATATATATATATATATATATATATATATATATATATATATATATATATATATATATATATATATAGATATAGGGGACCCCGAGTGGCCGAGTTCTGTCCGTTACGGACCACTGCCATATCACCTCTGTCTGCGTGTGTTCGACTCTAAGATTCGGCTAATGTAGTTATGTGAGAAAGCTTGCCAGTAGCTTCTCGTGGGTCGGCGGTTCTTTCCGGGGGTTGTCTGGGTTGTTCCTCTACCATTAATACTGGCCGCCATGTATAGCCTATACCGTGCTGAAAAATGGCGTTAAACCATAAAAAACAAACAAAGATATATATACTATTAAAATAGCATAAATCATCAACGTGAGTCGATTGATGTGTGTAACGTGAAGCATGTTTATGTGTGTGTGGGGGTGGGTGGAGGGTTGCGTGAAAGGAGGGACAATAATATCACTCGGCTATCCACTTAAAATAAGAACAGAAGATATGTAATGGTCCAGCGTTTTAGTGAGCAAATCTATATAAGAATATATATATATATATATATATATATATATATATATATATATATATATATATATATATATATTATATATATATAAAGAGAGAGAGAGAGAGAGAGAGAGAGAGAAAGAGAGAGAGAGAGATGGCAATACGATTTCAAATTTGTTGAGTCCAAGTGCTCACAATCTTCTTCCTCTTCGTCCTCCTCCTCTTCATCATCATCATCATCATCATCATCATCATCATCATCATCGCCATCTTCATTATCTCTTAATTAAAGCATCCGCTCCGGTAGGCGTGTGGTTAGAGCGTCCGCCGCGGAAGCGGGAGGTCGTGGGTTCGATCCCCGGCCGAGTCATACCAAAGACGTACGTATGTGGTACTAACAGCTACTTCGGTTGGCGCTCAACATTAAGAGGTTAGTGATATGACAGGTCGGACTAGTGTCAGAATACATTGACTGGGTGGGACATCATGCTACATGTCTTCGGCATGATGACCCAGTGCTAGACATCACTATAAACTGCCTCACTGCAGATATCATAGCAATAAGACTGAAAAATTGTTAAATCAATTTAAAAATTCTAATCAAACAAATAAACAAACAATCTTATTTCAAGTTACTAATCATATTTTATGTTATATTACGTTCAGTTGCTATTTGCAATTATTTATGAATACACATAATTTTTATTTCATTGGTGTAATCATTAGAATATACATGGAATAAACTTGTAAGAATTTGTATTTCAATACGCAATGGAATACGTCGAACTTTCAAACTAATCACGTTGGTATGGATCTAACATTATGAATGGTTCGTATCATTGAAGAGTACATGGAAAAGTATTATGCCAAATGTAATAAAATACAATGGCAGATCCAAACACTTCCACTATGTACCATATATTATTCGATTAACCAATTACTCTTTGATTCAAATGCAGTTGTGGACAGATTATATTTTTAACCTACTGATGTAATTACTAGCTTTGACCCTTTACACACAAATTGCCTCCTCACGAATTATTAGATAATGTCACCACTATATTTCCGCTTCGTCATTGTCGCAACTGGCATACTTGTGATATAAAAAAACACAAATACACACTTTCTCTGCTAATAGTGAATATAGTTTTTGTACTAAATTCGTACATTTGATTCTTTTCGTTTTTCTACTTTCGTTGAGGTAAATATACATTTGTGTCGACCAGGACAATATATAACCTCATGTTCGCGCGAAGAAAGGTGCAAATTCTTCTTTTTGACATCACTTGTTAAGAAAGGTTCAAATTGACCTTTATACGCATGCCACCACAAATGTAAACTGTTATGTCGTATCTTGTTGCTCTGATGCGATCAAATAAATTACTTTTTATCAGAAGAAATGCATAATTCGCCGAGATCATGTTATATTAAGCAAAACCGTCAACAACACAAAGGAAGCATACATCCGTATTGTCAACAACGCAAAGGAAGCATACATTCGTATCGTCAACAACGCAAAGGAAGCATACATTCGTGTTGTCAACAACACAAAGGAAGCATACATTCTTGTTGTCAACAACACAAAGGAAGCATACAATCGTATTGTCAACAACGCAAAGGAAGCATACATTCGTGTTGTCAACAACGTAAAGGAAGCATACATTCGCATTGTCAACAACGCAAAGGAAGCATACATTCGTATTGTCAACAACACAAAGGAAGCATACATTCGTATTGTGTGAGTGAGTAAGTCTTACAATGACCGTATACATATTATATTTTAAATTAAGCTGTTTTACTTCGACGAAACGTTCAGTCACGCAGGACATGATCGTGTTAACCTACCAGCAACTCGGTCATCGATTACACCGTGTAAATGGATTTTTGTTTCGTTTTATGAGCAAATATAATGAAATAGTTCACTCGGTCAGTGAAACATTGCATTGTCACTTAAGAGACATTATGTTTCCACTTCACGATAAAAATGGTTTCTCGTATTCATTCAAAATAAAATCTCGCATATTACTTTAACACCCCCCCCCCCCCGCTACGCCACTGCTTTATCCTCAACATTATCGTGCACACATTTTGCTGGGTACTGAGTATCTTGCCATATTAGTGACTGCTGTCATACGAAAACAAAGGTAATTTTGTTTTAAGTTAACTCATTTCTTGTTCGTACTAGTATTGCGACCGTTGAAGAGATGTAAGCACGTGACGGAACTATCACATATAACATAACTCAGATTTTGCATAATTAAACAACTTATTTTAATGACTTTTGTTTACTTGGTGAAATTTTTATCCTCTTTCATGTACGTTTGCATTGAAACGTAAATGTTTATATCGTTTGGGCAAGCTTGCAGTCTATGTAACAGAAGCTGCAACAAAATGTTGACTGTTATGTGTTTTCGTATTTCAGTTAGTATCAATGTATGAATTGTATTTCATTTTTATAAATGATTATGGCTGTGATGAGATGCACAATCGCTAAATCAAGAAGTTTATTCTACTTTACTAAGATTTTCTTAAACAATTGTACCTTTTGTTGCAGTGTTTGCTTTGTTTACGATTCTATATGAGCGACACATGATATCGAATAGGTTATGTAAGTTCAATCAGTGACAAATGGCTACATGTATGTGAAAACGTGTTATTAAAATGTTTCTTTATGAAGCGTACTATTTTGTTGTTTGGTGTTCATTTGTAAGTATTACTGATATCACCTCCTCATTGAATACATGAAGTATCCTACATGGTCTACAGCCTTGATGTATTTTAGATTAATTGATCACGTGTGTGTGTGTGTGAGAGAGAGAGAGAGAGAGAGAGAGAGAGAGAGAGAGAGAGAGAGAGAGAGAGAGAGAGAGAGAGAATATTTCTAACTATTAGGATGCAAGCTTTATTTTAGATTATTGGGTTTTGTGGGGTTTATCGCCATTGGTCATCACATACTATGTTATACCTGGCGGCTAGTACATGCGGGGGAGGATGAGCCCGCGAGCTTGCCGAAAGAATGAATGACCCACGAGAACCTACTGCAATTATTTCCGTCATACCTTCGTTGCTTGAGCCGAGCCACGCTGATATAGATACATTGTGATTGATCATAAAAGTCGAGCATCCCAATCCCCCAGCCACACATACACTTTTGAATACAATTAATTATAAATGTGAACAGATTGTTGCAAAAGTTATTTAAATAAAAGAGGCGGCATAGTTACTTTATCGAAAAGTTTGCTTTTATTCCTCCAACAGATATCTCAGTATGAAATAAATCATAACAACATGGATACACTCTGGTCTGGTAATATACTTCAGGGACTAGAACTAAAGTCTCCAATGATCGATGCGTTAGTCTAGGTAAGAGTTCCATATCATGACAGTCCTCATGCGAACGCGGGTCATTGCAAAAAGGGACAACTCCGATGTGAATGGGGACTAAATACGCAAGGGCACTACACTAATGCGAAAAAAGATGACATCGCTGTGAAAAGGGACTATGTCATGACAAATATATGCACTCAAAGGTTAGGCCATTTAAGGAGGTTTAGTTTAGATCATTAATTAAAGATTATGTTGTTTTTATTAATATAACACGAATTTCAGACGCTAACCTTTAGGGAAATATTAACCGTGGTTTATCATATACTGCAGCCAAGGTGTTCACGAAAACAGAATTTCCTTCAGAGGGTATAATAAAAGAAGCGTCAATAATGCTAAAGTAGGGATTGCAAAAAGACCATATTCATTTGCTACTGATTGGGCGTTGTATAATGCAAATGCAGTAGTATCCCTGGGATAGTTGACAATTATGCCAGGTTATTTCTTTATTCTTTTGATAGGTTTTTTCTTTATTCTTATGCCAGGTTATTTATGTACTCTTATGCGAGGTTATTTCTTTGTTCTTATGCGAGGTTATTTCTTTGTTCTTTTGCGAGGTTATTTATTTGTTTTTATGCCAGGTTATTTCTTTGTTCTTATGCCAGGTTATTGCTCTATTCTTAGGCCAGGTTAATTCTTCATTCTCATGCCAGGTTATTTCTTTATTTCTGTTCCAGACCGCTCCAGTGACCTAGTGGTTAGAGCATCTGCTGCAAAAGCAGGAGGTCGTTTGTTCAATACTCGGCTGAGTCATACGAATGACTTACAAAAATGGTACTAAAAGATGCCTCGCTTGACGCTCAGCATTAAGAGGTTAATGTTAGGGCTGGTCGGCCTGGTGTCAGGATATTGTGACTGGTCGGGACATCATGATATATGTCTGTGGCATGATGCCCAAGTGCTAGACTGTAACATTGTTACAGCTACATTAAAAAACCTAATCAAGCAAACAAACAAAAACAATTCCTGTTCCAAGTTATTTCTTTGTTCTTATGCCAGGTTATTGCTCTATTCTTAGGCCAGGTTATTTCTTTATTTTTTTTTCAGGTTAATTCTTCATTCTCATGCCAGGTTAATTTTTTTATTAATGTTCCAAACCGCTTCAGTGGCCTAGTGGTTAGAGCATCTGCTGCAGAAGCAGGAGGTCATTTGTTCGATTCCCGGCTGAGTCATACCAAAGACTTACAAACATGGTACTAAAAGCCGCCTTGCTTGATCCTCAGCATTAAGAGGTTAGTGTTAGAGCACCATATGACGTCGCACGATTTAACACTCTGTGACATATAATTTAACACTGTTTCTTTTGTATCATTCCTTGTAGTAAAAAACATCAGACATATCAGAGCTCATAACATTATTTGCTTTATATGATATTCCAAGAGCAAAGAACATTTAACATTTAACATCATATCATTTAGCACTGTCATCATCAGACCACATCATTTAACAGTTTCCTTAATTTGATATTACAGGAACAGACAACAACAACTAAAGCCATATCACTCCTCATAGACCAGCTTAAGCAAAGAGACCAAGATACCTATGGTTTAAAGAATGTCTGATCCAGGCCAAGCGAGCAGATCTTAAAATAATGTTGGAAGAAGAGGAGGAAATCCTTGCTGCAGAAATGAAATAAAAGCACCAGGGTACAGGTTACTTATTAGCTCATCTAATATTAATGTCAAGTGTGCTTGTGGTATCGTCTTTCATACATCATTAATTCACAATTGCTATATACAACTTCTCCAAATCCCTTTAACAGATTTGATCAGATTTGAATAAAATAATCCAGGCATGAAGTTTGTTTTAGATTTGTTCAAAGGATTCCAGTACACAATAAACATTACTAATAATAGAAAACACATTAAACACCTTCTCATAAACCACAAGACATCTTTGTATGCAGCACTTTCAGATTTGTAATGCTATTCAGTCCTAAACAATCTCCTCAGTTTCTGAACAGAAAACCATCACAAGACATGATCTAATAAAATAAATAAACACTTGATAGGATATAATTAAATTGACAGAAAGCATACTGGCAAGAAAGTCGGTCAGATTTGTTTAACTGATGTTAATCCACCTAACGTATAGTCGTCATTGCTTCAGAAACTGTGGAACAGACATTTCTATATTTGAGAGAAAGCATCCATGTATAGATGATTTATTTTGTACATCTCTAACTCACCTTGTAATTTCTAAACATTACTAATAATAGAAAACCATTAAACACCTTCTCAGAGACCATTCAAATTAATTTGATTAAATTTTATTCAAGACATCATTGTAAGCAGCTTTTTCAGATTTGCAATGCTATTGAGTCCTCAACAATATCCTCAGTTTCTGAACATAACACCAACACAAGACATGATCTAATAATATAAAAAATCACTTAATAGGATATAATTACATTGACAGAAAGCATACTGGCAAGAAAGTCAGTCAGATTTGTTTAACTGATGCCAGTCCACCTAACGTATAGTTGTCATTGCTTCAGAAACTGTGGAACAGACATTTGACTATATTTGAGAGAAAGCATCCATGTATAGATGATTTATTTTGTACATCTCTAATTCACCTTGTAATTTCGAACGTTTTTAGATGCTTTAAGGATTAGCAATGAAAAGTTTCTTTATAGTGATTAAGGCCAACATTCCAGGACCAAAGAGAGATCCAGCAAGAATGCTGGCTATGATTATGCAGAGAAGATCATATCATATATCTAACAATTAATCCTGTGCTGTCTCTCTGCAACCATTTTCCTTGTATTATGTGCCTGACTGTGGCTAAGTAATATTATGCTGTCTCTGCATCCATATTCCTTCTTGCATTATGAATCTGGCTGTGTGGCCAAGTAATCCTTTGCAATGTCTCTGTTTCCATTGTACTTCTTACATTATGTACATGGCTGTGTGGCCAGGTGAACTTTTTCTTTTTTCTGCATCCATTCTCCTTCTTGTATTGTGCATCTGGCTGTGTGGCCATGTAATCTTATGGTATGTCGATGCATTCATTTTATTTCATGCATTATGAATCTGGCTGAGTGGCCAAGCAATCTTATGCTATGTCTCTGCATCTATCGTCCTTCATGCATTATATACCAGTCTGTGTGGACAAGTAATCCTTTGCTATGATTATGGGATAAAGATGTGAAAGGTAGGGGTGGCTGACTTCGAAATGAAAACTCTTTCTATTTTAATTTATATTTTAGCAAGTAACTTTAGTTCTAACTACATATCTTGAAGTTATTGTCATACATTTGGTCTCTCTTCTGTAAGAAAATGTTTTTTGCAGAGTTTGTTCCTTGACCAAACTTATATGGGTTAATTCTACTTAGATAAGAAAGAAATTTATTGATCTGAGCTGACAAAGTCACAGAAAGTGTGTAGAAATAATGATTTCAGCACATTAACTTCATCAAGGAAACACACAAGATATAAAGTTTTTTACATCTAGTTGTTACGAAGGAAATATGCCACATACTTTGGGTTACACAGCATTCATATTCGTTATGATACATTCGCTTTAACGGACATCCGTCCAGGGGTCCCATGCCATAACTATATATTATTGAGACAATCCAAAGTCTCAGATGATTAGCTTTATCTAGTATACTTTGTTTCACAGACAGCTCGATATCCGTATTTTTTTTTCATTTATGGAAGGTATGAAAAACCATCCTTGCATCAAAAGAGGTCAACATGATGGCATTAAATCATAACTGCTTAGCAGATAAGCTAGCAAACTTAAGCATTGTTAAATCAACTTATACATGCATGAAGTTGATATGAAAATCATTTATTTGCTCAGAATTTACGAGTATTAAAATTGTTATGTCTTTCATCTGCTGAAAGATGATAAAACTAATGTGTTGGTACATATTTTGCTGGTACTAGCAATTTTGATTGCTAGTCGCATGAATACACATAATCTCATAACTATCATTTTCAAATATTGAAGAAGACAAATATTAAATGAAAGCCATATACTGGTTGTAATAAAAATACAAAAAACGAAATAACACTAAAATTCCCTATATTTATTCCCAAACCAACTTCCAAAGTTTTGTTGTATAACGTGACTACCACTTTGACATGTGCTCTTGCACGTAGGGAGTGTACTAAGTAGTGAACAAGACTAGTATGCATGAAGAATCAGACAGGCCAAGTTTCTTGTAGGCATTCTCGAAATAAGTATGTTGAGAATTATATGTTCTTTCTAGTTTTTACAAAAGATATCGGACTTTAATTTGATATAATTGAAGGTTTATAAAACAACATTAAAAAGCAGTTTGTTTGTTGACATCACATGACTTGGATTTCCGGTGTCATTGTTTAAGATTTGTGAAATCATATGACAATTAAGGCTAATGGCAAGTATTGCGTCAGGGTTTATCTATGCCGTGCTTTGTCTAGTCTATCGGCGGATTAAAGACATAACAATTATCATACTTGCCATTTTGGAGAAAATAAATAATTTTCCTATCAATTTCATGCAGGTACAAGTCGATATAACGGTTTAAATTTGCTAGGCTCGCTGGTAAGTAATCTTAACCCACACTCCATACTAAATGTCCAAATGTGAAAAATTGGGTTGGAATATTTGGAGAAAAAGCTTGAATCTCTAAGCTGAACTTTGGTTTGAAACAATTACACAGTGATGTGCAGCTTGAAGCATTGGTGTCAGATCTTAAATAACATGCAGGAGAAATTGGAAATGTCATGCTTTTTATTATATATTAAGAAATGATAATAGCCCATGTATCAATGCAAGTTTGGGGACTGGTTTATAGAGCTATAAGAAGTTGATTTTACAGAAAATGCAGTCCTTGTTTATACTACAATATATGATTTTGAAAGTCTTTTATCAAAATTTAAATCAAACCTTTTGTAAATGTCTTTAAATGATGTATTTATTTAGTCTAATCGTCTTAAGGTGTTTAGGTTTATTGAAAAATCTGGTTTGAGACTTTATTGGCAGACATAAATTCAGGGTTAAAACTTGTTTTGTTACAAGATAAGATTATATTACTTTGCAGTGGAGTTGCGAATATATTTGGCGCCTAGGGCAAAACACCCAAATTTGCGCCCTCGGCTTCCCCTGGTTCACAATTATGTTGATACTTTGGGCCACTGTTACTTTGCATGTATTGCTTGTTTCATACTGTGATGGGAAATGTTTATTTTGTATAACATGCACATATATTGCTCTAGAATTCTTTAGATTGAAGGTTTGAAAGGAAACAAAAATGTATGCTTATTATGTTGTTTCCATATAGCAACATGATGCAGGTCAGCAAAGTAAAGTTCAAATTTATATTATGTACATTGAAATAGTTTTAAGTGCCAATATATATATAATCAAATTTATTTTATGTGACTCATTTTGTGGTTTTGTACATGTACTTTTCTGACACATGTTTTTGGAGAGTCTTGAAAGAGAAACGTCTTCAGTTCCATTCAGTAATGGTCATATGTAAACCATAAAAAAATTAATTTGTTCATGGAAAAAACCTGGAAATTTATATATAGAAAAGCATGAGAACCATGTCCTTCAGGCAATGATATGATTCATTTATATTAGGTCACGGTCAAAGTTATTCAAACTTGTCGATTAGAACCATCCAGATTCAACTTTGCTCTCGTAATGCCACCAGACAGGACAATGAAACACAATACATGTGTATACATTTCTATTACTGGCACTGACATGCAAGACAGTTAAACAAAATACAGGTATAAATAACACCATTACTCTTATTGAAAAAAAATAATAAAACACACTGCAGGTGCATAAATCACCATTCATGTACTCATGCTGTCATGCAAGACATCTATACACAACACGATATATAAATCACCATTCACATACTTCTGCTGACATGCAAGACAATTATACACTAGATAGGTATATAAAACATCTTTCATGTACTCATGCTGACATGCAAGACAATTATATACAACACAGGTAATATGTAAATCACCTTTCACCTACTCATGCTGATATGCAAAACAACTATACACAACACAGGTGTATAAATCACCATTCATGTAGTCATGCTGACATGTATGAAAATTATATACAACACAGCTTCATTTACTCCTGCTGACATGCAAGACAATTATACACTAGACAGGTGTGTAAATCACCATTACCTGCACTAACGTAGAGGTTAATTAAATATAATGCAGGTGTTTCAATCATTGTTCATGTATTCATATTAATATGGAAGGCAATTAGGCACAATGAAGGTGTTTAAATAACTATTATTTGATATTATTTGCAGAGATATACAGGAAAATGAATTGCAGTACCATTATAATAATAACCAGTTATGTAGCCATTCTTTCATACAAGGCAATTAAACTAAATGCAGATGTGCAAATCATCATTAATGCACTGAAATGTTAGACAATTAAACACAGTATAGCTGAATAAATTACCAATAATGTACCTGAAATGATTTGACATGCAATATGGTTAAGCACAATACAGGTATTTAAATCACCATTCTCATATGTGTTCTGACATTTAATACGGTTAAACATAATACAGGTATTTAAATCACCAACCATGTATTTCCACTGACATCAAATAAAATTAAACAGGTGTATGAATTCAACATTAAAGTACTCTTGCTGATATCAATGACAATTAAGCACATGGCATATGTATAATGTACCATTTATGTATACTCAATTTCACACACATGACAATTAAAAACAGTACATTTATACATGTATATAATGTATCATTCTGTTACTCTTGCTGAAAGACCAGAAGTCAGACCTTTGTGACTCTTGCTTGAAGTGACACATTTCCTTTTAAAATTCTGAAGCAGTTTAACACAATCATCGTCATTTTATATCCCTTGTGATCAAACTACCATGATTGATTGATTACAGTTGCTATCATAATAAATAATAAAAATATCAATAATATACCTGTCGAACAGGTTAATCCAGTTAGAAACAAGAGCCTCAGAGTTCTTCCAATTTTTTTTTAAAATTCATTTTCTAAGATTTTACATCAGACAAATTCTCACTAAAGCAGGTTTAATGTATGAACTATGTAATGTTTCATGAATTCATTTGTGTTCAGTGTTGACCACATGTATCCATATGTTGTAATTAATGACCATATGCATCCATAAATAATCAGAATGGATCACATGTATGTACTTAATATTGATTATATACTTCCATGTGCACTTAGTATTGACCACACACATCCATCCATCATCCTAAATTTTGACAACATGCATCCATATCTTGACGAAAGTGACCGCTTGTATCCTTGTGTATTCAGTGTTGATCACATTTATCCATATCTATTCAGTATTGACTAAAGATGTCCAGATGTAATTAGTATTCATCAAGTATCCATTTATGTATCGTTATTGACCACAGTCATCCATATGTGCTCAGTATTGACCACACGAATCCATCTGTTGTTCGTATTGATGACATGCATCATATATTATTCAGTATAGATCATTACGCACATATTTCAATATTTGAATACAACAATAGTTCCGTCAGAAAATAAAATATATTTTCATTTAACATATCTCACCATGTGCCTTTAGAACATTCTTTGAAGTGATTATTTTTTATACCAGAATATACCATTTGTATAATTTTAGATCCAAGAGCTCCAGAACCAAAGAGATGATCAAAGACATCTGCAACAAAAAAATCCAATATTTGTCTTTTGATGTGAACTCAAGGAAATTTTTCTGAAATTCCATCGGACAGAATTCGTTTACTTCTTGAAGGAATGCAGTTTATATAATAAATTGTGATTCTAAGGCATTGGACAATATCCTCAGTTTTCTTGAAGGAATGCAGCTTATACAATAAATTGAGATTCTATACCATTATACAATATCCTTTGTCGTAAAGGAATGCAGTTTATAAACGAATTCAGGATTCTATCATTTAAATTTTATTTTTTCAAGATTATTATTTTTTACTGTATATATGTATGAATGCATATAAGTGTATGCATGGTTGTATGTGCATGTATGTAAATATCATGTATGTTTGCATTCACTATATCGTCTTTCTCTTCTCTTCAACACCTGTGAAAACAAAATTAAATTCTGCATAAATTGCAACATATTGGAAAACAAACTGAAAACCATCACCTGGTAAAGCAAACTGAATTTCAGCAATATTTCAACAACCATGAAACAATGTGAAATGCTATATATTTTAACACACATGAAAACATATACAAATTCTGCACATTTCAACACACATTAAAACATTGAAAATCTGCAGAAGATTCAACAACAATGTAAACATGTTTAGAGAAAGAATTATCAAAATAACTCTTTTGTCACTTTTAAAATTTGAAAACCTGGAAATGTGTTATCGATTTGACTTGATAGTAATCCCCATAATGTAATATTTCTATGATTAAATCAGTACTAAATCATGACCATTTATATCTGTAGCTGTTTGTGGTCAAATAACTATTTGATCTGCACATATTTTATATTGTCACCATAATTATGTTATTGTAAACAATTAGCACATCTTTTATATTGTCACCAAATTATTGATATTGAAGAAATGGACAGTTTTATATTGTCACTATTATGGTGGTGTCGTACGAATGGTAATTACCCAAATGTTGATATTGGTTTATGGACGAGAGAGAGAGAGAGAGAGAGAGAGAGAGAGAGAGAGAGAGAGAGAGAGAGAGAGAGAGAGAGAGAGAGAGAGAGAGAGAGAGAGAGTATATGTTTAATGGGAATAAAACCATTCTTGCAACTTTGGGCAGATTTTGCCTTAATCTGAAATGGTCATTGTGTTTGTGGCACCCATATAAATGATACAAATGGATTTTACCATTACAAGTACAGTCATATCAATTTATTACATATAAATAATACATATGGATTGTACCATTACATGTACAGTGAAATCATTTTATTGCCTATATACATGATACAAATGGATGTTTTCATTACAAGTACAGTCAAATCCCATTATTACCTATAAACATGATTTAAATGGATGTTTGTATTATATGTACAGTCAAAATCACCTTATTGCCAAATTACATGATACAAATGGATGTTTTCATTACAAGTACAGTCAAAACACCTTATTGCCTATATACATGATATAAATGGATGTTTGTATTATATGTACAGTCAAATCACCTTATTGCCAAATTACATGATATAAATGGATGTTTTTATTACAAGTACAGTCAAATCACCTTATTGTCTATATACATGATTCAAATGGATGTTTCCATTACAAGTACAGTCAAATCACCTTATTGCCAATATACATGATACAAATGAATGTTTTTATTATATGTACAGTCAAATCACCTTATTGCCAAATTACATGATACAAATGGATGTTTTCATTACAAATACATCAATTATTACATATAAATGTCATATATAAATGATTTTTATAAATGTCATATATAAATGATTTTCCATTACAATCATATCCATTTAGTGTACAGTATATGTACATTATATAGATACAACTGGTTTTTCCATTATCATATATTAAATACAATCATTCAGTACATTTGTACATGATATTGGTATGGTTGTATATAGATACAATTGATTTTTCCATTATCATATGGATACAGTAATATACGGATATCATATGGATTATCATTATCATATGGACACAGTAGTATACAATTGATTTTCCATTATCATATACCCATTTAGTATACAGAATATTGATTTATACAGTTTGATTTTTTCATACTATTATGATCATATTTCATTAATTAATATATATATATTTATAATTTAATATATATGTTTATAATTATATATAATATTTCATTAATACCTATTTACATGATATAAACGAGACCTGATGTGATTGCCATCACAATTGAGATTACTTTCTTACTTTTAGATACATCTAAATGTTAAGTGAATACATGATCCTGTATGGGAATATGGTCAAAATAAAATTAGTGTAAAAGAGTCGATACTTTATAAAACTATTCCCAGTTAGAGAGTATTTGTATTAGTGGCTGTTTGGGTTTAACATAATGTTTCAGCACATGATAAGCTGGCTGTATATGACACCCAGTATAACTGGTGTAGAAAAAGCCTGGAAAAACCTTTGGTAACATCCACCAAGCCACTGGAAGGTACTGGCATGCTTAGTCAAATGTCCTCATTGGCTATGGCTATGGAGCCATGCAGATACAGGTCAAATAGTGATGGGAAATGTGAACCCTTCATACCATTGAGCCATCCAGGGACCTATTTGTATTGAATAAATGTAAATGATTGGGTCTGAAGATAGCCATTAACCAAATAACTGAGTATAGGATGTCACTAAAGTGTTGTTGAGCTTACCCATTTAAATGACAAAATGTTTTAGTCCAAGTTTCAAAATAAATCAGACATGCAGACACTTGATTAGCAGTAATTATAGCCAATTATATGCATGACTACCTCATGAATACTCTCACCTGAGATGGCAACTAATGTGCATTTGGGTCAGGATTATAAGAGAGATAACACATTAAGGGAGATAACACATTTGCTACATTTCATAAGCCCACATAACCAAACTGATATAATAATTATTCACCATCATACTGCATATAAATATCATTATAAAATCAGAATTATTGATGGTTCAGAGTAATTTACACATATTTTCACATGCAAAAATGCATGGTTTAGGGATATTTAACTTGTATTCATAGGTCACATCATAAGAGCTTTCCCTGACTAGAAACAAAATATGAATTGAAATTCAAATTTAAATTTGTATAAATTAAATTATAAAAGTTTGATTCAGTCTATCGAAACATGTCTGAATACAGACAGCAAAGACACTAAACCGCTCTGGTGGCCTAGTGGTTAGAGCATCCGCTGCGGAGCGGGAGGTCATGGATTAGATCATCAGCCAAATCATACCAAAGACTTACAAAAATGATACTAACATCTGCCTCGCTTGGCGCTCACCTTTAGGAGGCTAGTGTTAGAACTGGTCGGATTGGTGTAAGAATAATGACACTGGGTGGGACATCATCCTACATGCCTGCGGCATGATACCTCAGTGCCTGATAAGGAACACAATATTTAAATGGTTATGTAATGATACCTTATATCCATAATTTAATCAAAAGTGGAGCATCAATATGGCCTGCAAGGCAACAAAAAATATTTTAATCGATAAGGGGATATATGGCTTTACCACATGTTTCTCTGGTCTTCTAATTGTTTCTACTTTTCTTAGCATACAATAGGCTATACATGGCAGCCACTATTACTGGTGCAGTTAGAAATTATGAAAAACCAAGGTGTGAACTAATGACCCATGGGAGGAGAAAACAAATTAAATGACCTTTATCACTTTGACCTTTAATCTCAAAGAGTAACTCTTATCCCTAATGCACTGATGATGCACCTCAGATCCACATAGGAAAAAAAAAACTAAAACCGCGATACCTTTACTAAATGCTGACACCAGATAAATGGACTCAGAATCATAGGCTGCTACACACTGTTTTTCAATAGTCATGATCGACATAGTACCTTTTTCACAAACAAAATAGATGTCTAATAATAATTTATATTATTTGAGACAAAGTGGTTTTTTCTTGGTATTATCTCGTTATGAACATGTTCCAATTTTCTCCATATTTGGATGACTTCCAACTTTAGATTCCATGATTAGCTGTTAAGAGACTTAAGAGAAACCTGAAAAATGAAAAATTTACTTTCAGTTTCATCTTTCTGCATACTGTATTGCAATAGACCATAGAAGTTTAAAATAGGTTTGCCTTATACAGTAAAAACTGTATTGAAAGACCACCTTTTTTGCCAAATAATTATGTTTTCTCAAGACAGGTGGTCTCTCACAACGGGTCACAATGCTATATAATCAATAAATATATGCACTGAGAATGTGGTCTCTGAAGACAGGTGGTCTCACATTGAAGGAGACTTTCAAGACGGGTTTTACTGTATGTACTACAAAATACACATTTCAAGATTAATCAGAGCATAATGCCGATATTTTTTTTCAAGAGTTATACAGCGGATAAAATTTAAAGATTATATGAACCAATTGTGTTAAAATGATACATGTTGGTTTTATTGTAAAACATACATGAGGGTATTCATAATTTATTAATTACTTTGGTCAGTCTAGCTACCACAAAGTGGCAGAGGAACCAGAAAACATATATTGAACGTTTGATGTACTACATGTGAAAACTTAAAAAAATTATGAAGGATCCTAAAAGCGGGTTTAATAATTTAATTAGAAAACATGAAATGGGGGTCTGTTGTAGGAAACCTTGGGCATCAGACAATCCAGTTTGTTTTTAGTATTGAATACTAAATTATGTTGAGACAATCAAGGATAATAGTAAATGTAAATGAGGTAATGTTTACATGTATGTATTAAGTGTTTAATGGCACATGAACACAATAGTGTCTGCATTTGTGTTATTCAAAGTAAATTATAATAAAGTAATACACATTAAAATTAGAGAAAAACGAAACATTAGGAATATAGACCTTTCCATGTAAACTAAGGTAAATAATGCAAGCAAAGTTAATACACTTATGAGAGTCATGTTTTAACATAAATCACAGAAAAGACAGAAGACTTTCTTTGTTGGTGCACTATATATTGCTTTACTGAGCATTCTCCCTTCACTCCTTAAAAGAAATGTCAATGAACTTTCTGACACAAGATATCATGAAATGCTTAAAATCAAAATCGTTTATGCTTTTATTAACACAGGTGTGTAGTAAGATATACCTGAATGGATGCTTGGATCAAATGATGACAGAAAACAATGTGATGAAAGATGGAAATTTATGGAATGGATTAACAAACATACCATGACCTTTCCCAAACTTGACCAGGGCAATTACACAAAACTTAAGATCACACTAGGACTGTTTATCGATTATAATTGTGTCATGTTCAAAACAAATTGACTTAATCTGTGTTTTTCATTCATTGAAATTAGAAATTATCATTTACTTAAGTTCCATATTCAAAGTTTTCATGGCCTTTTCATAATTTTAGGATGTTTTGGGGAATTCCAAGACTTATAAAGGCCCTTCAAATTTACTTTTCAAGTCCAAAAGTGATACTGTACATTTCATAAACAATTATCATTATGGATGATACTGTATATTTCACAAACAATCATCCATCCCTATCAATCATACTTTAAATCATTTCACTGTCGATAATACAGTACAACATTTCACAAACAATCATCACTGTTGATGATACTGTACAACATTTCACAATCCATCATCAGTATCGATGATACTGTACAATATTTCACGACAATCATCCCTATAGATGATACTGTACAACATTTAACAAGCAATTATCCCTATTGATGATACTGTACAACATTTCACAATGAAATATCCCTATTGATGATAATATACAACATTTCACAATCATCCTTATTTTTTCTTTCTATGAAATTAGAAATTATCATTTTTGTTAAGTTCCATATTCAAACTTTTCATGGCTTTTTCATAACTTTAGGATGTTTTGAGGAATTCCAAGACTTTCAAAGGCCATTCAAATTTACTTTGCAAGTCCAAAACTGATACTGTACATTTCACAAACCATTATCACTAACGATAATACCATACATCATTTCACAAACAATCGTCCCTATTGATAATAAAGGACACCATTTCACAATCATCCCTGTCGATGATACTGTACAACATTTCACAAACAATCATCATTGTCGATGATACTGTACAACATTTCACAAGGAAACATCCCTATTGGTGATACTGTACAACATTTCACAGCAATCATCCCTATCAATGATACTGTACCACATTAAACAAGGAATCATCCCTATTGATGATACTGTACAACAGGTCACAAGGAAACATCCCTATCGATGATATTGTACAACATTTAACAAGCACTCGCCTAAGATGCATTTCATGCCTCCTTATTAAAACGTTGAACCCTATTCACTTGAACATTTATTAGTCAAATATGTGTATATAGAAACTGAGCTGAGTATTGCCAACAATTTTGTATCACAATAACTTTCTACGATACAATGTGTTATGATAGAATTGACAGTGTCTACAAATTAAATATTAGTATAGCAATACAAAAATGTGTTGTAGGCTAGGATGAATTATTGAGGGAATTGATTTTTTTTTTGTTCTTGCTGTCTTTCATTCATGTGTTTATGGAGAATAGTTTTTATACATTATAATGATTTAAGTAATAAATCTGTGGTAATCAAACATATCAAAAGTTTGGACATTCCTAACAATGATATCGAACACACCTTAGTCCAGTATAAGTTGTATGTAATGGAAATAAATGCATTCCTTTAGGGTTATATCTATTGCCCCTTGATGAAAATTCTTAACCTTAGTACAGTATAAGTTGTATGTAATGGAAATAAATGAATTCCTTTAGGGTTTTATCTATCGCCCCTTGATGAAAATTCCACACCTGAAGCTGACTACGATGATACGTATGACAATATCTTACATTTTCGTTTCTTTTTGTATTCTTATATCTTTGCTGAATATTCTTCTGAAACACAAAAAATTACTTCTACTATGTAATTCTAAGAAAGCTAGGACAATAATAAATCTATGCAATCAAGATGCAAATAAAATCAATGGCTTGTTTGAAACAGTATTCTCCAGAATGAACAAATAAACATACAGTATTATTTGAAAATATTTTCAAGCCACTATATAATTAATAACTATTACCTTGTAATTGGGTAATATTCTTTTAAAAGTAGAATTTAAAGAAAATCATGTGTAACATTTACTTGCATATGGACCTTTGTTACCTATATTTTTCTAAAGGATTGAAATGCAGCAATAAATTGTTCCTTTTGTAACAGTTTATATAATATAGTAAATATTCCAGTCTAATATAATTCTGTTTTAATATTTGGTTCATACCTTATTGCAACTGATGTAAGAGTCATTGATATCAAAATCCATCTCTATATAAAACAGATATGACTCCATCAAAAAGACCAAACTATAAATATTTTCTTCAAAAGTGATCTATCTACCAAAGTGCTGAACAAATAATTTTTACTAAGCATTTCAATGCATTATAACAGTGATCTATATGACTCAATCTGGGTACGCAGTCTCACAGTCATGTATATGACTCCATCGGAGTGAGCATTTTTACAGTTATCTATTTGACTCCATTAGAGTGAACATTCTCATATTCATCTATATAATTTTTTTAGTGAGCATTCTTACAGTGATCTATCTGACGCCATATGAGTGAGCATTATTACAGTGATGTATATGACTCCATCTGGGTGCGCATTCTCACAGTGCTGTATGTGACTCCACTTGTTCGCAAGTGCAAGTCTTAGCCAAACAGTTAGGAACACCTTGGCTGACTCATGCGTTCAATGATGCCACTCGAACGCCACACGCCTATTTACTCGTGGATTTAAAATCCACAACTGCCGATTATTTGCGATTTCGTACCGATTTGTTTCACGACTGGCGTCAAGACGGAGGACCTGTCGTGTACACGTCCTCGTCGTCGACATAACAATATGAACCACTAAAAAAATATCTATAAAAACCTCGGTCACTTGGACCTGGTCTCATACATCGTCAACATGACGTCGCTTCAGTCTCATCTTCCCATCAAATTGATTCGTGCCTTGTACGTTAATAGTCGCGAAAAAAGTCTTCAAATACGTGCTTGCGTCTTAGAAGCCAGTCTCAAAGAAGTCTTACGATGGTTTACGGTGACAGCACGTCAAATACTGCAAGGCATCATTCACATTCCACATCAAACCAAACGCTATTTGGACAGAAACAAAGTAGCCTTGACGCAACTGGCTGATCCTCGCATCGACACTCAAACCAAAAAGCAAATCATTTTGAAACCTGGAGGTCGCAGTTCTCTAGGAGGTGTCATCATTCGATCCCTTTTAAAATGAGATCCCAGTGGTCCCAAAGATCACTCCAAGAGAAAAGCCAAACGAGCCCCGAAGAAAGAAAACAAGGGTGCCAAGACCAAAACACAGAAAAAGAAAAGTCCACAGAAAAGAGATTTCACCCTCCAAAGAGGAACTTCGGCCAGGACGCAAACTTACCTTCGTAAACCACGACCTGCAGGACCAGTGACCGCGTTTCCAGTAACCTCTGATGCTTCCATTTCTCCGTTGCGGGTGATGCCAACCAAATCCAATTTGGCACACGTTCTTCCTAAGTTGATGAAACATTGGAAATCTGCGTCTCCCAAATCGTCTCCTCCACCGGTGACACCCTCTTCCACCTTAGCAGCAGTAGCAGCTGCTTACAAAGTACCTGCCCCCAAAGTCAAAGTCCAAGAAAGATCTGGCATATTAAAGAGTGTACTGGATTTGTCCAAACAAGAACTGCCCAAATTGAGTCCGTTACGAACCCCTTCACGACGTGTGTTACCTGTCAGGAACTTGATACGACGGAAAGATAATCAGTGGCGTCGCATTCCAGTATAAAAATGAATTGAGGACAACAACGTGAATCAGTATTTTCTGTGCCACTTCTGAACACTCAATCATGCTTCCTCAAAACCGTGCACACCACTACCTTCACTACCCTCGTCGTTCTGCTGTTCACAAAGGAAAGGGAAAAAGAAAATCTCGTCAACCTACAAAATCCTTAACAACCAAACATCGATGCCGTCCCCTCAACAGACGCAGTCGTTTAAAGAAAAAGAAGAGTCACCAAAGAGGAGGTTACTTCTGCGATTTTGGGAAACACATCGTTATCTTTTTGTGGAAGCGCTAGTAGATAAAAGAGGGTGTGTACCAAGTCTTTGACGTTAGTGGTATTGTGGAAGGAACAAGCAAAGATGTCACCTAACAGAAAACATTCTTATTTACCCACAAAGGAAAGAAAAGGTAAGGACTGCCTCCTCGTTTAGCCAAACATCGACACGTGCTTCTTCAAGAGAAAAAACCCGTCCGTGAAAAGAAAAAGATGTTGGTGCAACGCGGAGGATTTATTTATTCCTCCTTTTTAAAGAATCGACCTGATGCCAGTTTTCAAGCAAGTGATGGCACGACAAAAAAGATAAAAGGGTGCGTATTCCAAGTCTTTGACGTTAGTGGCATTGTGGTACGAACAAGCAAAGATGTCACCTCGCAGAAAACATTCTTATTCACTTCCCAAAGGTAAGTAAAGGAAAGGACTACCTCCTCGTTTAGCCAAACACGGAGACGTGTCGTCCGTCCTATACAAAGCCTCTCCACGCATGCGAACACAAATCATACAAACGGCCTCCAAAGATATCATCGATACCGTGTGCGAATGTTGTTTGAATGTCTTGAAAGGCACGATACCTTTGTCTCCACACCAGAAAGAAAGCTTAGACAATCATCGACACGTTTTTCGTCAAATGGTCCAAAAGAAAATACCCATCCGTCAAAAGAAAAAAATGTTGGTGCAACGCGGAGGAATTTTTCCCTTTCTCCTTCCTGTATTGGGATGATTAGCGAATGCCGGCATGAGTATGTTGCCAGGTTTGGTACAAGGGATGGCACGAGGGATATCCCAAAGTTGATCCTTCCAAAAGATAATAGGAACCCATGGTGCACCACGATCTCAGAGGTAACCTTTGGAAACCCATGGAAGGACGAAAACTGACTTTGGTCCCTTACAAACGATGGATGGAATACCAGTACTGTCAACTCTTGCAACGACTGCAACTCTTTCATCGAAAAGCTGTGGAACAAACAGCTCAACTCACTCTGACCGATTTGAAGGCTCTGATGAATCATCCGTCACCCTCACCATTTACAGCGGACAAGACAGACGTCACCCCACCATTACCCAAGGATGAAGAACCCCATGATATCTTTCAAATACCCACCACCACTCCCATTCCGAGTAAGACTGCAGCTTCCTTATTGACCCCTTCCCCCACTCCCCAACGAGAAGAATTCAAAACTTGGGTTAAAAAGATGATGACCACTCCTCCTTCGACAGATGTGAAAAAGAAAGAAAGGAAACCAGAAGTGAGAAAAGAAAAGAAGTCTAAAGCTATCCCATTACCACCGCCACCACCACCACTACCAACAGTGCCCTCGACGTCGACTCCTGTGGCACATCGGACACGTAAAACCGTTTCCAAACAACCCCCATTTCGTCCCACCTAAAGCAGTATCCTCGAAGAGTGCGTACCTTATTAACAAAAAACCATGCAGAAGGTGTTAGCCAGCATTTACTACGATCCAGCTCACCCTGCATATTATGGAGGCGTTTAGAAATTGTATCGTGCTGCAAAAACTCGTCTAAAAAAGCTCCGTTTACCTGAAGTACAACTATAGTTACAAGAACAAGCTACGTACACTTTACACAATCCCATTCGACGAAAATGTCACAGAAGTCGCACTCAAGTGGAAGGCATCGATCATCAATGGCAAGACAATTTAGCCCATGTCACTCATTTAGCTACCTACAATAGTGGTTACAAATATTTGTTTTGCATCATCGACGCTTTTTCTAAATTTGCCTGGGTCGTACCATTGACTTCCAAATCGACCGGAGAGTTAGTACGAGCTTTGCAACTGGTGTTGAAACAAAGTGGTCGTCACCCTCTTCGATGGCAAATCGACAAAGGCACGAATTTCTGAACCAAGCTTTCCAACGAGAATTAAGGAAACGTGACATTCATTTTTTAGCACCGAAAATCCTGAAACCAAAGCTAGCATCGTGGAACGTTTTCAACGTACCTTGAAAGAACGCATGTGGAAATATTTTACGCATCAACACACTCTCAAGTACATCGAAGTCTTACCGCGCTTAGTCCAAGTCTACAACCAATCTTACCATAGAAGCATTGGAGGTGCCACACAGGATGTGACACCCGACAACAAAGTGACTGTTTTTGAGCGCCTGTTTGGTACGCCCCGGACGAGGAGTGTCCCCACGAAAGGTGGAGTGTTAACCCCTGAAGATTGGGTTCGCATTGGCAAAACCAAACGCACTTTCGACAAAGGTTACTTACCCAAATGGACAACCGAATTGTTTCGTGTTACTGGACAAGTGCGTGACCGTCATCCTACCGTCTATAAATTGGAAGACATGAACGGAGAAGTCTTAAAAGGAACGTTTTACTTGCCTGAGTTACAACGTGTCACCAAAAAATAAGACGACTTGTACGACATTGAAATCATTCTCGAACGAAAAACACGTAAAGTATGAAAACGTCGTGTCAAAGAAGTCAAAGTACGTTGGAAAGGATATCCTCCTAGTTTTTATTCTTGAATTGACACTTTGCAAGTCATCGACTATAAAAAGAAGTGACTATCATGCCCTTTAATACAGCTTCAACGACCACAGTGACTACTCCTTCACCCAGTTCTTCTCTGCAAGATTTACAAAAGCAACGCTTGTAGGTGTAGTGTGGAGAACGTATCCCTAAAACGCAAATCGTCTTTTTCTGTCAAATCTTTGTGGTATATTGTGTCATTGGTGCAGCCATTGCTAATTCGAGTTTGCAACAAGGAGACAAACAATTGTGGACCATTTTACTCAGCAGTTGCATCGGTTATCTTCTTCCCAATCCTTCCCTGAAGTACGGGAACAACAATAACCCTATTGGGAGCCTTGCGTCCAACGTCAGTCATTCTCCTCACAGTCACCCCGCCAATCACAATCCTCTTTTAGACACTCCTTTAACTTTGAGTGACTCCTCGGACAGAAGCACGTTGGAATTATGAACAATAGTATTAACCAATTTTACTTAACGTTACCCAGCGACACTTCCATGGAGGTGTTTCCTAACAACACGTTGTGCTGTTACACGGCTAAATTACCTCAAACCATTCATTTGGATCAAGATGCCCATTGGGAAGTGGCTTTAGTGGAAATGATACACCCGACACAAATCAGAAACATCGTCGAAAATCAAAACCTTTTCACAGTAGAAGTGCAACAACACTTAGACGCAGGAGACAACCTCCTTACCGCTGAGTCGATAATAAAAGAGCAGAACGGCAAAACTAATCTAGCCACCTATAAGTTCACCATTCCTGCAGGCTACTATTTTAGTGGTCAACATTTAGTGACTACACTTGCAACCAAGTTCAATACTTTGTTTGGTAAACCCGTGGAGAAAGTCAGAAAATGTCTTACCTTTGAGTACCATAAAGTGGCTCGTCGACTCATTATGAAAATTTCAGACGACAAAATAATGGCCATTACCTTTTGTCCTGAATTGTTTGATATTTTAGGTAGAGATCTCAAGATGCTCCGAACAAAAAAGAAATACCAGGTATAACCAGTAACTTGGATTTTGCGAAATATTTTAAATCCCCTGTAGAAATGAACCAAGGACTCAACTTGATGTTTGTGTACTCCGATGTGGTGGAGTACAACATGGTAGGACACACCTCTGTGCCGTTATTGCGTGTCATTCCTTTCAAAGTGGATTCTGCTCCAGGCACTGACGAAGAAGCTGGAAATATCTATCACGTTCACCACGAATTTGTACATCCTCATTATTTGCCTGTCAGTTAGTCGTATTTCGACAGTGTCAACATTACTATAAAAGGAGATCTAGGACAAAATATTCCGTTTACCAAAGGAAAAAACACAGTGAAACTCCATTTTCAAAAGCGATTCTCGAACAACTGAAACGTAATGTATCCTGTGTACCGAGGAGTAGCTCGACAACAAGGACATGGGTTAGGAGATATGTTTCAATCGGCCTTTCGTTCCGTGGCCCGTGTTTTGAAACCGATGGTGACACGAGTATTGCACGCCTTAAAAGATGCCGCATTGACTCACGGCAAAAATTTTCTTCCAAATGTTCTCAATGAGAAACAGAACCCCAAAGAACCTTTCTTGAGAGCAGGCAAAAATGTTTTGCTTCAAACAGGTAAAGAGATTTTGGGTCGAAGGGAAAGTTCTATCAATAATCTGAATGGTACCGAGTCTGGCATTCCTGCTTCCCTGAGGACACAGCAAGGACAAGGCAGACAGCGACGACGAAGACACCCTTCCAAAAGTCTCCATATCTCTAAGGCTAGAAAGACGAAGAAAAAAAACCGCTCGAGACTTAGACATTTTTGATTATTGAAAGAAAATTATAGAGACTGAGAGAGAAAAAATGATGCACCAAGAATCTTGTGCTTGTTCCAAGTCGGAACTGGATCTCTTTGCCATGCCACCCACGATGATGACCATGCAAGAAGCCCAATGGGTTGAATTTCATCCCGTCTCCTCTTTGACGGATTCAGCTCCCATCGAGTTTGAAAGCAAAGGCAACTCGAAGATTACATCAATCCGAACAGCAGTTACTTTTATTTCAATGTGAAAGTGATCAAAACGGCGGACAACTCCGTTGTAGCACCCGCGAACAAACTAGCTCCCGTCAACACGTTCATGCATTCCTTGTTCAGCGATGTGGATTTGTACATGACTAACAAACTGGTCAACAGTAACATATATACTTACCCTTACCGAGCGTACCTAGAAAATCTCTTGACGCACGGAACAGAAGCCAATAACACTCATTTAGATGATTGCGTGGTATGGAAACCTGACACCGCAAATAAGTTTAAGGACACTGAGTTGACCGCAGATGATGATCTTCACAGTGTGGGTTTTAACGAGCGTCATAACAAAATTGTAGGACGTAGTTTAGAACTGTTCGATCGTTTGCATTGGGACATGTGGTTTCAAGAGAAGTATTTGCTGAACGGAGCGGATATTCGCTTGAGACTGAATCGTAGCAGTGCTTCTTTCCATTTCGATGGCTGATGCCGACCACTACAAAACCATTATCCAAGAAGCCAGGTTATACGTGCGACGCGTGGAAGTGTTACCTAAAGTGGGAAATGACATCAGTAACACTTTGAGCAGAACGACAGCCAAGTATCCGATACGACGCGTGGAAGTAAAACCTGTCACCATTGCCAAGGATCTAAGATCCAAGATCGAAGATCATCTGTTCCATGGACAGTTACCCAAACGTTTATTCATTGGTATCGTCGACAATGCAGCCTTCAACGGTGTCCACAATCAAAGTAACCAAAATCGAAGTCAGTCACGATGGCAACCCTTTGTGTACCCGATCTTTCGAACCCAACTGTGACCAGAAGAATTACTTGAGGTCGTACGTGTCGCTGTACGAAGCCAAAGGACAGTTAGGAACCAACACCAGTCACGGCATTTCCTACGACGATTATGCAGGAGGTTACGCTTTGTGGGGATTTGATTTCACTCCATATCAAGGCAGCGACGAGGGACATTTCCACCCTATAAAATCTGGGCAGATACGTGTGGAACTTCAGTCTTCAAGACACGGTGAATGTCATTCTGTATGCTGAATTCGATAATACCATAGAAATCAACAGTTTGAGAGAAGTCATTCTAGACTATTAGACACTATGGAAAACTCTTGTCCCTCTTTGAATAGTGGAGAATCCATGGAATGGAATGGGAGGTTACATAGAAAGCAGACCCAAAGACCAAAAAGAAGAAGTAGTGATTATGCAGTCCAGATGGCCAGAACAGGAAGAACAGTTAGTCAACTGTTTTGCACAACACTTGGAGGATACAATGAGATGCATGATTAAAATAGATTGTCATGGCTGTCAAATCGATCATCCCAGTCAAATTCAACACGACTAATGATGATGAGTCAATAAGAAAATTGGACGAGTATCTGAACGAAGCTTGGAGTCTCATCTCAGAAGAAGCCGTGTTACTTCAGTGGTATAAAGACTTGCGTGATCATTCTTCTCCTCCATTGTTTGCTCGAAAAATTGATCGCATCGAAGCTCTCTTGGCCAATAGTAAGGAGACGATACAACGAAACAGTTATTGACAGACCTTTTCAAGCAAAATGTCTTGATCGAATTGATGACTTATCATCACCTGTGAAGAAAGGAAAAAACAAGGCCACAAAAATGGATACCTGGGAACTGTATTATCTTTTGAACCGTAGTTCGTACACTGCTTCTTGGAATCCTGTCGTGTGAGCTGAAGATGAACTACCTCATCGCAAACCTCAAGAGAATCAAGCTTATGTCATCAACACAGATGACAGTCATCTTCCAGGAACTCATTGGTTAGCTGACTATTTTCCTTAAGGAGGTTGTGTGGAGTATTTTGATTCGTATGGATTACCTCCTTTGGATGACGATATTATTGACTTTATGAGAAGATATGCCCAGACGACACGATTCAATAATGTGAAATTACAATGCACAGATTCTATGGTGTGTGGACAATATTGTGTCTATTTTTTGCATCATCGCAGTGTTGGATATTCTTTAGAACATTTAGTGACTTATTTTGATCGACATTCGTCTCGAAACGATGACATAGTAGATCGATGGTTTTGTAACCATTATGGCTATATGTTGTCTTTAGCTAGGAAACGGAGTGTACATCAATGGCCCAATGACTTCCAACAGTGGAAATCTCAATTTAATTCACATTGTTGTCAACCATGTCAAAGATAATGTATTGGTGTTATTTGAAGAAAAAATGTTTGTTAGTTGAAAAAAAAATATTTGTTTGTGAATTAAAATATGTTTGTTAGTTGGAAAAAATTGTGTTTTGTGAGTTTTTTGTTATTTAAATAAAAATGTTGTGTTTTGAAACCAATGCGTTTGTCGATTGTTTAACATTTTTATGAATATAGATGCTCTTTGATTTCTTTCTCTCCCTCACATCAAACTATCCAAACGTTTCCAAACACTATACCATAGAGGGGTGTTTACTATCGCGTCCGCGCTTGAACCATATAAAACAGGGTAGTCTCCAGTCGAACATATTTAGATCTAAACAACTAAACATCTCTGCACCAAGTACATACCCGGAAGTAATTCAATTAAATAACACTAAGCCCCAAAAAACAATTCAACACATAATAGAATTACTTAGAACATCAGGGCTCCTTGAAAAAATATAATGCAAATAATACTGTATAATAAATAACACCCGTAAGGAATGCCCCCTGTTGGTCACATGGGTTCATTGGCCAATCAGGGGACAGGACCTGCAACCACGTAAATACGTGAAGCGGAATTTGTATAATAACAAAAAATAAAATAAACAATATCCATAAGGAATGCGAATGCATAGGAAATGAAGGGTTCCGTTACTTGAAAAGAGCCCACCTACACTACGCTGGGTATAACGCCCCGGATGGTACCTGTGCTAAACAAACCTAATAGGATACTTTAAAGATATTGAAATTTATAGACTATACAGATAAACATTGAAATTTGCATTATGACAAAGTAAAGAACAAAACAGAAACAATAAACAAGTGTCTAGGAAACCACCTCTCTTCTGTCTATTTTTACAACTCTTCCTATATACAGCCTCACTGACAGCATTATACAACTAAACTATGAATGTATTTACAGTTAAAAACCCCAACAAACCGGGATATCCACATGGTCTAAATTTTTACACAATAACCTTAATTACTTTAAAATTTCTACGTTGGATAACTACCAAAGCGAGAATAGGCTGTCATATGAGGTTGTATACTCTACTTTAATAACAGCACAAAGTATTCCAAATTGTTAAGGTTGAACACGGAATGGATACGACGGAAGGAGGCAACATCAAGATGGAGGAACAAAAAAAACCAAGGCACCCAAGAAGGACACGGGGACTCACCGGACGGAATAAGGGAACTTCGGTTACACCCTGTAACACTCCATCAAAAAGCCATTTTAAGAGCCGTTTATACTTACAGAGTTTCCTTTTGGCTCAAAAACTCTATTCGACAATCTCTTTCTTCAAAAATCAGACTTGATCAATTTTGGCTCTCCACCATCAAAATTAACAACCCATTTAACCTGACATTGACCAACCTACACATGTCACTTGACATACCTAGTTTACAAAATTGATAGGGAACACACAAAATGTACACTCTGTACTAGACAAAAATTGGAATGTTAGGATGTTAGGAAAAAATATAACTTGAAAGATTGACTCAATTGCACAGGTGGCTTACACAATATCGGTATAGGATGTCCACTAGCAACAACTGGACTCGATTTGATAAGGCTAGGGCGTGCAAGACGAACGACATCAAAGTGCCAGTTCACAGATCCTTTTCCTCCTCCTCCGCTGCCTGACTCCAACACCAGCAAATGACTAGAAGTGGAAACCATTTTTCACTAGTCATCATTTGGTGCCATTGCACCTTTAGCTCTGCATCCTCCGATTGGTTGATAGGATTGAGTGAGTGGCTGTTCTATTCCCACTCACCTAGGTCTTTCATTCATGTCGATAGCTCCTTATAGGGGTGCGGCATGACGACAAAATTAAATAACATACTATGTATGCATAAACGCCCGTGGGGATGTGGCACCATTCCTTCCTCACGGGAAAATCTAAATCACTACCATATTAATTGGTAGTGTAAAATAGTGAACAAATGACCCTTTGTGGCCGGTTTCACTTAAAACCGTAATTCATTCAGTCTGACCATCCATTGTTTGACTCATCCTCTTACGAAGATGTGCTCAAGACTAGCCAAGCTGAACGAAGCTTACGTCAATCTGAATCGTATCAGACAAAGTCTGATGCCAAAGCCAGAAGAGATCCAGAATGTCAGAATGTTGCAAGGCAAGGGACGGAAGTCCTCGTTGAAGAACTCTTCAGAGAGGAAATTCAAAAAGAAAAAGAAGAATGGACTGAGAAGTATAGACTTCAGAAGCAGCAGAGAGAACAGCAGCAGCAGCAACAGCAACAACAGCAACAGGAACCAGACAGAAGTTTTGTCGACTGCCGTATGGACACGAAATAGTTCTCCTTCTCTTTCGGAAGAAGCAGACCCTATCCTGTTGCCAGAAGAGGACACAATCTTCGACGATAAAATATTGCCAGCCCTCCTCGTGCACACACACAAAAAACAGCCCTTTTCATTGCTACCCAATATTCTAGGAAAGAATTAAAAATTCAATTTGCTAATGGAATGTGATGAAGTTAGAAAAAATAGAAGTGAGTCTATAATCACAGTCTGTTTTAATTTTGTTTGAAGTGCGTCTATAAGCACAACGTATATTTTAAGTCACTTGTTCAATTTATAATTTATATGTGTAAAGTAAAAAAGTGAGCGAGTGTTTTCTTTTAAGTTGTCGTGTTTTGGTGATGATAGGGATAATGTAAGGTGTTTGATCATAGAGTGTTTTCCTTCACGTCCGCGCTTGTGCCATATATAAAGAAGCCTTCATCATTCTGGTACCACATCCTCCAGCAGCTAACAAAATACACACACTCTGCAAAGAACTCAATCAAATAGAACTCCAAGCAGAACAACTACTTATCAAGGACCCCACACCTTGGAGAAATAACCAACCTAACATCAATCTAACAGCACTCCAACTGGTACATAAGCGTGACAACACCAATATCACATTAAAACAAGTACAAAGCCTCGTCAACAACAACTGTGATGGAGATGTAAAAATCTATACTGACGGCTCAAAATCTAAAGAACTACATAGAACGGCTGCAGTGGTAGTGATCCCAGAACATCAGGTCACATTTACGACAAGACTACCGGATGACTGTTCCATATATACCGCGGAAGTCTGGGCCATCAACCGAGCCCTAAAATGGATAGTAACACAAAATCAAAAACAGTACGTAATCATAACAGACTCACTTAGTGTACTTGAAAGTATTGAGACAGGTAATTCCAAAAGTAGACAAAACCTGCTAGAGGACACTATGCTGACCATCAGGGAAGCAGATAAATCACACCAAACCGTACACTTCTTGTGGGTGCCATCTCACATCAATTTGCCTGGAAATGAAAAAGCAGACCAAGCAGCAAAAAGCAGTCTGATGAAAGACCAAATTGAACCCGTACAGTACAACACTCAGGCGCTATATAGTCAAGTCAGGGACAGAATTAATAATAAATGGCAACAACAGTGGGAAAATTCGACAAAGGATAGACATCTATACAAACTACAAAAATAGGTCACAAGAACCCAACGTTTACCAAAAAGCCTGGCAGCCATTGATATTAAAATCATCAACAGAATCAGAACAGGTAAAACACTACTAAATGGCAGCTTTATTAAACATATAAGTACAGGACCCACGCCGGATAAATGTCCACACTGTCCAGAAACTGAAACATTGGAACATGTATTCAACATATGTCACAAATACCATCGACAACGTACCGTCCTCCAACTACAACAAAGAAAACTTGACTCAGTTACATCATTCCCCCAAATTCAAGATAAAAGGTATAACAAACACGTAAATACTACCTATATAAATATATTTAATTACCTAAAATCAATAGACATAAAACACAAAATATAAATATCAAAACCAACAAATAAATAAATAAACATAAACATAGTCATAGAGTTAATATTTATCAATCAAGGGGCCAGAGCAGATAATAACACCGATAGCTCAAACGCAGACCCACTTAACAATGTCTTAACTAAACAGACAAAAAATAAATATTATAACTGCCAAATAAATAAATAATTAACAATGCCATATCGGTTAAAGGGGCCAGAGCTGATAGTAGTACTGCTAGCTTAAAATAGCAGAACCACTTAACAAAACCCTAAAATAAATATATAAAATAAAAGAGAAAAGGGGAAAGGAAGGGAAAGGGGGGATAATATAAACATTGTAATGCGAGGAAAAAAGAAAGAAAGGAAGAAACGGGAGAACGGGAAGAAGGAGAAGGGGGGAAAGAGAACTTTACACTAAGTAGTGGCACAATGTAGGTACAGTAAAACCAGTCAACCGACAAGTGGCAAGATAAATACAAGTATGATGAGAACACCGGGATCAAATAGTGATAGCTCAAGGAAACATAACACCAACCAACCGACAAGAAAAAGTAAAAAGAAAGGGAAAAGAAGGAGGGAAGAAGGAATAGAAAGAAAGAAGGAAGAAGGGAGTAGGGAGAAAGTGGGAAAGGGAAAAGGGAAAAGAAGAGAAAAAGAAGGAGAAAGAAATGAAATAACACCAAAACACACCCTACTCCAACTCAAAAAAAAAATATTTTTTTATTTTCTCCCCAGGGTTCTTATTTGGTACGAGAACCCTTTTCGAACAATCTCTTTCTCGAAATCTAACTTTATCAATTTTGACCACCGCTCAAAATTAACAATCTAAAATACCTAACAGTGACTACACTCATTTATGTCGCTAAGACATTTTAACAATTAAATTTGTTAAGGACCTACAACATGTACACTATGCACTAGAAATATTTATTGATAGGAAAGATGAAAAATTCTATACTATATGGATTTGATATAATTGCACAGGTGGCTTACACATTATTGGTATTTTTTTCTGTCCATAGTAAAACTGGACTATATTAGAAATATGGGCGTTTCAAGCGTAAACAATGGTAACATCAAAGGAGTGTGGAGAAACAGAAATAGGCTAACCTGATTGTCGACGAAAACATGGCTGATCCATTGGACTTTATCTACTTTTACGTAACACGGGTTCTGATTAGATGTTGGAAATCTTGATTTCAAGCTCGGCCTATTCTCACAGTGATGTAAAGTACAACTAAACTATTTGGCAATTCACTAATTACACATATACTTAATACTTCATTTTAGAAGTAATAAGATATCAAACCGATTGGATTATGTCTTTAACTAGAGTGAAACAATTTGACAAACTAGCTTTCCTAAACCGGGTGCCTTCCTAATTTGCCGTGACCCGACATGTTACTCTAAGGAGAGACTGCCATTTAACGCGGGTGCCGGGGAGACTGCGACAACACAGACTAGTGTAGTCAAAGTTAAATTTGGTCCCGACCAATCAAATAACCCGACTATCGGGCATTAACTGATCTCGAAAGCACATAGTTGTGCATGCGACCTTAATTCATATTAAAAAAATAAATTTGAGCCATTCAATTTTGAACACATCAAGATGGCCATCGACTTGTTTATTGAACTCCGAGACAGCTGGTTTGGGATACTTGATGCAGAATATGTGGTTGATAGGCTTGAGGAAGAATTTAAGTGTAGCCTGGACTTTGTAAGCGATTTGAAATTAGCGAGAGATCTAGTAGAAGGCATGATAGCGGAGGAAGTCCAGAAATTAAAAAGACTTATTAAAACAAAATATTTGAGAATAGGGAGCTTGATTTAGGCACTTGATAATGTCATCTAAAAGTCATGTGCTTTCTAGAAGAAACATTACATTTGATAGAGTGGGCTTATGTGAAATAGGGACTAGACCGACTAAAGAAAGCAGAAGCAATGATGAGAAAGGTGATGAAAGAAGAGGTGATCAAGATTAAAGATAACTGGACTAAGGAGAGAAATGAAAAAGGCACCAAAAAGAAGAAAGAAGACTTTGATCAACTAAATCAGAGATGGATCAAAGTTCAGGAAACGTTTAGAGCTATGGGACATCGTGACTGAATTCCCGGGAACGAAAAGAAGCAGAAGAAACAGGGAATCATTGGTAAAATCAAAAGGTGGTGGAACAACGGAAGGACATAAAAGAAGAAGAAGTATCCAAAGGCCCTTTTCAGGGCCACTCCTATACCTCGAAAAGATATTGGCTTTCTTTTTGCCTCCATTTTCCCTAGTCGCTAGATAGTCCCAAATAGTTCCCATGTTCAATTTCCCTTGTCGCTAGATAGTCCCACTATGTTCAATTTCCCTTATCACTCGATAGACCCACCATGTTCAATTTCCCTTGACGCTATATAGTCCCACCATAGTCACTTGTCACTATACAGTCCCCATTAGGTGCCGCCAGGGTATCCCAAGCCCTTTTTAACTAGATTTTCCATTGTCGCTAGAGTCTCCCCATATACTATTAACGTGAATCTCAGAAACCGGACCAGGTCCTTTTGGAGATGCTGACAAGCCTTTTATACCTCCAGCGGAATTCTGCAGAATTCTTCCCTTGGCAGGGAATTTTCTTCCTTTGGCTGCGTAGCAGCCGCAAGGAAAAATTCTGCGTGCGCTTCCTTGCAGGGGCAACCTTACTCTGCTACCGATAGCAACAAAATTACTATTAAATTAAACATTGTAATTGAAAATCGTTATAACCCTGAGTGTTAGTAAAGTGTGTATACAACTAATATATTCATCAGTGGTCAAAATTTGCAGAACGAATAAATGTTTTAGCTGTATAAATTAGTGATGTTGTAAGTGACCCCTAACTATTATATGAGATAACGACGGGAGTTCACCAAATGTGCCAACAATGGAAACGAGGCTAATACCTAGTCTTGGTCAAAATCTAAATGATAGTCACCAACAAATGAAACACTTTTATCAAGCCTAACGTCAAGAAAATTATGAATTTATAAACATGAGGCTCCTGTTTGTGTCATTTACATTACTGATTAGAGTGTAGTCTAATTTTAAAACAATTGTATAGGGATATATACATGCATGCAATTAAAAGTGCACAACTCCACCGATAATATGCTATGGCAGGACTCTTACATTAACAGAGTTGTTTCCCTTTATGTAATGTAGTGCTTTGGACATATTCATCTTGATTATATCGTCTAGCACTGTATTTTTCACGAATTATAAACTCTTTAGTATATTTTAAGAATTTATTGTGCATTAATAAAAGGTCATAAGACTATTGACTTCAGTGTCAAACTATGTGGTTATGTGTATGTGTTTAAATTTAGCGTACAAACTGGTTACGCGTAAGACACGTGCGATGATCCTCTAGGACTCAAAGTACTAAGAGTTCCTATAGTAAATTTGTGCAAACGCCATATTAAAAATTCACTGACAAATTCTTTGAGGGCTCATGATCAAACCTATGTTTATCAGTATAGATGAAATCTGGATGTCAACTTCTGTGTAGAGGAAAGGCTATGAGCCGCGGCATTTTCTAGACCTACATGTGTTTGAAACATGTGCTTTCAATTCCGCACCGAAGAGTCAGGTGCTAATTTTAGTAATGAGCGTTCGAAAATCAAGACTGCTAAAGGACTGAAATACCGTCAATAAAACAATGTCTCTATTTTTTTCATATCTAACTAGGATAAGTTTTCAAAATATTCTTTGTCCTAAAACATAACTATATATATATATATATATATATATATATATATATATATATATATATATATATATATATATATATATATATATATATAGTATGTCCACCCATTTCAAGGCTGGTTCCCATTTTTCCATATCATTAGTACCGTGTGTCCTATAGGCTCCTTCGTCACCAGTGGCAGTCTATACGGTGACGTGTTTTTTTATGCATATATGTGCAACTTTTTTTACCAATAACTGCCAGCGCAAGTAACATGCTCAAACCATTGTGACCCTGCATGAATATATGAATATCCAGTTCATGTTTCTCTTTCAAGCAAGGAGACAATAGGTTTCTGACATGATTTTATTTATTTATTTATTTATTTTTTTATTTATTTATTTATTTATTTATTTATTTATTTATTTATTTATTTATTTATTTATTCATAAACAGCGGCGTATTTGCACACCACAAAGTGTTGCGTTTCTTGAAGCAATTGATGATTTAAATTATTCTTCAATAAATTCCCATCGATTATATGTGTAAAAATTGAATGAAAAGCATGAACATGATTTATTGCGTTTATACTTTTTTTTAAAAATAAAACAACCTGATCTGGTGCATAGAATTTCTCACGGTGGCATAATTATTAATAGGTTAGAAACTACACCTAGATGCCACATTGTGTTTGACTCGATCGTATTTTTTAAATTCTGTCCAGCAACTGTCGTCATTCGTTCTACCTGGATCTCTCGATGACTGTACATATATATATCAAAGGTAATGTTATCCATTTTATGATTGTATGACGATAAATACATAGATAGTAAAGGTAATGTTATAAATTTATATGACTGTATGACGATGCCTACAAAGATAATAAATATAATGTTATCCATTTTATGACTGTATGACGATGACTACATAGATAATAAATATAATGTTATCCATTTATATGACTGTATGACGATGACTACTTATATAATAGATATAATGTTATCCATCTGTTAGGATTGATTTTTTAGTAAAATTAACAAAATTGCTATTTTCTTTAAATTGTATTAAAGTAATGTTTATTCAAAATATATTAACAGTAATTTTATTTATTATATGGAACGAAGATAGTTGCTGTGTAAGCGAAAAATAAGCAATGTATATTGCCAAAAACTACTAAGATAATCGAATCTTACCAATGTACAATTTGTGTGGAATTAGGTTATAAAGCAACATTTTACTGAGTCAGCTCCTAAGTCTTATCAGTAAAACATATATTCTGAAACCCAGGCATTGGCAAAATTCCAATTCGGTTAATACAAGTGGAACAAACTTCTGTTGCTGACGTAAAAACAGAATGGTTCTTTTCTTATGATGGACAGACATCGCTGCTGGCTTAGTATGTTAAGACATCGTTGCTGGCTTAGAATATTAAGGAATTATCATATTTGGTCCTGATTTGTGCCAAACGAATATAAATAAACCACAAATTTGAGTTTTACCTTATGTCAGTTGACGTAAAACAAACCGGTTTTTACCGGATGAAACTGATCCTTACCTGATGAGAGCGGATATATTTTCCCACCGGTACGTTAACCCTGACACAGGATGCATATAAATAGAAACACGCATCAAAGGGTCAGGTCAGTTCCGTACCGACGAGAAAATAGATCTTTGTCTTCTCATTCCAGGTAAAAAAATGGTATATGTCGTAACTTCTTTAGGAATAAGTACTTTTAATGTTTGAGATTTTAATAGCAACATTGTTATGTTAGCAACATTGTTCACTTAATACTTTTATTTATAATATATTGTAACGGAATGTTTAAATGTTCTAAAGAATTCATATTTAATTATATTTATGTAATTTTTATTGTAAAGGTTGAATTCCCTACCAACTTCATGCTTTGATTTAATGATTGAAATAAAGTATTCTTTAAGTAAGAAATAATATTATCTAGCAATATATTTTAAATCTATATTCTATTTTAAAATAAGTAAAATGCATTTCTTTAAATTAATTGTTACATTAATTATGGTTATTACATTTTATACTTTTGGTTATCTTGAAATTGATCGAGAATTAACTATTTGTATAATATTCAAAAAATGCAGAAGTTACACGAATGAATGAAGTTGGAAAGCTTAAAAAGGAAAATATAATATGTATTTCATGAATTTTTATTATAAAATTTTAGATGTGTTTCTAGAATGTAGTCAATATATGTGTGTTGATTAATTAAATAAACTCAGTTCCGTACCGACGAGAAAATAGATCTTTGTCTTCTCATTCCAGATGTAGCTGTCTTATCATCGCGGTGACACTCTTTTAAGAGAGCCTTCTCTTCCTTCTTCTCTCTTCTCTCTCTTGTTAAAACAACAACTTCTTTTACATAACACATCTATATGACTGTATGACGACGACTACATTGATGGTACATATAATGTTATCCCTTTATATGACTGTATGACGATGACTACATAGTAAATATAATGTTATCTGTTTCAGTCTCTTCACTGTTCAAAAGATTCCTGTTCACTTTAGAACATGTCGCTATTTGCCGACACAATCATATACATCGAGTTCCTTGTTAAACTGATATGTCACAACATTATTAATGTCAATGATACGAAATACTTACAACATCTTTTAGGACGGTCACAAAAGCCACTTTCATGTATTACACCTAAAAACTGTATATATTGTATTTGTGGAAATTGTACAAGATCAAAAACAGTTGACAAAAATGGCTGCTCCCGTGTTCTTAAACAAAGCCTGACTTAGTCCAATATCATTAGCTTTCTGAACGTTTAACGAAAATGAATTAAAAAAAATTAAAATGTAAAAACAAATTATCGGCTCGTTTTTTAAACTTTTTTTTACAATATATATATATATATATATACATATATATATATATATATATATATATATATATATATATATATATATATATATATATATATATATATATGTGTGTGTGTGTGTGTGTGTGTAGGAGCACATCTAAAGTAATAGCAAGCTGTATACTCTAAATCAGAAATCACACCTATCAATAATACATCAAAATAAAGGGAATATATGTTTATTTTAACAATATCTACGTCATACATTTTCATTCTAAAACGGCATGAGGAATGCATATGGCATGTTATTCCTTTACAAATGTAACTATATTTATTATAAGAAACTGTGCAACATAAACTATGTATTGGAAATTTATAATGAAAATGACGTGTACAGATAGAGAAGATGCGTTTGAGATTAGTATTTAAAAAAATAGTATTCAGCTAATAATCATCATCATCATCATCATTATCTGAATCTGAATCTGAATCTGAATCTGGACCTAGTGTGATTGCTGAGGCACTGCGCTTCTGAACATCTGACCAGTTCCCTCCACTTGTCGCAATCATTTGAGCATCCCTGTGTCTCCACAAAATTCTTTCTGGTCCATTCTGTGATGTTGTCAGTCCACTTTTTCTCTGTCTACATAGAAACATATGCCCAATTCTGCGTGGAAATCTAAAAGGTAAATAAAGTATTTTTAATCTATAATGTAGAGCCAATACATACAAAATTACTTTTGTTTTATTTCTTATTAATTAATTCATTGTGCTATTACCGTTATCCATTAGTTAACGTTATTCAATAATTGATTGCCAGTCAAGTACTTCGGGTCAAAGGTACTGTTTGCACAATTTTCAATCATATCCTGACCTTAGTGCTGCAGACGACACTTTCATTTGTCCTCTGGCCGGGTCACTTGATTTGCTTTCATTCGCACACGACCGTATTCCCCAATTACAGTGAGAAAAACACACAAATAATCCAGCCTTAATTCGTGTGCGTCAGTATGTTTAAAGTTAATTGAATAAGGGACCTTTATTAGGCATCGAATCACCTACCTTACAAATGTCAAATGGGTGTGAGATGATCTATATGTATAGTGTGTCAATTGATACCACAAAAATCGTGCTATGCATTGGAATACATTACGTTTCAATGCATTTGTTTTTAGTATAAGAAATTTTACATTCTCTACAAACTGCGTGCAATGTTCTATATATCAACTTCTGTGCAGAAAGCAAATAATAGTTTTGATTTCTTTATTTATTTCTTTATTGATTTTATTTATTCGCTCGTTCTTTCATTCAACTGATTCGTCTGTTACTTTTTTTTTTGGGACGCGTATTTATACGCCGTGGAAGATTAATGCCTTGATAACCGATACTATATGATGAGAGGCTTGCGTGACAAAAAATGTTCTTGCAAATAATAACAGACATTGCCTTCTGTGGCGTATGTAAATACAGTCTGTGTAGACCCTACAGTATGTGGATGGAAATTGTGTAAAACATACAAAGAATTCTTAATTATCATTACTGAGTGGCTGACACCTTTGAATTTTCCATTGCCCCGCTTTCTGAAGCCAATATAATTTGCTTATTTGTATCAACAATATGGAACGATCTATCTAATCATTAGCAGAATGGATATGAGAGGGGGAATAGCATCTGTCTCAACAGCGACGTCATTATCACTTAATGACGTCGATACTGAGAGATCCGGTGGGAATTTTTCCCACCCACACCGCACCTGAATTTGCATGTGCTGTAAAATTGATGTACACTATATACTAAGTTTTGCCCCCCCACCCCACCCCACCACCCCCCGAAAAAAAGTCACTTTGGTTGTGTTGGTTGTGATATTGCCAGGTTATCCTTAGATATGTCAAACAAAGACCAGTAAATGTTGAGATCGTTACACGGACAATAACAAAGACCAGAACACGAGAAAACGTTGAGATCGTTACACGGGCAATAGTGGAAATATTGAACAGAAAATCATAAACGCTGTCCAACGTGAACGTGCCGAGTCCATGTAGAGAAAATTCATGAATTATGATTGTTGCAACCCACCCATTAATAAGCAAGATTTAAATATCAACCTTTTAGAATAAATAAATGAACCTCTATTGAGATGAAAATCGACAGATGCTGGTCCTCACCTTGTAAACAAGCTATCATGAGAAAAATGAATGATAAATATTAAATTATATGGAAATATAGGAAACAAATCCACTGGATACCTAATTTTAGAAACAATTCAATTGGATAAATATTTAAATTAACTTAGTTCCAAAATAAAAATAGAAATAAAAAATGAAACAACATAACGGTTCACCTTACTAAATTCCCACCTCCAACCTTAACTTATCTACAATTTACCCAATGGGAATGTGCCTGTAGAAATTGTTTGAAGTTATTTTATAAAGTAAATCTTGATATGTACAGATAATAATACAGCGAGAATATCATTAAGTCTTAATGACAGTAAAATATTGATTACCTGGTTTTAGGTTATAATCTTGAATAGATTATATGATACTGGTCAGGATGTAATCTTGAATAAATTATGTGAAACATTTCAGGCTGTAATCTAGAATAAATCATGTGACCCTGGTCAGGCTGTAATATAGAATTGATCATGTGATACAGGTCAGTCTGTGATCTATAATAGATCAACGTGATACTGGTTAGGCTGTAATCTAGAATAGATCATGTGGTACTGGTCAGGCTGTAATCTAGAATAGATTATATGTTAATGGACAGGCTGTACTCTAGAAAAGATCATGTGACACTGGTCAGGTTGTCATCCAGAATAAATTATGTGATACTGGTCATGCTGTAATCTAGAATAGATTATGTGATATGGTCAGGCTGTAATCTTGAATAGATTATGTGATATGATCAGGATGTAATCTAGAAAAGATCATGTGATACTGGTCACGCTATAATTTAGAATATATTCTGTGATACAGGTCAGGCTGTAATCTAGAATTAATCATGTAATACTGGTCAGGAGATATTGTAGAATAGATTATGTGATACGTGACAGGATGTAATTTAGATTAAATAATGTGATACTGGGCAGGGTGTAATCTAGAATAGATCATATCATGCTGGCCAGGTTGTAATCTAGAATAGATCATGTGACGCTGATCCCGTTGTAATCTAGAATTAATCATGTGATACAGGTCAGTAGGTAATCTGGAATAGGCTTTAATCTAGACTATATTATGCGCTATGGTCAGGCTGTAATCTTGAATAGATCATGTGATACTGGTTTGGCTGTAAGCTAGAATAGATGATGTGTTACTGGTCAGGCTGTAATGTATAATAGATTATATGATACTGTCAAGCTGTAATCTAGAATAGATTATGTGATACTGGTCAGGCTGTAATCTAGAATCGATTTTGCGATACTGGTCAGTCTGTAATGTAGAATAAATCATGTGATACTGGTCAGGGTGTAATATGGAATAGATCATGTGATACTGGTCAGGCTGTAATCTAGAATATAATATGTGATACTTGTCAGGCTGTAATATAGAACACATTATGCGATACTGGTTAGGCTGTAATCTAGAAAAGATTTTGACTGGTCAGGCTATAATATTGAATAGATCATGTGATACTTATCAGGCTGTAGTCTTGAATAGATCATGTGACAACTCATCCAAATGAAGAATGATGGAGTTATCAAATAAGACAATTAGAGTGACAGAAAATCGTTGACAAAATTTCAGGAATCTTTAATCGTAAAATTATAAAGATTGATTTTAGGAATGAACAAGGACAGTGTGTTTGTGTATATTTATGTGTGTGTGTGTTTGAGAGAGAGAGAGAGAGAGAGAGAGAGAGAGAGAGAGAGAGAGAGAGAGAGAGAGAGAGAGAGAGAGAGAGAGAGAGAGAGAGAGAGAGAGACCCAGTACCGACATTAGTAATATATACAGTAATTTCTTTGATTATTAATCCACTATATTGCCAGTTTGGTAACTGTACACTTGTCCATATTTTGCCATAACTACTGACTGACGGTGTCACTTTCAATGATTATTCATTTCCGCTCTATGGGCCATGTCTGAGGATTCGTCTGTTGAAAGAAGTTGATCCAGTTAGGGATCTAGTTCGCTTTTTGCGGGAGGTTCATTACAAATATGTTTTGCACAGTGATGTACAGTCTTTAGACTGGGTTGCTGATAATCTGTTTATATTGAATATTATACATTTTGGAACTTGATATAATGCAGTCTGTCGCTGTACAGTTTGAAATTTCATTGTTGTGGGTGTTTGCCTGGACGCCATCATTACTTAGGTGGCCGGTGTTGCGCAGATAATTGGAATACGTATGTTGTCTTCTGTCACAAATGTTTGAGTAGAAGTTTATAGACTGTACATTTTGGTGACTTGAAATTTCCATGACGTCAGCCGGGGAAATGTTTTTTTCTCTTTACTTCTGAATTAGGTACTTTCGGCTACTAGTGTTTGTTAATTTATTTATGTTATGTTTGCTTGTTCTTTCATATTTTCATGATGCATCCAAGTTTGTTAATTCCAACAACATGTTTCTTAACCATTTTGGGTTTGTCGCTGATATTGACATAGTGTTGGGCGCAATATAGATCGGATCTTCACGTCAACTAAAGTGCAGCTCTTAGCTCAGCATACCGTTTGAAGTGGATCTCTCTCTCTCTCTCTCTCTCTCTCTCTCTCTCTCTCTCTCTCTCTCTCTCTCTCTCTCGTTTTTATTTTCATGTTGTTTTCTCCTTTCTAAATCAAATATTCCAGGAGAATATTCCAGGAGAGTATAGTAGCTATAAAAATATGATAATTATGCGTATTCATACGCCATAGGCAAATCACAGTTTGATGTACCTATACTACATACGGTATATCAAGTTGCTTAATTCGAACACTTATACATATATCTTGGTAATCTCTTGACGATGGACACTAGTGTGACTCCGGAGTCCGAATTCTGATGAACATTGGCGGGTGCAGGTGAAGGTCGAACTTTCTGGTCAGGGCCTGCCACTGATGTCTGTCCGGTGTGGTGCGATCGAGATGGTGGGTCTGCCCATTTAATGTGCGTCTTGAGATTGTCTCTGTATACCTCTTGATAGGGCAACTATTGGCTTCCCTGAGCTAGCTCGCCAACGAACAGATGCATTATATATATATATATATATATATATATATATATATATATATATATATATATATATATATATATATATATATATATACACGTACGTACGTACATACATACATACATACATACATACATACATACATACATACATACATACATACATACATACATACATACATACATACATACATACATACATACAGTTGCTGTATAACCACTCCGGTGGCCTAGTGGTTAGAGCGTCCGCCGCGGAAGCGGAAGGTCGTGGGTTCGATGTCTGCGGCATGATGCCCCAGTGCTAGATATCACTATAAACTGTATTACTGCAGATATCGTAGCGATATGACTGAAAAATTGTGAAAGCTACGTTAAAATTCCTAATCAATCAAACACACAGTTTCTGTATTTTTAAAGTTATATAAAATCCACCAAAAATAGCAGCTATAGCCATATAGTGGCAGTGGTGATGCTAGTGGATTAAGGAGTTGTCGTACGATAGGTAATATACATTAATTTTCTCCTAATTCGACGCCTTGAAATTACATCTTATAACTTTTTTGGGGGGTTGGGGGGGCCAGGTGGCACAAGATAATTGCCCCCTCCCTTTAAAAAATATAAAAAATGTGTTTATGTATGAGTGTGCTCTCCCTGATGTTTGGTTTTTATGTTTTTTTTTCTTTTTTTCCATTTATTGAATTTTTAATTTTAATTTTGTCCTATCGGGATTATATAATAATTCTCGTTTATTTTCTCTTAATTCCAATTAGGTGACCCTGGCAAGGGGTCCCCTGTATCCTGTGTATATATAATTTGTGTCGTCACTTGTTATCATTCCATCCGTGTAAAAAAAAACAACTTATTATTGATTTTTTTAATTTTCCAGTAAAATCCGGTGTACTCTTCTATTTATGTATCAGATTTATTATTATATATTAAAATTCCTATTGTTTGTATGCATGTCATTTTTCCTTGTCGTACTTTGCCTTTAGTCAATCTATTTATTTCAATTAAATCCGATTGTGTTCGAATCGGGGTCCGTATATTTTTGTATTTTCTTGTACTTCTCCGGACTCGAATTGGGTCGTCTTTTTAAATTTATATTTATGTCTCCTTTCCAATTGTGTTCTACGTTATTTATTGGCCCTATAAACAGCTCTCTCTCTCTCTGTCTCTGTGTAATGCGGGAGCTACACAGAGATAGTTTTATTTATAGATCAAAGGGTGAAATGAAGTCACAAGAGATTCTACTTTACTTTATTTTCCAGGCATGCGTACTTCATTGGAAACACGTACTATCCTACTCTAATCCATACTGTATATATTTTTGTCTTGTTTGCATTGTGTACCTCTGGGTGGGTTTTTGTCATTACTCATTCACAGGTCTTTCCAATTCGCGCAGCGTCATGTGATTTAGCACCGTGACGTCCTAATCTGGTACTGTCCATTTGAGGGTCCCTGTACCCCCTTGTTTTCATATTTTATTTATTTTTCCCAATGACTATTATTTGCCAACGTGCTCTCATATTTCTCAGTAGAAAGTCTGTTATTTCATATCAAAGGTTTTAGTTGAACTTTCCATCACAATATAGTATATTTTCTGCTTTGTATAGTTGGATTCCCCTTATCTTTTGAATTAGGGCAACTATATCCGGTATGTTTACTTCACAGTTAATCAATGTATGCTGTTTCGTAAAATTATGTTTTTTCACACAGTGGCCATTTAGGCGACACTGATCATACGCCGTCTCACTGCTACCTCTCCTGCCAACACGCATCATGCATGTATTTGAAGCAGAGGCTTTGTATTCTCATTGACCCTAATTTGACCCAGTTTCCCCAGGTACTATCCTAATAAATGTGTAAGTGTTCTTGTTCAACTTTACTTTGTATCCTATTTGTTGTGTTTTCTAATAGCCATTTGTATGTAGTCTTCGTGTCTCTTTACCATAGTTATATACTGTCTCTATATTTATTTAATAGTTATTTTATTATACCTTAATTGTCGTGGCAATTCTATTAATTGTGTTAGCTTGTTGTTATTTTTATGTTGTTACTCTGCTTGATAGAGAATCCAAAATATTATATATAGAGCCCATGCCAATGTATTTTGGGTTCCGCTTTAATTTCCTGAAATAAGTTTACAATGTTGGTGTTTTTAGTAAGGACAGGGTTTGGGTTTGCTAGACCCCCTTTCTGTCCTTTTATAATGTGTCCTTGTTGATGTAATGCATTTTAAATCCCCATAATCATTTGATAATTTCGTTTTAGGTACTCGTTTTTTATGTCTATCGATTCTAGAATGTAGTTTAAGTTCACATACATATAGTTTTTCATTCGGTATAATAGTGTAGGTGCCCATGTCTTGAAATTTTCGTTTATCTTTTCCCTGATTTGTTTGTATTTCCTCGTCTTTGCCAAAATAGACCCACTGGACGTTTACTTTGTGTTTAATTAACCAGATATGTAAACCATATCAAAACAACCAAAATATTTTCAAACAAAACTACGCGTGCAGAAATTGATAATAAAATTATAAATCCACCAAGAATAGCGACTATAGTGGCAGTAGTGATACAAGTAGGTTAAGGAGTTATCATACGACAGGTAAAACATATTTAGTTTCTCCTCATTTGTCCACAGTAAATCAAGGATCATAAAAACCAAATTATTATTCATTCATAAAAACGCGCGGATAAATTGATAATGTTCTATGGAATGACCATAAAACATGTTTCAGAGCTTACGTCTTACCTGGACAGAATAGATTGCCATAGACTGTGCTCCTATTGGGGAAAAGTCTATTATGGTTGTGCAGATGGAGTTCATATATTTTGAAAACTGTATTCTTCACAATGCTAATACAATAATGGATACTTGACACAAATAACGTCATGTTACCGTCCCTAACTATTAGCCTGACTAAAGTAAATACATAATCAACTGAAAGAAACAAATAAAATAATCAGTAGAACAAAACTAAAGTGTTAAAAGTAAACTATCTCGTGTATATTGCATACAAATTAACTTGATGCACAATTATTACCTTAGTCCTATATGGCAAATAGAGAAATTCGTTGATATGTCTTGGGAAATGCATTTCTTCAAATGAAAAGTTATACCTACCCCTTAGGAATCCTTATTGAACGTGTATCGATTCCATGGAGCAGATGTAAGATCAACACGAAAGGTACATATGGTTATTTTATCTACCTAAAGGAGATTCTTGTAATACACAGACATTCAAATGTAATGCGACAACTATAAAACTTTAGTTTTTGCTTTGGGGAAGATTACATCAGCGGCCATACACGTCCATTAGGTCTGTTTCTTGTTGTAAATTTGATATTTTCATCACCACCATCGTCCTCTTCGTCGTCATCGTCAGTTTCGTCCATATAGTAAATCATTATATAATATTGTGGTTTACTCAGTATCAAGGTATTTGTGTAGATCTATAAAGAATATGACATAGTCCTATTAAACTCTAGTTATCGGAGATATTCATTAAACTGCAATGTCTGACTTCTATTAAACATGTGAATTTGGGAAAACGCATCATTGTTGTTGTTTTGCTATTACTATTTGTATTTAATTGTATGACAATCAAGGGATCAATTTAAAGTCAGTGGTTTCTACAAATAAATTAACAATAACTCAAATGATATCGTCACTGCACCAGTTTCTTATAGGACCTGTAATAAATTATAAACAAAGGAATTGCCTTTTCATTAGCTATCATTATTAATTTTATAATCAAGGTCAATCGTTGTTTTCCTCCTATAACGAAGACACAGATCTATACAGGAATGAACGATGATACTTTACAACATATCATTCATGATGTAAAGTTAGCTGTACAAAAAGAGTATTGGATTGTTTACAATCAAAATAACATTTTACGTTCTCTGTACAAACTGTTGTTTTTGTGTGGAATACTTTAACTGTTGTTGTAGGTTCTCCGTGCAAAACAATCATAGAACGCTGTTTACATTTTAGGAATAGTCCTATCTGCATGAATCCGTTGCTTGTTGTACAACGTTCACGAAATTTAACTTTTTAAGGTGGAAAGCACGTATAACAATTTTGTTGATTTCTTACCTCTCAGTTTACTTAATTTACTAATGTCATAAAATAAAGTAGCTATTTGTATGTAGTCTTCTTGTCTATTTACCATAGTTCTATACTGTCTCTATATTTATTTCACACTTGTTTTATAGACCTTAATTGTCGTGGCAATTCTATTAATTGTGTTAGCCTGTTATTTTTATGTTATTACTCTGCTTCATAGAGAATCCAAAATATAATATACATGTATAGAACCCATGCCAAGGTAATTTGGGCTCCACTTTAATTACCTGAAATCTGTTTAAAATGTTGGTGTTTTTAGTAAGAACGGGGTTTGGGTGTGCTAGGCACCCCACCACCACCATCTTTCTGTCCTTTTATAATGTGTCCTTGTTTATGTAATGCATTTTAAATCCCCATAATCATTTGCTAATTTCGTTATCTATTATTTTTATGTCTATCGATTATAGAATGTGGTTTAAGTTCACATACATATAGTGTTTCATTCGGCATAATGGTGTAAGTGCCCATGTCTTGAAATTTTCGTTTATCTTTTCCCTGATTTGTTTGTTTTTTCTCGTCTTTGCCAAAATAGACCCACTGGACGTTTACTTTGTGTTTAATTAACCAGATATGCAAACCATATCAAAACAACCAAAATATTTTCAAACAAAACTACGCGTGTAGAAATTGATAATAAAATTATAAAACCACCAAGAGTAGCGACTATAGTGGCAGTAGTGATACAAGTAGGTTAAGGAGTTATCATACGACAGGTAAAACACATTTATTTTCTCCTCATTTGTCCACAGCAAATCAAGGATCATAACAACCAAAGTATTATTTACTGATAAATGACCATAAAAATCTTGTTTCAGTGCTTACGTCTTACCTTGACAAAATAGTTTGGGGAAAAGGCTATTACGGTTGCGCAGATGGAGTTAATATATTTTGAAAACTGTATTCTTCACAATGCTAATACAATATTGGATACTTGACACACATAACGTCATGTTACCGTCCCTAACTATTAGCCTGACTAAAGTAGATACATAATCAACTGAAAGAAACAAATAAAATAATCAGTAGAACAAAACTAAAGTGTTAAAAGTAAACTATCTCGTGTATATTGCATACAAATTAACTTGATGCACAATTATTACCTTAGTCCTATATGGCAAATAGAGAAATTCGTTGATATGTCTTGCGAAATGCATTTCTTCAAATGAAAAGTTATACCTACCCCTTAGGAATCCTTATTGAACGTGTATCGATTCCATGGAGCAGATGTAAGATCAACACGAAAGGTACATATGGTTATTTTATCTACCTAAAGGAGATTCTTGTAATACACAGACATTCAAATGTAATGCGACAACTATAAAACTTTAGTTTTTGCTTTGGGGAAGATTACATCAGCGGCCATACACGTCCATTAGGTCTGTTTCTTGTTGTAAATTTGATATTTTCATCACCACCATCGTCCTCTTCGTCGTCAACGTCAGTTTCATCCATATAGTAAATCATTATATACTATTGTGGTTTACTCAGTATCAAGGTATTTGTGTAGACCTATAAAGAATATGACATAGTCCTATTAAACTCTAGTTATCGGAGATGTTCATTAAACTGCAATGTCTGACTTCTATTAACACGGTGAATTTGGGAATACGCAGTATTGTTGTTGTTTTGCTATTGCTATTTGTATTTAATTGTATGACAATCAAAGGATCAATTTAAAATCAGTGGTTTCTACAAATAAAATAACAATAACTCAAATTATATAGTCACTGCACCAGTTTCTTATAGGACCTGTAATAAATTATAAACAAAGTAAATACATTGTCAGTAACTATCATTATTAATATTGCAATCATGGTCAATCGTTGTTTTCCTCCTGTAACGAAGACACAGATCTATACAGGAATGAACGATGATACTTTACAACATATCATTCATGATATAAAGTTAGCTGTACAAAAAGAGTATTGGATTTTTTACAATCAAAATGACATTTTACGTTCTCTGTACAAACTGTTGTTTTTGTGTGGAATACTTTAACTGTTGTTGTAGGTTCTCCGTGCAAAACAATCATTGAACGCTGTTTACATTTTAGGAATAATCCTATCTGCATGAATCCGTTGCTTGTGATACTACGTTCATGAAATTTATCTTTTTAAGGTGCAAAACACGTATAACAATTTTGTTGATTTCTTACCTCTCAGTTTACTTAGTTTACTAATGTCATAAAATAAAATAGCTATTTGTATGTAGTCTTCGTGTCTATTTACCATAGTTCTATAATGTCTCTATACTTATTTAATACTTATTTTATAGACCTTAATTGTCGTGGCAATTCTATTAATTGTGTTAGCCTGTTATTTTTATGTTATTACTCTGCTTCATAGAGAATCCAAAATATAATATACATGTATAGAACCCATGCCAAGGTAATTTGGGCTCCACTTTAATTACCTGAAATCTGTTTAAAATGTTGGTGTTTTTAGTAAGAACGGGGTTTGGGTGTGCTAGGCACCCCACCACCACCACCTTTCTGTCCTTTTATAATGTGTCCTTGTTTATGTAATGCATTTTAAATCCCCATAATCATTTGCTAATTTCGTTATATATTATTTTTATGTCTATCGATTATAGAATGTGGTTTAAGTTCAAATACATATAGTTTTTCATTCGGCATAATGGTGTAAGTGCCCATGTCTTGAAATTTTCGTTTATCTTTTCCCTGATTTGTTTGTTTTTCCTCGTCTTTGCCAAAATAGACCCACTGGACGTTTACGTTATCTTTAATTAACCAGATACGTAAACCATATCAAAACAACCAAAATATTTTCACTCATAAAGAAATGCGTAGAAATTGATAATAAAATTATAAATCCACCAAGAATAGCGGCTATAATGGCGGTAGTGATACTAGTAGATTAAGGAGTTATCATACGACAGGTAAAACACATTATTTTCTCCTCATTTGTCCACAGCAAATCAAGGATCATAACAACCAAAGTATTATTCACTGATAAATGACCATAACAATCTTGTTTCAGTGCTTACGTCTTACCTTGACAAAATAGTTTGGGGAAAAGGCTATTACGGTTGCGCAGTTGGGATTCATATATCTTGAAGTGCTATTAATATACACTCAAATTATTGTTTTAGTCGTAAAGCATAATACAATTATTAATGTTTGAAATTAGAGAATGACTTACAACAGGACTGTATTCTTACCAATGTACCAGACATATGCTAATAAAATATTGGATACTTGACACACATACTGTAATGTTAACGTCTCTAACCATTAGCCTGACTAAAGGAGATCAATAATCAATAAAACAAAAATGAAGTGTTAAAGGTAAACTATCTCGTGTATATTGCATACACCTTAACTTGATGCACAACTATTACCTTAGTCCCAGATGGCAAATAGAGAAATTCGTTGATATGTTTTGGAAAACGTATTTCTCCCAATGAAACGTTATAACTAGCCCTTAGGAATCCTGATTGAACGTGTATCGATTCCATGGAGCAGATGTAAGATCAACACGAAAGGTACATATGGTTATTTTCTCTACCTAACGGAGATTCTTGTAATACACAGACATTTAAATGTAATGCGACAACTATGACGAATTTAGTTTTTGCTTTGGGGAAGATGACCTCAGCGGCCATACACATCTTTTACGGTCTGTTTCTTGTTTCATAAACAATATGGCATAGTCCTATTAAGCTCTAGTTATCGGAGATATACATTAAAACTGCAATGTCTGACTTCTATTAAACATGTGAATTTGTGAATATGCATTATTGTTGTTGTTTTGCTATTACTATTTGTATTTAATTGTATGACAATCAAAGGATCAATTTAAAGTCAGTGGTTTCTCCCAATAAAATAACAATAACTCAAAGTATATTGTCAGTGCACTAGTTTCCTATAGGACCTCTAATAAATTATAAACAAAGGAAATACATTCTCATTAACTATCATTATTAATATTACAATCATGGTGCATTGATGATTTAGTTTTGTAACGAAGACACAGATGTATAAAGGAATGAACTATGATACTTTACAACATACGAATGATGTAAACTTCGCTGTACAAAAAAGAGTATTGCATTGTTTACAATTAAAATGACATTTTATGTTCTCTGTACAAAATGTTTATGGGTATACTTTAACTGTTGTTGTAAGTTTTCCGTGCAAAATGATCCATTTTAAGTATAAGCCTATCTGCATACATCCATTGCTTGTGATAAAAAGATCACGAAATTTAACTTTTTATTGTGCAAACAACGTATTATAATTCTGTTGATGTCTTATCACTCAGTTTACTAATGTCAGAAAAGATTGATACTTCGGAAATTTGTGCATTTAATTGAGCTTTTGTTTAACAAGATTGCAGATGCATTTGAACATTAAAAAAAGATTAACTCAATAATGGTTAACATGCATAAATATGGTGATACATGCCTAAGACATAAAACTATTTATGTATTTGTCGAAATTACTTTGACTGGATTGTATTGTTTACTCTCGTCTAAATCCCATTTAAGGTTCGAGGGAAGGTGTTCGGAAAAAGTGTGTGTCTTTGACCATCGTGTTTACATTTAACTTGATTTCAGCATTGATATGAATGTCTGTATCAAAACAGTCATTTCTAGTTCATGCATTGTTTCAAGACTTAACTGGATTTAAAGGTTGTTGTCTCTTTTGTAACAGCTAAAACTCGACGTGAAACAGCACTGTATTAAACGAATGGTCCTGCTGATATTTTCACTACATATACATATATCTTACGTGATTATGTAAAACTGGATATCCTCCGTTATAAACGTTATACTAAATCATGTTACAATTTGAAACTCTCGCCTTTTTAACTGTTGGTTTAAAATATAGTTTTCAAGAGAAAATTAAATTATTCTGGACCAAAAAATTCCATCTTTGCAGTAATTTGCTTAGCAGAGTCATTATTATAGCAACGTTACCTATTTTTACATAATCAGTTTGGGATTCTGTTGTTCTTTGAATATTTCTGAAAACTGAAAATATGTTCGGGAAAAAAATGGCATCATTAGAGATTACGCTTTTTACTTCAGATGTCTTCAATTTCGTACAAATTTAAAAACGAATATTTATCAAATCAAAAGCATACAATTCTTCAAAACATTTATATTAAGACTTGCAATAGGATTTTGTAGAGGGTGATAACTAAGAATCCAATATATATCACGAATAGCATTAATCCTTAAAAGGATTTAAAATAACCAAAGAAACTGTTGCCTTCTCGACTTTTTTTTCAATCTACACACACTATTGCAAATTCAAAGAATTTTCGTCTTAGTAAATATTGGCAAATGCTGAAAAAAGTCAAAGGAGGAAAGAATAATTAATACCTGGACTTCTTTGTTAGTTCTGGTAAGTATTAGCGCCTCCTGAAATTTAGCAGCCAAAGACGTTTTACCTCATCCTTTAGAGTGACTATTATAATAAACCTCTTCTAATAGTTCATATACGATTCTGTTTAAATTACGGACCACCTTCACCTTTACATTTCAATTAAAAGAAATGCATATTTTTAGCTTAACTATACCAAGTAAATAAATTCAATTGAAAAACACAGTCCGCATCTTAGCAACTGTTCAACACAATTCACATATTTTCTGGGGAAAGCATGGAATCATTGTACACTGTACTTATATAATGTATTTGGAATGCTGATTTTAATTTTTGTCTTGGGATCACCAAGTGAATTAATAATAAACGTAAAGTGCATTCAATATATTAGCTCTAGACATCATGTCCTAGAGATGTAGCAAATGTCCCACCCGGTCACATTATCCTGACATCAGACAGAACAGTGCTAACTCTAATAACCCCCTAATGCTGAGCGCCTAGCGAGTCAGCTGTTAACACCATTTTTAAACCTCCTTGGTATGACTCGGTCAAAGTTCGAACCCACTACCTCCCGTTTTGAAGGCTGACTTTCTAACCACTGGGCCGCCGGACCGGTACAGTAATATTTGAAGTAATGTTATAAGTAACAACAGAAGCAGCAGTAGTAGAATACGAAGAAATTAATAGGTATGGTAATAAATGAAGTTGTTGTAGGGTTTAACGCCATTTATCAAGTTATGATATACATGGTGACGAGTATAACTGGTGGAGGAAGAAACCTAGCTAAAACACGGAAAGAACCACCAGAAGCTACTGACAGGCTTTCTCATTTACCCACGCTAGCCGCGCACAATACGACAACCAACACAGACAAAGGTGAGATAGCAGTAACGGTGAATTCGACCACTTAGCCACTCGGGGCTACAATAGTTGAAGTAATTCGAGTAGTATTGGTATTAATACTGGTAGTATTAGTATTTATTATTTGGAATAATAATAATATTAGAAGTGACCTTAAAAGTTCAATTACTAGTAACATAGTAGGTAGTTGAGGTATGTAGTTGCATTTATGAGCCTACTACATTCAGAGTGGGGCCGACGAATGTACAATGTTATTGATATGTATGAAGCATTGCACGGTAGTTTTCAATTTATGCTTTGATGTTCATGTTTTCCAGCCGCTCTATTCATGTACAGACTATATTAAAGTTACATAAAACATTCCTTCACTGATAAGATCATATGGTCAGGCAACATGATTTGGCCTGCGGAAACGGGACACGCGCGTATTTAACACCGAAGACAGCGACGAACTTATTTCAAAATGCTGACTTCTTTAGAAACTGATACAAATTTTGTAAGTACTATTTCTCTTGTTTCTGATTTTGTAACAAGTACAGTTTTTTGCATGAAATATTGTCTAGAACAAATACTATTCATAATACCATTGTGAATTGCTATGGAGTCAATGTTTGAATTCAAAACGTTTTTACTTTGTCTTAAGGAGGTACACCAAATACCGCGTGCAAAATGTTTGAGGCTCAGTAAATTTTTATAAATTATTATCTGGATTTCGTTTTGAATTTGCATCCTTATCTGAATTATTATCTCTGTAAAACGTATGGGATTGACATCTATATTTAAATTACTATCTCTGAATTGTGTATCAAAGAGGCATCTTTATTTGTATTATTATCTCTGTAATACGTATTGAAATGGAATCTTTATTTGTATTGTTATCTCTGTAATACGTATTGAAATGGAATCTTTATTTGATTTATTTTCTATTTGGCGTATACAAAGGGCATCTTTATTTGCATTATCTTAATTACTTATTAAAATGTAAATTTTTCTTGATTCACCTAAATTGCAAATTGAAGGTCATTTTAATTCTGTACAATGTATATAGCTTTTTGAAGGGGACATCTTTCTTTTGGATAAGATCAGTTATGAGGCGGATTTGGTAAGATCGATAGGCTTAGATTATAATGTTGCTGGTTCGAATCCTGTCCTTGCCATGCAAGGACGGCATCGGTTTTGTTTATGAAATGCCCATTATGAGTTGACATTCGGTTTAACAATAATTGTATCATTGGGTATTGTATACAGTTTAGTTAAAATGTAGTATTACTACTTTGTATTGAACGAGAACCCTAAAATTCGGACAAGATACGATGATGCCTCAAAATCTGATTTGCAGAATCTGAATTTTAACTACGTGACTTACCAAAATATCACTCTGATTACAGACCTGCAAAAGGGTCCACGTGACAATTTTGAATAGTTATTATTATCTTTAAGGTAATAAATTGATTCCAAGAAAATGTTTCAAAGTTAAATTTCATCATATATATTTTTTCTGAATGAAACTTTTTGATAATATGCATAAACTGAGGATAACATACAAAGTTACACAAAATGACAAGAGAATTAAGGTATCAATACGAATCACACTGAGGACCATTAACACCAAATTCAGAGATAAACACCGCTATACTAATGGCTCTAGACCAGATTATTTTGTCATCTTTCACAACTTGACTCAGGCATGTAGGCAACAACCCACCTTGTCATTGACCTACCTCAAAGCCGACGTATACATATCAAACGTCAAATGTGTTTTTTTCCAATATAAAGAGCTATAATTCCTGTATATTGAAATACTTCCAAATGTCGGAGTGAGTACGTAAATTGTCACCTCTTGGAATCACTTAGATATATTTAGCGATTGACAGGTTTTGTAATGACTGCACACCAATTGTTTTACTGATGTGTCAGCAAGAGTCGATCCCACAGGAATTTAAAGATGCTTCCATAATCCACATGTGTAAGCGCAAAGGGAACCACCAGGCCTGAGACAATTACCGTGGTATATCCTTACTCTCAATGCAGGAAAGGAAGCGCTTCACTACACACCTTGACTAGGGACTACTGCCAGAATACAAGTGTGGATTCAGAAAAGAACGTGGGACCTTCGATGGTGTTTCCTGCGAGGCAGCTACAAGACAAATGTGAAGAGCAAAATACCTTACTTTTCTCCATCTACGTCGACTTTGACATAGACCTTCGATACTTGCAGCAGAAAAGGATGTGGATGGTAATGGCCAAGTACGGATGCCCAAGAAAAGATATTATCCATGGTGCAGAATTTCCACGATGGCATGCAAGCACGAGTCCAAGAACATGAAGAGACATCTTAGCTATTCCCAGTAACAAATGGCGTCAAACAGGGTTGTGTTCTGGCACCGACACTGTCCATTCTCTTGTTTTCCGCCATGCTAACTATTGATTCATATACGGAGAGGTTAGAGTTGGCATCAGGTACCGTACAGATGGAAAACTATTCAATACCAGAAGGCTTCCAGGAATCCTATGGACATGACACGCCATCAGGGATTTCTTATTTGCTGATGACTGCGACCTCAACTCTGACTCAGACGCCGACCTGCAATGCAGAGTTGTCACGTTCTCCAGCTCATGCACAAGCTTTGGTGTCACCATCAGTATCAGAAGAACTGAAGTCCTGCGTCAGCCGGCCTCTGGAGAGCTCTATGTTCAGCCCAACATCACTGTCAATGGCCATACACTCAACTTAGCGAACCGCTTCACCAACATCGGCAGCACACTGTCAGAGTGTTACTGTTGACGTTGAGACGAACCTTCGCATTGCTAGAGCCAGGGCAACTTTCGGCAGATTGTATACCAATGTCTGGTATAGAAGAGCCATCAGCATCCTGACCAAACTAAAGATCTACAGGGCATTTGTGTTCCCACACCACTTAAATTTAATAATCTTCCTTATCATCTTGGCATCACGTACAAATGGAGAGAGAGAGAGAGAGAGAGAGAGAGAGAGAGAGAGAGAGAGAGAGAGAGAGAGAGAGAGAGAGAAGAGAGAGAGAGAGAGAGAGAGAGAGAGAGAGAGAGAGAGAGAGAGAGAAAGAAAGAGTGGGAGAGAGACAGAGACAGAGACAAAGAGAAAGAGAGAGAGACTTATTAACACTATTTCAAAAAACTATACCCGAACTATGTATGGTAGTAAAATTGGTTTTTAATGTTGTAGTTTGTTAAAGACTGTTAAAGGACTGAAACTACATCAATACAACGACTCTATTTTGTTTGTTCGACGTGCAGCTACGATAAGCTCACAAAAGTTTTTTTTTGCTGAAATATAACATACATTATTAACCAGTTCTGGCCCTCCAAAACCCATATATATATATATATATATATATATATATATATATATATATATATATATATATATATATATATATATATATATATATATATCCACACACATACATACATACAGCCATACATACATACATAAAAACAGTTGCTGTAATTTATAAAGTTATATAAAATCCACCAAGAATAGCGGCTATTCTGACAGTAGTGATGCTAGTAGATTAAGACGTTGTCGTACGACAGGTTATATACATTATTTTCTCCTAATTCGTCCCCTGCAAAATCCCATATCATAATTCTTTATGGGGGGGGGGGGAGGGTACCAGAAAAATGCCTAATCCCATTTAAAAAGTTTTAAAAAGTGATTATGTATGAGTTCCCCCCGATGTTTAGTTATTATGTTTTTTTAATTATTTTATTGATTTATTTAAATTTTGCTTTTAATTTTGTACCATCAGGATTGTATCATATTTTTGAAAGGGGTATTTTTTAATTTCCCTAATGTTTACATCAGGATGGTTAACCGAGATAGGTTGCTTTCACCTTTCTTGCCTCCCTTCTCTTAATTCCATTTTGTTGACCATGGTTATGGCTTCCATGTATCCTGTGTATGTTATTTGTGTTTGTGCTATATTATATATATTATATGTTATATATATATGTATATATATATATATATATATATATATATATATATATATATATATATATATATATATATATATATATATATATATATACATATATATATATATATGTGTGTGTGTGTGTGTGTGTGTGTGTGTGTGTGTGTGCGTGTGTGAGTGTTAGTATACTCTTTTGTAGTCAAATATGCCATGTTTTCTATTGATTGACCTGGACCTATAAAGAGATCGTCACGTTTTATCATTCCGTCCATTAAAGATTTTTGTTGTTGCTGAATTTTGAATTTTCCAGCAATGTTCGGTGTACTATGTTTATTCAGGTTTATTATTATGTATTAAAATTCTTATCGTTTTAGAAATGGAACTTTTTCGTGTTGTACTTTGACTTCATTTAATATATTTCAATGAACTCCGACTGTGTTCGAATCGGGGTCCGAATATATTCTTCTCCGGACTCGAACTGAATTTCTATTTATGTCTCCTTTCCAAATTAGTTCTAAATTGTTTATTGGATCTTTAAGCATGGCTCTCTGTGTAGTGCGGGAGCTACACAGAGACAGTTTAATTTATAGATCAAAGGGTGAGATTCTACTTTTATACTTTTATTTTATTTTCCAGGGCATGCGTGCTTCATTGGAAACATTTTTTTCCTACTCTAATCCATACTGCAAATATTTTTGTATTGTTTGTATTGTGTCCCTCTGGGTGGGTTTAATTCCTGACTCTTTCACGGGTCGGTCCAATTCGCGTAGCACCATTGATTTAGCCCCGTGACATACTAATCTCGTACTGTCCACTTGAGTGTCCCTGTCCCCCCTTGTTTTCCTATTCTATTTGTGTTTCCCAATGAGTATTATTTGCCAGCATGACTTCATATTTCTTATCAAAAAATATGTTATTTCATATACAATATTTTAATTAAAATTTCCATCACAGTATAGTATATTTCCTATTTTGTATGGTTGCCATTATCTTTTGAATTAGGGCAACTCTGTCCGGTCTGTATACTTCACAGTTGACCATTGTATAATGTTTTGTAAAATTATGTTTTCTACACAGTTGACATGTAAGGGAAACTCTGATTATATCCCGTCTCACTGCTACCTCTCCTGACAACCACGCATGCCATGCATGTATTTGAAGCAGAGGCTCTGTATTTTCATTGATCCTAATTTGACCCAGTTTACACAGGCATTATCCGAATTAATGTTTACGTGTTCTTCTTAAACGTTACGTTTTATCCTATTTATTGTTTTCTAATAGGCATTTGTATGTAGTCTTAGTGTCTATTTCCCATAGTTCTATACTGTCTATATTTATTTAATAATCATTTTCTAGACCTTAATTGTCGTGGCACTTCTATTAATTTTGTTAGCTTGTTATATTTATATGTTATTTCTCTGCTTCATAGAGAATCCAAAATAATATATGTAGATCCCATGCCAAGTTATTTGGGCTCCGCTTTAATTTCCTTAAATCTGTTTAAAATGTTGTTTTTTATATAAAAAAATAAGGACGGGGTTTGCGAGGTTTAGTCTCCTCTCCTCTCTTTCCGTCCTTGCATTATGTCTCCTTCTTTATGTAATGCATTTTAAATCCCCATAAGCATTTGATAATTTCATTATCTATTATTTTTAGTTGTTCGTTTTTTTTTGTCTATTGATTTTAGAATGTAGTTTAAGTTCACATACATATAGATTTTAGGTGTTTGGGACCGTTCCATGAGGCATAATGGTGAAAATGCCCAGGTTTTAAAATATTCGTTTATCTTTTGCCTGATTGGTTTTAGGTTAGATTTTTCCTCGTCATTGCCAAAATAGACCCACAGGGCGTTTACTTTGTATTTAATTAGGTTGATTGGTAAACTATATCATAACAACCAAAGTATTTTTCACTCATAAAGACGCGAGTAGAAATTGATAATGTTCTATGGAATGACCATAAAAACATGTGTCAGAGCTTATCTTTTACCTGGATAGAACAGTTTGACATCGATTGGTCTCCTATTGGGGGAATGGCTATTACGGTTGCGCAGATGAGGTTCATTCATCTTAAAGTGCTAATAATCTACCCTCAAATTATTGTTTTAGTCGTAATGCATAATATAATTATTAACAGGCTGAAGTTAAAGAATGACTTACAACAGGACTGTATTCTTACCAATGTACCAGACATATTCTAATAAAAAAAAGTTGGGTACTTGACACACATAAGGTCATATTACCCTCCTTTAGCCATTAGCCTGACTAAAGAATATGCATAATAAAATCAAACAGAAAAAGAAATAATAAAACAAAAATAAAGTGTTAAAAGTAATCTATCTCGTGTATATTACATACACATTAAGTTGATGCACGATTATTACTTTAGTACCAGATGGCGAATAGAGAAATTCGTTGATAAAATTCATTTGTTCAAATTTAAAGTTATACCTAGCCCTTAGTAATCCTTATTGAACGTATATCGATTCCATGGAGTAGATGTAAGATCAACACGAAAGGTACATTTGAGTATTTTCTCACCCAAGCGACAGAGAAAATTAGCTGTTTTGCTAACCTTACTTTTCTTATCTCAATCTAGTCATTTCAGACCAATCGTCTCAGTCATGGTATCCACGCGCTGAGAACTACTTTTAACAAAAGAAACCCTTCTAGTCTTCTGCTTTTCCATAGTTGTTTTCAAGTAAACCAACAACAACAGCAACAACAACAAATAATATATAACCAAAACATAGTTGCTTAAGGTCAATCTGTCTTAGAAACACACCAAAACAAAAACATTTTCATAGAGACAAATACACACACGCGTACAATTTCGAGGTTTTGATATTATGTTAGTTCGTTCTAACTAGCATGGTCAAGTTTATCCTATGTACAGGACTAGCTCAGTACATTTTCAGATCATTAAATGTAGCTAAAGCAACTGAACTAGTTGTAGACACTTCGCGTGAAACGTAGTATATACTGTTAGCTACATTTAATGAAGCTGACCTGAAAATTTACTGTGCTACAGATAGGATAAAATTCTGAATGGTGTGTAAAATGAACTATATCAGTAAACACTGATCCATGCACATAAGACTATATACCTATACACTTAATAGCATCCCAACTCTCTAAACAACAACGGAAAACTTAGCAACAGCCAGAAATGTGTTATGTCAAACATGCTGTATTATAATTATGCTAAGCATCTACGTTGTACAACAGCTGAATAAACCTGCAATATTTATTGACAAATAATAAACTTACCAGCCAGAAGGAATCTCTTATCCCTCATCACACTAATCCATACACAAATTTCACTGTATCACTTGCCATATTTCCAAGACAGAAATATGAATTTTCAAAGAATCCGTGAACTTGAAAGTTTATCAAATGGTTATCCTCTAGGGTCCGCATATTTGGATTAAAATTTAAGTGAACCGGCCACGAAGGGTCATATTTGGAGGGTGACGAGCGTCTTTGATACGGGAGAGTGGGGTACTCAAAATTGGAAATGATGAAAGGAAACAGTTTCTTTCTAATAAATTATCTCTATTTATTGTTAATTTCATATAACATCCATATATTAAATGTGATAATACCTCATTACTATGCGACGTTTTATGTTTTTATTTTTCTTTGCTCACGCGTATGAACTGTGTACTTCGGACGCAACGGTCACATCACAGCCCTTAATAGCATATTGTTATTCATGCGCCACATGTAAACATTGCAACGTAAACACTAGTAAAGAGGGTTGTTTTTTTTACTTTAAAGGATAATATTGGGTGAGAAAAATAATCTACGTTGGGGTTTGGACCGAGACAATGAAATCCCAGCCGCGGGGTTACATTATATTTATCCCCACTCGGAAAAGCCTCGTGGGGAGACAAATAATATAACCCCTAGGCTGGGATTTCATTGTCTCGGTCCAAACCCCAACATAGATTTTATATGTCTCTACCTAACGGAGATTCGTGCAATATACAGACATTCAAATGTAATGCGAAAACTAAGACGAAGTTAGTTTTTACTCTGGGTAAGATTACCTCAGCGGCCATGCCCATCCTTTACAGTCCGCTTCTTGTTGTAAATTTGATTTTTTCATCATCACCATCGTCCTCTTCGTCGTCATGGTCAGTTTCTGCCATATAGTAAATCACTATATATTTTGGTTTACTCAGTAACAAAGTATTGTTGTAGATTTAAACCCAATATGACGGAGTCCCATTAAATTATAGTGACCGGAGATCTGCATTAAAGTGCAATGTCTGACTACTAGTAGCCCGGGGAACTTGGGAATCTCATTATTGTTGTTGTGTTTGCTATTACTATTAGTATTCAATTATATAACAATGAAAGGATCAATTTAAAGTCACTGGTTTCTACAAATAAAATAACAATAACTCAAATTATATAGTCAGTGCACCCGTTTCTTATAGGACCTCTAATAAATTGTAAACAAAGGAATTACACTTTCATTAACTATCATTATTAATATCATAATCATGGTCAATCGTTGTTTTCCTCCTGTAACGAAGACACAGATCTATACAGGAATGAACGATGATACTTTACAACATATCGTTCATGATGTAAAGTTCGCTGTACAAAAAGAGTATTGCATTGTTTACAATTAAAATGACATTTTACGTTCTCTGTACAAATTGTGTGTGTGTATACTTTAACTGTTCTTGTAGGTTCTCCGTGCAGAACGTTCATTGGATGTTGTTTACATTTTAAGTATAAGCCTATCTGCATGCATCCATTGCTTGTGATAAATAGATCACGAAATTTCACTTTATATTGTACATACCACGTATTACAATCCTGTTGATTTCTTATCACTCAGTTTACTAATGTCAGAAAAGATTGATACTTCGGAAATTTGTGCATTTAATTGAGCTTTTGTTTAACAAGATTGCAGATGCATTTGAACATTAAAAATAAACTCAGTAATAGTTAACATGCATAAATATGGTGATATTTGCCTAAGACATTAATATATTCATGTATTTTTCGAAATTACTTTTACTGGATATTATTGTTTACTCTCGGCGAAATCCCATTTATGGTTCGAGATAAGGAGTTTGGAAAAAGTGTGTGTCTTTGACCATCGTCTTTACATTTTACTTGATTTCATCATGATATGAATGTCAGTATCAGAACAGTCATTACTGGTGCGTGCATTGTTTTCAAAACTTAATTTGCTTTAAAGGTTGTTGTCTCTTTTGTAACAGCTAAAAATCGACGTGAAACAGCACTGTATTCAACGAATGGTTCTGCTGACATTTTCACTACATATACATATATGTCACGTGATTATGTAAAAATGGGTATTGTCCATTATAAACGTTCTACTAAATCATGTTACGACTGGAAACTTTCGCCTTTTTAACTGTTGGTTTAAAATATCGTTTTCAAGAGAACATGTAATGACTATGGACGAAAAAATTACATGTTTGCAGTATTTTGCTTAGCAGAGTCATTATTATAGCAACGTTACCTATTTTTACATAATTAGTTTGGGATACAGTTGTTCTTTGAACATTTCTGAAAACGTAAAATATGTGCGAGAAAAAAGGGATCATTAGAGATTACGTTTTTGACTTCAGATGCATACTAATTTCGTACAAATTTCAAATCAAAAGCATACAATTCTTTAGAACATTTACATTAGATTACGGATAGCATTAATCTTTAAAGTGAGTAAATAACTAACATAGAAACTGTTGCCTTCTTTCCTTTTGTAAATCTACATACACTATTGCAAATTCAACGATTTTAAGTCTTAGTAAATATATGCAATTGCTGAGGAAAACAAGGAGGAAAACATAATTACTACATGTACTTCTTTGTCAGTTCTGATAAGTATTAGCACCTCCTGAAAATTATCAGCCTAAGACTGCTTACCTCATCCATTAGACTGACTTTTAGAAAAAACCTCTTCTAATAGTTCATATACTATTTTCTTGACATAATGGACTTGATTCTTATATTTATATTAAAGGTAATGCATACTTTTGACTTAGCTATACTAAGTAAAGGAATTCGATTGAAAAAGCACAGTCCGCATCCTAGCAAATTTCCAATTTTAATAGCAAGATTTACTATGATAAAGCAATAGAAAAGGAAACAAACCTTGTGAACACAATTCACATATTTTCTAGGGAAAACATGGCATCATCGTACACTGTATTTATGTTCTGTATATTGAATGATAATTTCAATTTTTGTCTTGGGATGACCACATGAATTAATAATAAATGTAAAGTGCATTCATAATATTATTACAGTTCGTAAATACAGGCAGCCTCCTGATTCACATGCCATGCACATCTATTGCCACCCACGTGTTTAAAATTTGATTTTGTATATAAAATGTTTAGTGAACGTTTAAGAAAAAGACACAATCAAAATATATTCACTGATATAGGCATTTAGCAGAATATAAACGAAGATCACATTCATTGTAGATCCGAGAATCATGCTTTTGGAATGAATTTTAGTGACTTCTAATTTTGAATTCCCAGCTTCTCATACCAAAGCCAATTATATGCCAAATACGCTCTTTGATACTAATTGCTAAAGATTTATTTGCTATTATGTACAACGTATTAGATTCGAATCCATTCATCACGTTTTCAGCACGGACCACTTTGTACACTGGTCATTAAACTTTATATTTTCATTGACACCTATCACTGTTGTATAAGTGATGACTCTAATACGGATCCCCTTGTCAATGGGGAATACCATGCCATGTGACGAAGGTAAGTGTAATAACACAGTCAATACATTTAAAACAACATTTTTTCACTTTTTAATCTTTGTAGAGGCCCTACCATTTAACAGATACAAAATGTTTTAGTAACTTTGTATCTCTAAATGGCCATACATTCATTTCCGGACAAACATATGATAAAATGAGCGAAGTAAAGATTACTTGTGATGATAAAAAAATTAAAACATAATGCGCTTTTCTTACAAACCAACATAGTACTTATTGCAACCAATCATAGTTACACTGATGCATAAGAATATCATACAAATAACGACTCTTTGTTTATATGTCTATATTTAAATACAGTATTTGGTCTTACGCTCATAAACGAACTTACAAACGTGTACAAATTAATTCCATGAAAACCAACTAATTAGAGATGATAATGCAATATCCATTACAGTTTTATCATATATAATCTTTAATACGAAATTTCCTATCTATAGCAACAATACTATTCAAATTAAATTAGAAAAATAAATTTAAAAAAATGGATACAGAATTGTTTGATTCTAAAATTATCAAACGTTCGTTAAAAAAGATATTATCTCCAACATTGTTATTCAAAATGACTTTAGGTATACTAATCTTAATATAAGGTTAGAGAACCTTCCGATGCATGACCTTTTATTATTTCATGAGTAAGTACCAAAATATTGGTGGAGAAATCGACTTCGACACAGTGGTAATAAAAGTGGAATGTAATCAACGAGAAGGTGCCATGAAAAATACCTAACATGAAAAACAAATATGCCGCACAATATGTGGGGCTTAAAGATCGGATTATCCAAATTAATCTATCATACGAATCGTGCAAAATGTATATTGATTAAACATACATTATCTGTTATATTATATATTCAATGCCGTCCATACATTATACGACAAACGGTAACAGTCGTTTTGGCAAAAATTCCAAATTAGGTATAATGTTAATAAGTACGTACCTTGGAAGCGATTTGCCTTTTCGTCACACCCTTAATCAAAGAGATGTATATATCAGGCACGGTTGGGTGTTGATTAAAAACGAAAGGTACTGAATTAGCCTGCAATCTAGCCAAGATCATACATAGCAGAAGAGATGGTGAATCCTACATAGGTGTAGAGACGTTTATTTGGCAAACCAAGGCTTCACATACGCCCTCTCTACTGCTGTTTGGTAAACAAGGCCTCCTACAAAACCTCATTTACCAACACACACACCAATTCATTTGTCGTCCACCCTCTCTGTTGCTAAATCGAATTTAAAAAAAAAATTCCCATTTCCCAAAGAGACGTAAAATAAAAGGTGATCTTGGAAACTCTGATGTAGTTTTTCTAGTTGTGTTTTATGTAGCTGATTAATCTCATTAAAATAACCAATGACATTAATTAAACTAAATACAATGTTAGTTGATGTGTCAAGGATAAGTTCCCATTACATGGTATTCTTGTCAAGAAATGTGAATTTGCCGGTTAATTCTATACCAGGAAAATAATTTTGATATGATGGAGTAATTTCGTGGTATGATTGTACATCCGTGACATAATTAGACTTTTTAGGTTCGGGTATTTGTAAAGATATTTCAGGTGGATTTTCAGGCCATCCTAGTATAGTTCTGACTGAGCTGTTATATATATCTACGGCGTATCCAGGTGAGTATATTTCAATCGCGGATGATCGCGGATGATAGTGTTGGTTCATAAACTGTAATAGCGATTTTTGATTCTTTTCCAGTAATGGATTTTATTCTACACTTAAATTCATTATTGATTTGTTCAATTTGGTAAGACCCAGATGGTAACGAAACAACGTTCTAGTCTGGTGTAACATCGTTTTAATTCTTTCTTGCAAACACCAGGGAATTATTAGGTTGTTGACCACCAAATGATTTTGATCTAATGTTAGGCCAACTGTGATACACTCGTAATTTTGTTAGTGCTATCTCTTTAACGGAAATCGCAGTAGGGAAAGTGACAGTGAATTCAGGATTCGTTGAGGTTATTTAAATCATGCTGGGTTTCACTGGGTTTTCGTTTTCCGCTATCCGCTGAAGTAGTTCCTGCAATGTTGCCATTGTAATTATATTCTTGTTGTGGCTCTAAGTTTGACATCGCGGAATCCTCTCACGTACAACTAAACTAGCTCGAAAGCGACTGGAGGCAATTAAAATATATATTCCACTCCGTGATTCTCGTAAACATAAATTGGAAGAGCGTCATGAGTATCAGGTGAATTTACTTCCGGTGCAGAACATGTATTAGAAATGGTTACAAAGGCTACCGTGGCACTTCTTCATATGTTAGAGCAAACCGCTAATGCAACTAGAACAAAACTAAACAAACACATACGAGTCTATGAGAACTTGCAGGTGCAATAGTTGCAGCTGAACCACAGACACAAAGACAACAAAGACAATACATACTTGGAGATATTGACCAGTATTCTTTTTTGAAGGAGCCGATTTGTATGATGATCTAAAAACCAGAACCAAAACCAAAACAATCACAATATTAAGGTAAGACTAATACATTTGCCGTAAGTGTTGACTTTATAGAAAGATTAGAAAATGTACAAATGTACAAATTATGTGCGCGAGCTGTGGCAAGTTTTGAAAACGGAGAATAACCTTTAAAACCTGATTATGCGAATGATTCTGTGAATTGTGATAAATGATACAAATTGATTTGTCGCATATTTTGTAAACATGATCATGCTATAACTACTGATACAATATATAGTGCATTTATAAATAGACCATAATACAATAGTAGGCAATTACAACACAATAGTTAGAATTATAAAACTAACAGCCAACCAGGCAAGACATCCGGAAAAGGTCTTGCCACTGGCAGTGTAACACCGACATATCACAAACAACTTCCATTGACAGATACAATTTGTTCCAATAATGTTCCCTCCAACCTTAAACGACTAGAAATTCTAATTTGAGGAAGGCGAGCCGGTATTAATGTCATATAAATCAATAATGAAGCAGCTGATATTTGTCAGAGATTATTATCATTACGTTTTATCGGTTTCTCATTGATATCGTTGATGATTACCTTGACGATACAAACGTTGATGAGCGAGGGTATGCAATTTTAGAGCAGTGATCAGAAATTAATATGATCATACATAATGCTCAACGTGGACCTGAAAATGTCAGGGTGATAAAGTCCCGAATATCAACACACAAATTGATCTACTGAGATGGACTCGGTCATGTTGTTCAGGGTCTACATAGAAGCGATGGCCCCAAAGAGCAATACTGATTGAAAAGAAACTGGGTTAGTAAGCTATTGATGTTTTTCGAATTAAAGGTATTAGTGCCATTGGTGATGAGGCTAGTAAGGCTTTCTTAGAAATCAAGAATAGATACGATTAGTACACAGTCATCCATCAGGAGAAACGCAGTCAATAAAATTACCCAGCACCGAAGATATACCTGCAAATATCAGTAAAATACAAAATCAAGCACGAGGAAATAGCGAGCTGAAGGTTCAGGATACAATTAACTATTTATTACCCGCTGAGGAATTAATTTAGATCGAAGTTAGACTTTTAAAAGCAAATCGCATCACATCAGGAACTGTTTCACCAAGACATATGCTAATCGCGTTTCAGGAAAATGCCATAGTAAATTTACAGTATCGAAATCCAGTAGTGTTTGAGTCGCTCTGTGGACGTTTCTTTGAAAAAAATGGAGCTTCTGAACATGTTTGAAATTGGAACCCAATCATGTTTGACATGCTTACCATCGGTTGATGACATTGATGAGGTGTGATCAGAATGTGGATTCTGGTTTGCATATATCTCAGCGGGATTTACCAACATTACATGCGATCTGTTATTTCTCATTGTAACATATGGATATGTTCAGCGAACATTGCCATAAATATTCCGATCCCACCTCCTTCCATACCTTGTCCACAAGCTATTCATGTTGATTTTATAGAGATTGTTGTTATACCCTCAGGCAAGACAATGGAACTTGAAGGTACTGGTGAAAGAATCAGAGTTAGTAAGATTCCAGTAGAAATCATGTAAATAAATCGCTCAGGTTAGTGTTACTCTTAGTCCTAGACAGATCAAAACTCTAACCGCTCATGTGGCCTAGTAGTTAGAGCGTGCACAGCAGACGCGGGAGGTCGTGGGTTCAATCCCCGGCCGAGACTTACCAAAGACTTACTTGGTGCTCAGCATTAAGAGGTTAGTGTTAAGAATGTTTGTCCTAGTGTCAGGATAATCTGACGGGGTGGGACATCATATTACGTATCTGCAGCATAATGCCCCATTTCTAGACATGCAGGCATCGTAGCGATATGAATGATAACTTGTTAAAGCTACGTTAAAAGATACTAAACAAACAAACTAAATTAAAAAGCTATTGTCGGTATCAATCATAATTGTGAAATAAAATCAGAACAGATCGCAGATGGTCAATAAAAAGAACTGTCAGTGACAGAAACTCAACTGAGTCACTTATGTGACTCCAAAGGATCAAAGACCGTCGTTAGGCTTAATGTTTATGCGCATGCTGATAAATACGCAGTCAAGACGGGTGATATATTTGCATTTATTGCAGTAGACCGGCGTTGACGGCCGATTAGGCCCCAGTTGTTGTAAAAGCACCTGCACATCGTGCTGTTGCTGTTGTTGTTGGGATGATATTAAAGAAAGCAATATGTCACGGAATCAATACTTTCAAAAAGGAAAGTTCCAAGACTGCAAGGAACTCCCAATTAGTGGTATGGTTACGACGATGAAGACTTATCGGGGCGCAAAGTGGATGATTCCGTTGTGCAATTTTGATTTACTTGATGCTGCTGAGAAACTAAACATAAACCACCTCAGATGTGTCTTTTGAGTCTCGCAAATGTTCAGCAATCGTAAGTCTCTCAGGATCAGAAAGGATTGGTATTGACAATCAAAATCCCGTTGATAGATATTGGTATATTTTTTCCGGGGATGACAGAAGATTACATAGTGGTATTTCCTAAAATGGTAATACTAATGGGACAAATTAATAAACATATCAGAAAAAATGGAGATATTATGCATTGTGATCTCAACATGAGCAAAATTACAATTACCAATGTGAAAGAACCGAAATCGGACGATGATTTGGAACTTAAAATAGGTAAGTAGACAGCAAACATGACACGATCATAACTGGGACTAGTAATCGTTTACTATCTACTGGTGATACAGTGACGTTTCTCTCAATATGGACGATAATAAACTTACTGTTCTTGGTGAACCAGAATCATGCGACGACACTGCAGCGATATAATATATCGACAATAGCAACATCCCTGTGATGAACTCGTTAATTGCAATAAATGATGCACCGATATCGTTCAGACATGAACATGCTAATCATGTGACAGCTTTTACAGATTTTAACACAAACACGTATATAACAATTGATTAATTATTTTGGCATCTGTTAGTCTCAAGAGACGAGGTACGTGCGCCTGTGAAAGATGTCCCTTTTAGTGGTAATGGCTACGTAGTCGAACATGGGAGTGACTGTTCTCGGTGCACTTGCTGAGCTTGAAAGGTACGTCTTGTTTGTGCTGGACCTGCCTCTTTTTCTTATCTTGTCTTCGCCGGCTTTCAAATATGTGATCAGAGCGTCTCCAGCTGGGTCTGTCTAGAGCTTGCTCTTCCCAGGTGTTGACATCAATGTCAAAGGCTTTCATGTGTCACTTGCAGACATTATTGAAGCGGAGATGTTGACGTCCGATCGACCTTTTGCCAAAGTCATGTTCCGAATACAAAAGGCATTTGGTGTTCCGTCCGTTATCCATCGGACGTACATAGCCTATCCATCTAATGCGACGTTGGCGGAGGAGTGTGCTAGCAATCTGACACGTTTAAGCACCGCGTTGTTTGTCACGCGATCACTCCAGGTGATCCGGAGTATTCGTCGGATACATCTCATGTGAAAACCATTCAGTCTTTTCTCTTGTTAGACGTACAGTGCCAATGTTTTGCACATCAATCGTCAGCAGGATATCTAATTATGTTAGAACCTGTTTATCCAATTTATCACGGATACATTTCAGAGTTAGTGACTAGCGTGGACACCAGCTGATTTGGGACGAAATTGTCTGAATATTCATTTGTATATACACTCGGAGATCTTCATCGTCATCCTAAGAAAGTTAAGGGAAGTAAAATAATCTTGTAAAAAATACAACGTTTGAGTCTGGACAAACAAATATTTATGTGGTATTATATAATGTACCAACAGGTGATAGTTTTTCTATGCAACAATGGGGCACCAAAAAGGTACAGTCAGAACAATCATGACACTTTCCCACACAATATACGGCGATGATACAATTTTGTTAACGCAGGAAGAGAAAACAACTGGCTGCAGCGGGAACATATTATTACAATTGAAAGTAATAAAAATCAAACTCTGAATTACGCACATGCATGTATTAAATTTGATGAGGTCAAACATTATTCTGATGTAGAAAAAAATTAAATCTGATTCAGGACAGAAAGACTTTTATCTATCTATCTATCTATCTATCTATCTATCTATCTATCTATCTATCTATCTATCTATCTATCTATCTATCTATCTATCTATCTATCCAGAATATAACGATTTCCTTTGCTTCAAACATTAACTTTGTCGAACTATTACAATCTCTGCCACTATCAAAAACGATAACAATATTCACTTTTTTAGCTGTTACAATCACTTTCACAATAACAATTGACTTTGTCACCGCTTTCACTTTCGCCTTTACAATGGGACATAATATTTTCAACTGTCTTACATGCACATTCACAATTATGTTTCAGATTGGTGGGACAACTCTGATCGATCTAATTTGCTCAATCGCGTGTGCAAGTGAAACACAATGTTTAACTTGGGCATCATCGACTTCGCTAACGATTGCATCACTGACAGTTGCATTAATTTAATGAATCTGTATTCGGCTGGTAATGTATATTTACTTTCACATATTTGTTTCTGCGGTGAGTCAAAATCAAAAATAATTTTTCGGAATCAAGTTTATCAAAAATTTGTATACGCTCAACATGTAATTTTACTTTTTTCTTAATTCATTATATAACAAAAAATATCTGATTAAGATAAAAAAAAATCATTAACATTCCATAACAACGACTGTATTTATATAATGACATTACAACACATATTTAAAGCATGCATACTATCCTAGTCAAATTATATGCAATCTTACCTATTGTATACAGTATACAATGTTAATAGTAGGGACGGAACAATCCATATTAACAGTAAATACGATCTTAAATAGTTTCAACTATTTACATACATACGTTGCACATACTTTCCCTAATCGCGGAAAACGTTTTACGGCCACCTTTGTTCATTTACAGTTGTAAAGTTCTCATTAACCATTCTTTGTCAGAAGAGTGCGACTGTTTCATGATTCCATCATCATAGATTTTTGTACGTACCTTTGTGATGCTATATCTGTTTATTTATGTATGTATCTATGTATCTATCTATCTATCTATCTATCTATCTATCTATCTATCTATCTATCTATCTGTCTGTCTGTCTGTCTGTCTGTCTGTCCGTCCGTCTGTCCGTCCGTCCTTCCGTCCGTCCGTCTGTATGTCTGTCTGTCTGTCTATCCGTCCGTCCAACCTTTCATCCATCCACCCATCCATCCATCCATCTGCCTGCCTTCCTCTCTGTCTGTCTGCCTTCCTTTCTGTCTGTCTGTCTGTCTGTCTCTCTCTCTGCCTACCTGCATGCCTATCTTACCTTTGGGGGCCCCGAGTGGCCGAGTGGTCTAAAGCGCTGTCCGTTACGGACCACTGCCATCTCACCTCTGTCTGCGTGTGTTCGAGTCTAAGATTCGGCAAATGTAGTTATGTGAGAAAGCTTGCAAGTAGCTTCTCGTGGGTCGGTGGTTCTTTCCGGGGTTTGTCCGGTTTCTTCCTCCACCATTAATACTGGCCGCAATGTATAGCCTATATTGTGCTGAAAAATGGCGTTAAACCATAAAAAAACAAACAAAACCCCAACAAAATCTTACCTTTGTGATGTTATATCTATCTATCTATCTATCTATCTATCTATCTATCTATCTATCTATCTATCTATCTATCTATCTATCTATCTATCTATCTATCTCTGTCTGTCTGTCTGTCTGTCTGTCTGTCTCTCTCTCTCTCTCTCTCTCTCATCGCTACGGTGGCCTAGTTGTTAGAGCGTCTGCCACGGAAGCGGGTGGTCGTGTGTTCGATTCCCGGCCGATTCATATTAATGACTTACAGCAATGGTACTAATAGCTACCTCGCTTGGTGCTCAGCAATAAGAGGTTAGTGTTAGGACTGGTCGGCCTAATGTAAGGATAATGTGAATGGGTGGGACATCATACTATATGTCTGCGGTATGATGGCCCAGTGCTAGACATCACTATAAACTGCCTCGCTGCAGATATTGTAGCGACATGACTGAAAGATCGCTAAAGCTACGTTAAAAGTCTTAATCACACACACACACACTCTCTCGTTATATATATATATATATATATATATATATATATATATATATATATATATATATATATATATATATATATATATATATATATATATAGATAGATAGATAGATAGATAGATATGTGTATATATATGATGTATATATATATGTATATATGTATATATATATATATATATATATATATATATATATATATATATATATATATATATATATATTAATATTTATATTTGTATTTATATGTATATGAACGTATTTGTATATATATGTATATATGTATATATATATGTATATGTATTTATATGTATATAGGTATATATATATATATATATATATATATATATATATATATATATATATATATATATATATATATATAGTTACTATTATATAAAAACGGGTGCCTTCTCCACGTTCAACTTCTGCACACCATCCATAGATAAACAACCGGGAGTGCACAAAGAGCACCCACCAACAGTTAATTGTGGGAGGGTGTAATTTCTGTCAAGTTTAAAGCTAGGGATGTCCATGAAAGTAATATAAGTCCAACACTATATATGCTGATTAATGTCTGGAAATCCAGGAAATTCTGTGGCTGATTCCTTGTCCATTTATCTCTGTTTTTTATTTTTCCTGAAAAAATCTAGAGAAAGCAAGAAACCTGACAGAGTAAAAAGAAGGACAATGTTTAAACTAATTATTTTTGTACAATACAAGTGGTAAAGCATGACTTACTGAGTTAATTCCCCTGATTATATAATTACTATGTATATGCTTTGGTGGTCGACGAAGTCAATGCATGCTGAATGTTCTGTCTTGTAATGGAGTTCTACTCCACGAGTGAAAAGATTAAAAAGTTATCTTTGTTTGTAATACAGACTTGGTTATGTGTGAGATGTTCCACCTAGAAAAAGATAATTAGTTATAAGAAAATAATATTGTAAAATACAAGCCAGGATACTCTTGATTCTCTCTTCGTATCCTTACATAATTACCTCCCTTCTGTTATGCGATAAAATGAAATGCAGAAGTGAGATAAATAAAGAATTTGTTTTGTTGTAATTTTAAAAAATGAAGAATTAATTAATCCCTGCGCCACATGCTGTACCGAGGACAGAAAAATACAGAAATATTTGTAAGCTGCGTATAACGATGGAAATTATATTTGATCGCCTGTCTTCACATTAACAGATATAACCGGCCTTGCAGATTCATCACTCCTCCCTCTCAATGTTGTCTTCGATCACAATTCTGAATTTGTATATTAGCCTTCAAATTTTCCAAATGTTGTTACAGTTGGACTGTTAATATGATCAATCGCACAATCGTTTTTGGTTAGTCCGTTGTAAGCATTTATATATCACTTTATGGCAGAAGACGCTTTTCCCCAGCAGTAATTCTAAAATAACCAGGATTATCAACCTACTTAAACGGATTGTTTTGTCGCCAGTTCGTGTTGATACCATCACGAGATACCTCGTGTTTTTATCATGGGATTTATTAAATCTTCCTTTCGCTCTGTTTATATAATTAGACAATATTTATCTAAATAATTATAATATTACTTGTGAGATGCTGAAAATGTGAACATCTAGCGAGATAACCATCAGAGTTGCTCTTTTATTATACTAGCAACGCTGTTACCAGCGTTATTGGTTATCATAAAATAATGCGTTATTTGTTATCATAAAATAATGCGTTATTTGTTATCATAAAATAATGCGTTATTTGTTATCATAAAATGATGCGTTATTTGTTATGATAAAAAATGCGTTATTTGTTATCATAAATTAATGCGTTATTTGTTATCATAAAATAATGCGTTTTTGGTAGTTTGGTACTTTATCTATCTATCACATTGTGTGACTCGACAACAAGATATACCACTGACATTTTATTTGTTAAAGACACCTCATGCAATAAATTTGATTAAGAGTCAGACTTTTGTATGTATACTCAACATATTAAGTCAAGATTGAAGATTCCAATACATGGTACAACTATAAACTGTATATTCAGCAATGATCTAGATTTCCGGATATGCGTCATGATGAAGGCGATGCAAACTTTGGCATCATGTTTATGATTCGGGTATCCTTCTCACGCCGTTCACCTTTATCCTTGCTTGCAGTCACTGGTCTACAGGGGGAAATATCAACTTTCTTTATCTGTGTGATTTGAAACCTAATCAGCTTATTATCACTTACTCGCTATGAAAAGAGTGGAGTAGTCGTATTGAAAAGATTGTCTTTATTATAATAGACAATCTTGAGCAGAAAGCAACTTGTATCACTTAGAATTATAGTAGATGATGTTCACGTGAATAAACACGATTGTAGTAGATCAAGGAAGACAACTTGTCTTGTAAGAGTTACTTCAGTTAGATGGCGTCCGCACTGACGACTGTTTTAAGCTGGATGTGGTGGTGATTGTGATATGTTGTGTGCCTGACGAAAGAATCTAAGCTCATCATATCAAGTTTCAGTCTGAGAAAATGTGATATTGAAGATCACTTATACATTTATGGAATTCAATGGGGAAATAATGTTTTCAGCAAATAATCGAAAATGTATACTTGTAAATACGTAGTATGTGAAGACAAAAAAAATGACAACACACGATAATTATTAGCAAATGTGTGATATCTGAATAAAAATTAAACTCATTATATAACGATACCCGATTAATTAGAACGGAGCGATATGTAATGCGAAAATGTCAACGATCACTCAAAAGAAGTTTTCTAACAAAAATGTTTCTGCACGTCAAGGCGAACTCTTGTACATTTACACAATTTGGAATCACAACCGAATCTTCTGAAAGAACATTAAATAATTGCAACATATATCAATACTTCAAACTCATGAAGTTGGACCATGGATGAAATATTAGTATTGATTAAATTGTTATTTTGGATTACTATGAGACTTAAGTTAAACTTAAAATGCTAAAATTACACGTGTGTCATAACAATCTTTAGCATAAGAAATTTTTAATGCATTAAATAGAATTGTAAACTGGATATTAAATATTCTATATAACCCAATAAAATAAAATGAACTAGACAACATTGTCTTGATATATTAAATCTTACACCTGATTGTTACATATTGCTGTACATGCCCAACTAGTTTGGGGTTTGTTTCGTCTTTTGTTTCCTTATTCGCACGCCTACGTCCTGTTGTATTAGTTATCGATTCAGAATTTCTCGGGCCCTATATATTGTATATTTGGAGATTTGTCGGAAATCGCTGAAAGTTGGAATACGTTTGGAAAAGCTTAGTATATTTAGAAGTTAATTTTTTTTGTGAAAAATCCCAACTAGCTTTGAGACTATCAATATATCAAGAATTATATATTGATCGATTATATTTATTAAATTTCATCTCCTATAATCGAACAAGATTTCCTCAAATACCCCAATCTATACAACATCTCTTTATCATACCATTTCATTAGGTCAACGTATATTTACGCAGAGTGTGCATCGTTATCATTTGACAGTTGCAGCAACCATCATATTTTATTGATAATGAATTGTCTTCCTATTTGAAAAAAATACACTTGCTAAATAACAAACATCAGTTGTTTCATGTAATACGTCTGGTGGATTTTTATTTATGTCGTTGATTATTATGTTTCGCGAACTTTCATCGATCACAGTGAAAACTCCAAATTTTACATATTCCTCTGCTTAATGTGTATCGTTATAGTAAACTCTTTGTTCTAGTAAAACTCGGAAAACACAATGTACAGTTTATATCTTTATGTATTAGCGACACTATACCAATTCGAACATATAATTAATTGTCTTCTTTTACAAGTTAATTCAATCTTGTTTTATTGCAATCTCTTTTAGTTTAGTGACACGTATTCTCCCTGGTGTTGGCGCGTGGTGCTTCCGTGGTGCTTTCCGTGGTGATCTTCGTGACGAATCACACATAGTATTTCTCGTCTTTATATATCTTGATATATATATATATATATATATATTAATGATATGCTTGAATGGTATGTGGGATTTGTATAAAACATTATTTCGGCTGGATGACGAACTTCTCGAGATAATATTAGAAGAGTGGGATTTAATTAAGTTGACAAATTTAAAGTGGCACAGTAGGCGACAGGAAGACAATCTAAATGTATATCCCATCCATTTTCCTCTTCTTTCAAATACGCCTTAATCATTCGAAGTAATGTTATGTTAAATCTTTCTGCCCGCCCATTGCATATTGCAGTTCTGGCCGTGGTGTTTGTTTCTGTTCAGTTTGGAGCATTCGGCATAGCTCTGCCACCATATCTACCACGTCTGTTCTTACCGTCTAGTCAAATTCAGCTGTACAACAGGTACATGCGATATTGTTTGTACAACAACCAATTATGAAACTGCAAATTACTCAATTAGAAAACATACAAACCAGTAATGTCATGCTAATTGATTTCGCTTCATAAGTTCCGTGCTTGATAGTCTCCATTTCGTAAGTATGCGCATATTATATATGTATCTTCATCTACTTCATGTAGTTACTTCTATGCAGCGTATGCGTATCTTTCTTTCAAATTTGTTCTTTAAAGATCAGTATGAGCAGACTTCCTTGTCTCATCTGCACCATGTTTTACTGTATCAGCTTGACACAGATAATTCAATATATTACTGGTTACAACTCGTAATTGCTCAAAACCTTCGCTATCTATCATTTCCATAATATCATTGCTATTACCACAGTAATTTATGTTTGGCACGTGCATTGTCTACTAATATTGCGATATCGTTTTATACTCCATATATTTTACCACTTGTGTCGACTGCAGATTTCTTAACCTCCTGACACTCCTCAAATGTGTCTTTTAACATTTCAAACAAGCACCAACAATATTTGAATGCAGCGACGATTATTAATTATCTTTACAAAGATACGTTTTATGGATAACATTTATCAATGCAGTAGATAAAGCCAAGGTAGACGTCGTATAGATTATCCGTGCGAAATTTGACTATGCTCGACTACATTATGTTGGCGATATCATATAACTTAATACAAATTCCAAACGAGAAGCGTTAACTTGTATTGAAAAATGATATTGTAAACTTGCAAGTCCTTTGAAGACCGTTGTGTATTCTATATATCATCGGAATGATAAACCTTCCATTGTTAACCTAACAACTTTCGGCGATTGATTGAGTAGCGTTGTTGAGTAAGTTACATGATATTTTAGAAATACCATACATGAAAATGTCATAACACTATATATAATAAATTTGTCCCTTGATAATAAGGTCTCTCAAGAAAGGTGGTCTCACTTTACAGGTATTAAGAAGTTAGCCACCTTCTTGCGTCAATCTATCATGAAAACAGACGTAAGTGTGATAGTCATGGCTATTGAACTTGTCTACAATCTCCTGACATTTTCTTATCATGGGGCTTCTTAGTGTAGTCCTTGTATACGGGATGCATTCACAACTGCGCATGCGCCAGGTGTGGAGAGAAAGGTAATGCCTGAATCGGGGAGAGAGTCAACCGGGACAAAACTTGATTGAAGAACATGTTGTAAATGAGGAATAACGTATAAGGCAAAATCGATTCGGATCCATTGCCGGATCGGAGTTGAGGTGAGGTGGGAATGGATGTCGATGGTTTCCAGCCACCATCCAGACTAAATAAAAGTCTATACACACAAACGTGCATTAACCTGTCGCATGGGATTTGACCATCGTTTTATTCTTAAACAATGTTTATTCTGTATTATGCACACTTAATAAATACACACATATAATATTTCTTGGGAACCCTTTTCAGGAATGTCCAGTACCCTTTTGAAATTTTGGAAAACACTTGATCTGATCCGGTCCCAAGATCAATTACTTGATACTTAAAAAATTCGACATCCTATGGGAATATGGAAAACCTAACAGACAAGCCGATTGGAAAACGTTTGTAGAGATATACATTTATAGACAACTTTGATACGAAAATCAAACTATTGATTTTGGTCGCCTTCACAATTCGCCGAAACCAAGATGTTGCCATACTTTTTGCAGCATTTTAATCCAAAATTTCCCTTCTAATGCATTGCTTTATTGTGGAGAATGATCTGTATGTCAGTGAACGTTGCGAAAGCCATCTTTTGCATTTACACTAGTGCCATAATTCCATGAGTTCCCCAGTATTTACACTAATCTTTCCTTAACCAGCTCGTTTCTTCCGGAAAAAGTACGAATGAAGACCCACATTAATAATACTGTCCATAGCCTATTTACATTGCGTGCTATGGAATATTACGAGTGACGATGATATTAGTTTTGACAAGTCAAAGCCGCCCAAATTGTATGTGTTACCTACATCCGACTTTGTTAAAAGCGACTTTGACATAACATACTTAACGGATGAAACATTTTAACGCCGATTGAAACATAATTCTATCTAAACGTAAAAAAAGTTTACGCTGTGTAATTAGACTTGTAGCACGTTGTAACCTTCGATATTTCATTTAGAGCAAAGTAAAAGGAAGCAAGAAAGCAGAAAAAACCATCATAATCGCAATCAATTGAACCGGGAGTGGGAGAGATTTAGCCTCCCCTTTTTTCTTTACTTTATTATTGTATAACTGATCTTCCTAGTGTCTTCTCATCAATACATTGGTATTCCTCCGTGGCCAGTACAGGTAAGCAGTTTTACCTGTCATAATAGCTAGAATATCATCTGCAGTGGTTTTACCTGTCAATTGACCTTACGCCAGATGGTAGATCGCTCCGCCTACCGAACACGTGGCTTGACAACCGCTTAACCTCCGACAAACATTTTGTGAAAATGGCGGGCGTGATAACATTAAAATATATACCAGACGATATTAGTGAGCAATATTTGCCATATGCAAAAGCACTGTGACAGAGACAGAAAGCGAGAGCATTTATCCATCACTTACACTTATCTAAGTTACGTCGGTATGCGGAGTACTCGCCCTATGGAGAACTCGCCCCCACGTATCTGGAGAAGTTGCCCCAGAGTGGTTGGAGTAGTCACCCCAATAATACGAATTAGATACAAATAATGGGTACATCAATAGGTATTAACATGGCTCCTTCATGATCTTTCCTTAAATGTGTTAATTAGAAAAGGATTTCATTCAAAACGAAAAGTTTAATCCATCTCTTTTGTTCATTTTTAGATGACATATTTATAATCTGGAAGCATTCAAAGAAGAGCTGAAAAAAGTATTGATCGCCTAAATCATTTTTATCTGACGATTAAAGTTACTTATACTGCATCTAGTACGCATCTTTCCTTTTTAGATGTAATTGTAATAAAGATATTGATAACACTATCTCTACAAATATTTTTAAAATGCATATATTGATTTGAAGAGCAGAGCAAGAGGGACATATAGCACTAAATTTTCGTTAAGTACAGAAGTGGAGTTGATCAAATGGAAAAGTTAAACAATTGCAAATTTTATAAATTGAATAAGTTATTAAGTTGAGCGAGTTCTGCTAGGAAGAGTTCTTCGTGGGGCGAGTTTTTCACTATTCAGTTACGTCTTGGTTTAGGAAAGGGAATAAACTTAACTCCTCCATTTTGACTATCTGGATAACAATTATCATAATTTCACTGCCCCCATTGCATTATGAATAGAAAAATTGCTGAACCGTTGCAAATTGGTAAATATATACAATATGCGAGTCGATTTCGACAGACGCAGCTTGTCGGAGGAAAATGGCGAACGTGAACAGTACCTGGAGGTGTGTACAATAGCGCTCGCTGATTGGTCAAACGAGCAGAATGATTGACAACTGGCGATAGGTCAATTGTGACATAAGAGACAGTTAAGACAAACCTGTACTTAGGCTGGTATAGTATCCAATAAAATGTTTGAATAGAAACATTAAAACGCCGTACAGTACAAATGCAGTTGTAATGTAGCTGAGAGACACATACAACTGAGCTGTTCAGCGAGCTTGATGTTGATGAAGTATAATCTGCATCACATTTAATTTGAGGTAAGTGACATATATAGGCTAGATGATCGAAGTAGCTTGTAAAGAGAGGTAACAGATAGCTCGAATATAATCTGCACTTCAATTTCAAAGAGGTATAGTTTTCAATTTGTGAAGATTAGGGACAATTGAATTAGTAGTTTGTTACCTGTATCCAAGCAAAGACTGGCATATTTACTAGTTATTGTTCTTGTAATTGATTACGTTCTTGTTGTTCTGGATGAAGTTAATAATGAAGTCTTTTTATCATACATGGGATTAATTTTATACTTTTATACAGGTATTTGTATTTAATACACCTCCTTTACCAAATTTTTAACATTTGTACTTTTTGTTTAAACTTTCTCCATTATATATCAGCGATTTTTTTGAATTTATATGTTCTTGAGGTTGCTTGTGTGTGTGTGTGTATATGTGTGTGTGCGAGTGTGTGTGCGCGTGTGTGTAATTTGGATATCTAACGTAGCTTTAACAATTTTTCAGTCATATTGTTACGATGTCTGCATAGGGGCAGTTCATAGTGATGTCTAGCAATGGGGCATCATGCCGCAGACATGTTGCATCATGATTGACCGTCACATTATCCTGACGACAAGCCGACCGGTCCTACGTCGCACCTCTTAATGCTGAGCGCCAAGCTAGGCAGCTGTTAGTACTATTTTTGTAAGTCTTTGGTATGGCTCGGCGGGGATCGAACCTACGACCTCCCACATCAGAGACTGACGCTCTAAACAATAGGTCACCGGAGCGGTCGCATTGTTATTCTTTCTTTTTAAATGTTTCAAACGTAAGCATTCAAAGAAGAGCTGAAAAAAGTATTGATCGCCTAAATCATTTTTATCTGACGATTACATTTACATATCCTGCATCTAGTACGCATCTTTCCTTTTTAGATGTAATTGTAATAAAGCTATTGATAACTCTATCTCTACAAATATTTTTAAAATGCATATATTGATTTGAAGAGCAGAGCAAGAGGGACAGATAGCACTAAATTTTCGTTAAGTACAGAAGTGGAGTTGATCAAATGGAAAAGTTAAACAATTGCAAATTTTATAAATTTAATAAGTTATTAAGTTGAGTGAGTTCTGCCAGGGAGAGTTATCCGTGGAGCGAGTTTTTCACTATTCAGTTACGTCTTGGTTTCGGGAAGGGAATAAACTTAACTCCTCCATTTTGACGATCTGGATAACAATTATCATAATTTCACTGCCCCCATTGCATTGTGAATTGAAAAATTGCTGAACCGTTGCAAATTGGTAAATATATACAATATGGGAGTCGATTTCGACAGACGCAGCTTGTCGGAGGAAAATGGCGAACGTGAACAGTACCTGGAGGTGTGTACAATAGCGCTCGCTGATAGGTCAAACGAGCAGAATGATTAACAACTGGCGATAGGTCAATTGTGACATAAAAGACAGTTGGAATCACACCACAATTAATACTTCCAGTTCAGTACCGACGAATGTAGTTCCAGTCTATTTTTAGAACATTTTTTCCTCTCTCATTTTGGTGGTGGTAGAAGAGTTATATTGATGCATATTTGGTATGGATTTAAAGGTAATTGTTTATTCTTGAGAATATGAGCAGAGAGATTGGTTGTCAGTGTGTAATTTGGCGACAGTGCACATGGAGTAATAAGGCCTTGGTGATGATCCGGAAGTGAAATATGTGTTCTGTTTACATGCTGCTCTGTTTACAGTGCAGCAGCTCAAAAAAAATGCCGATCAACCCTTGACAAGAATTTCACCGTGAAGTCATCTTTGGAAGTATTTTAGATTAACATATGATTTGTATTGATTGTCACACTGTGGAAAGGTCAGTACTGAGAAATATATGTAGAGAACATATAGTAAAATTAATTGTGGTCTATGTCCTGTACAGGCAGTATTGATGAAACTTTAATATGCTATAAAATTTTTAATATTAATGATAAACACATGAAATTTGTAGGTGTTATATATATTAACATTTAAAATAGAAAAATGCAATTAGAATTTAAAAATTAATTTTATTTTTTAAAATTTTAATAATTTTTTTTTTAAAAATTAAAAAATTAAAATTTGCCCCTAAAAATGCACATAGATAATATTTTTGGAAATTATATCAAATGATATCAGCATGTTTATACTTCTACACCATATACAAGCTACAATGATGGATATTTGTCAAATTTTGTCAGAGAAAATATCTTTGTAAGTCAAAATGAGACATACATTTAAAATGTATAAAAGACAGATTCTATTTTGTATTGATCATTCAAACTATTTATTAGGGGTCCAATCAGATAATTTATGTGTTTATGATGGGGTGACTTCCTGAGTAACACATATATGCTTATATAGCCTTTAGTAATTGTTAACAAATATAGTTACAGGGTGTTTAGTGAGAGGACAGTGATGAAAACTTCATACTAGAACCTACTCAAGTTCTCTACTAAATCAGTTTAAACTTTCTGAGAATGAAATGCAGGCTGAAGGGATAAAATATACTTCCCACATGTATATTTACCCTTGGATGTAAGAAAACAGCAAAATGATGTAAGGTGAACACAAAATGCATTCAATTTTATTGTTCAGTTTGGTTAAGATATTGATTAGTGAAGCGCGACATTGTGGCCTGTATGATGTTATGTGAATTCTAATGATCTATCTTAATGTATGCATTGTTAATTGCTAATAATATTTGCTAACTGACACTCTAAAGATTGCATAAGATATATTCAAACAGATATTTTGAGTTTAACTGTGTACAACTGATCTTAGCATGGTTACATATCTCACATGAACAAATATCCACATATTTTACAATGTTTGGGATACAAAGTTTACATTCAGTATATCATATAGGCTGACATTGTACCTACAGTGAATCTGTAAGACACATTTTTGGCTGTGTGCACTAAATGTATCCCAAAATGTTATTTTTTTCATTAATATGCCCATGTATGGTAACATATTTCAATTCAGTACTTGGATAGAGTGCGGTATTGCTATATCAGCTGATATCTGATTCTATTGAACCATTGAGGTTAATAATTGGTATCAAACACCCTTACAAATACAATTTAAATGTTCAAACAGATCATTGGAATTATTTTTGCACATTTGATCATAACAATTACATTGTATATGTCCCACATATGCAAATTTCCATTCTTGTTTACAAGTTTTGGGGATCAGAATTTCACATTTAGTTTATGATATAGGATGTATTGGTACCTGTAGTTGATATGTGTGGCCACATTTAGCTGTATTATCTTGCAATATCCAGAATTATTATTTCCCTCATGAATAAGATTGCTTATAGTAATATATTCTTTTTTACTACATTGTCGCTTGACTTTCCTGTGTACTGGCATGTACTAATGTTTCCACCAATGATCAAACCTCACCGTTCCCGCATTTCCTTAAAGTTTGTGATGCCTAGTCTACCTGATTAGTTATTTCACCTGTGCATGACCAGATATGCTTATAGAAACTTCATATACTTTTAGGATGAATTTATTAATTTAATACATGACTATTACTTCACATTTCTGAGTGTCACTCTGTCAAGTTTAATATTTATTTCCTATGCTTGCAGCCTGAATGTTATTTGTAAATCACTATATATAACACATTTTAACTTCATTTGCATACATCTTACTGTTTTCTAGATATAAGTGAAACATTTTATATCTTTTCAGGTCTAGGCTGGTATCTGGAACAAAGTGTTAGTGGTGGATCAGCTTGGAAGCTCTCCAGTAGTCAGGTGGTGATAGCAAGGTTTCATAAGGACATATGCAGTGTACTGCCATAAGTGATCATGATATCACAACACTAATATAAAGCACCTCAAGGATATGGCTTAGATCTTCATGAGAGAGATTAGCACCATTGTTCAGTAAGGTAAAGCCTGCCTAAAAGCTGTATTTTCCTATCTTATAGTCGCTTTTTGTAGTTATCGACACTGAAATGTAATGCAATTTTCCTATAAAACATGGAAGTGGTCCCATCAGATGTTTAAATCTGAGTGCACTATTAGTTATTCAAATAACTGCCTATATACCTGACACAATAAATATGGAACATAGCACTTATTGTTGCTTCTTTAGTGTGTACACCTATATGCACCTTGACAGGCATATTGCGGTTTGTTGCCAAAATCACTATGAGTCATGCTACTTCATTACCCCTGGAAAAATTGTTCCCAGTTACACAGACCCAAACCACCATTTATTTTAAAGACCATTGATTGATCAACTTTTCTGTCTAAACTTTGACAAAATCTGTTTTCAAACTTTTATGAAAATTTAATTTTTCAATAAAATTTAGTTTATAAATTTAAATGTTTATTTAAATTTCCATTAAAATTTTAAATGATCCAAATGTATAAACTTTAAACATATTTTCAGACAGGCCTTATCTTGTAGTACAATTAGGTTTTTACAGCATTGAAAAAGTCCTATAAATGAGGAAGATATAGCAAATTGAGTTTTGGTTTCTCTAGAACACATGGATCAGCACAGTCACCCTGTATAACACCAGCACTACACACTTTCCAGCAGGTGTCACATGACTTGTATGCAAGGAAATTCAAAAAGACTTCATGTATAAAGTTCAAATAGGTGTGGCATTTAAATATAAACGTTTTACTAAAATTTGCCCCAAAAAGTTGGGCCTGTCAGGAATCACACCACAATTAATACTTCCAGTTCAGTACCCACGAATGTAGTTCCAGTCTATTTTTAGAACATTTTTTCCTCTCTCATTTTGGTGGTGGTAGAAGAGTTATATTGATGCATATTTGGTATGGATTTAAAGGTAATTGTTTATTCTTGAGAATATGAGCAGAGAGAGTGGTTGTCAGTGTGTAATTTGGCGACAGTGCACATGGAGTAATAAGGCCTTGGTGATCATCTGGAAGTGAAATATGTGTTCTGTTTACATGCTGCTCTGTTTACAGTGCAGCAGCTCAAAAAAAATGCCGATCAACCCTTGACAAGAATTTCACCGTGAAGTCATCTTTGGAAGTATTTTAGATTAACATATGATTTGTATTGATTGTCACACTGTGGAAAGGTCAGTACTGAGAAATATATGTAGAGAACATATAGTAAAATTAATTGTGGTCTATGTCCTGTACAGGCAGTATTGATGAAACTTTAATATGCTATAAAATTTTTAATATTAATGATAAACACATGAAATTTGTAGGTGTTATATATATTAACATTTAAAATAGAAAAATGCAATTAGAATTTAAAAATTAATTTTATTTTTTAAAATTTTAATAATTTTTTTTTTAAAAATTAAAAAATTAAAATTTGCCCCTAAAAATGCACATAGATAATATTTTTGGAAATTATATCAAATGATATCAGCATGTTTATACTTCTACACCATATACAAGCTACAATGATGGATATTTGTCAAATTTTGTCAGAGAAAATATCTTTGTAAGTCAAAATGAGACATACATTTAAAATGTATGAAAGACAGATTCTATTTTGTATTGATCATTCAAACTATTTATTAGGGGTCCAATCAGATAATTTATGTGTTTATGATGGGGTGACTTCCTGAGTAACACATATATGCTTATATAGCCTTTAGTAATTGTTAACAAATATAGTTACAGGGTGTTTAGTGAGAGGACAGTGATGAAAACTTCATACTAGAACCTACTCAAGTTCTCTACTAAATCAGTTTAAACTTTCTGAGAATGAAATGCAGGCTGAAGGGATAAAATATACTTCCCACATGTATATTTACCCTTGGATGTAAGAAAACAGCAAAATGATGTAAGGTGAACACAAAATGCATTCAATTTTATTGTTCAGTTTGGTTAAGATATTGATTAGTGAAGCGCGGCATTGTGGCCTGTATGATGTTATGTGAATTCTAATGATCTATCTTAATGTATGCATTGTTAATTGCTAATAATATTTGCTAACTGACACTCTAAAGATTGCATAAGATATATTCAAACAGATATTTTGAGTTTAACTGTGTACAACTGATCTTAGCATGGTTACATATCTCACATGAACAAATATCCACATATTTTACAATGTTTGGGATACAAAGTTTACATTCAGTATATCATATAGGCTGACATTGTACCTACAGTGAATCTGTAAGACACATTTTTGGCTGTGTGCACTAAATGTATCCCAAAATGTTATTTTTTTCATTAATATGCCCATGTATGGTAACATATTTCAATTCAGTACTTGGATAGAGTGCGGTATTGCTATATCAGCTGATATCTGATTCTATTGAACCATTGAGGTTAATAATTGGTATCAAACACCCTTACAAATACACTTTAAATGTTCAAACAGATCATTGGAATTATTTTTGCACATTTGATCATAACAATTACATTGTATATGTCCCACATATGCAAATTTCCATTCTTGTTTACAAGTTTTGGGGATCAGAATTTCACATTTAGTTTATGATATAGGATGTATTGGTACCTGTAGTTGATATGTGTGGCCACATTTAGCTGTATTATCTTGCAATATCCAGAATTATTATTTCCCTCATGAATAAGATTGCTTATAGTAATATATTCTTTTTTACTACATTGTCGCTTGACTTTCCTGTGTACTGGCATGTACTAATGTTTCCACCAATGATCAAACCTCACCGTTCCCGCATTTCCTTAAAGTTTGTGATGCCTAGTCTACCTGATTAGTTATTTCACCTGTGCATGACCAGATATGCTTATAGAAACTTCATATACTTTTAGGATGAATTTATTACTTTAATACATGACTATTACTTCACATTTCTGAGTGTCACTCTGTCAAGTTTAATATTTATTTCCTATGCTTGCAGCCTGAATGTTATTTGTAAATCACTATATATAACACATTTTAACTTCATTTGCATACATCTTACTGTTTTCTAGATATAAGTGAAACATTTTATATCTTTTCAGGTCTAGGCTGGTATCTGGAACAAAGTGTTAGTGGTGGATCAGCTTGGAAGCTCTCCAGTAGTCAGGTGGTGATAGCAAGGTTTCATAAGGACATATGCAGTGTACTGCCATAAGTGATCATGATATCACAACACTAATATAAAGCACCTCAAGGATATGGCTTAGATCTTCATGAGAGAGATTAGCACCATTGTTCAGTAAGGTAAAGCCTGCCTAAAAGCTGTATTTTCCTATCTTATAGTCGCTTTTTGTAGTTATCGACACTGAAATGTAATGCAATTTTCCTATAAAACATGGAAGTGGTCCCATCAGATGTTTAAATCTGAGTGCACTATTAGTTATTCAAATAACTGCCTATATACCTGACACAATAAATATGGAACATAGCACTTATTGTTGCTTCTTTAGTGTGTACACCTATATGCACCTTGACAGGCATATTGCGGTTTGTTGCCAAAATCACTATGAGTCATGCTACTTCATTACCCCTGGAAAAATTGTTCCCAGTTACACAGACCCAAACCACCATTTATTTTAAAGACCATTGATTGATCAACTTTTCTGTCTAAACTTTGACAAAATCTGTTTTCAAACTTTTATGAAAATTTAATTTTTCAATAAAATTTAGTTTATAAATTTAAATGTTTATTTAAATTTCCATTAAAATTTTAAATGATCCAAATGTATAAACTTTAAACATATTTTCAGACAGGCCTTATCTTGTAGTACAATTAGGTTTTTACAGCATTGAAAAAGTCCTATAAATGAGGAAGATATAGCAAATTGAGTTTTGGTTTCTCTAGAACACATGGATCAGCACAGTCACCCTGTATAACACCAGCACTACACACTTTCCAGCAGGTGTCACATGACTTGTATGCAAGGAAATTCAAAAAGACTTCATGTATAAAGTTCAAATAGGTGTGGCATTTAAATATAAACGTTTTACTAAAATTTGCCCCAAAAAGTTGGGCCTGTCAGGAATCACACCACAATTAATACTTCCAGTTCAGTACCGACGAATGTAGTTCCAGTCTATTTTTAGAACATTTTTTCCTCTCTCATTTTGGTGGTGGTAGAAGAGTTATATTGATGCATATTTGGTATGGATTTAAAGGTAATTGTTTATTCTTGAGAATATGAGCAGAGAGAGTGGTTGTCAGTGTGTAATTTGGCGACAGTGCACATGGAGTAATAAGGCCTTGGTGATGATCTGGAAGTGAAATATGTGTTCTGTTTACATGCTGCTCTGTTTACAGTGCAGCAGCTCAAAAAAAATGCCGATCAACCCTTGACAAGAATTTCACCGTGAAGTCATCTTTGGAAGTATTTTAGATTAACATATGATTTGTATTGATTGTCACACTGTGGAAAGGTCAGTACTGAGAAATATATGTAGAGAACATATAGTAAAATTAATTGTGGTCTATGTCCTGTACAGGCAGTATTGATGAAACTTTAATATGCTATAAAATTTTTAATATTAATGATAAACACATGAAATTTGTAGGTGTTATATATATTAACATTTAAAATAGAAAAATGCCATTAGAATTTAAAAATTAATTTTATTTTTTAAAATTTTAATAATTTTTTTTTTAAAAATTAAAAAATTAAAATTTGCCTCTAAAAATGCACATAGATAATATTTTTGGAAATTATATCAAATGATATCAGCATGTTTATACTTCTACACCATATACAAGCTACAATGATGGATATTTGTCAAATTTTGTCAGAGAAAATATCTTTGTAAGTCAAAATGAGACATACATTTAAAATGTATGAAAGACAGATTCTATTTTGTATTGATCATTCAAACTATTTATTAGGGGTCCAATCAGATAATTTATGTGTTTATGATGGGGTGACTTCCTGAGTAACACATATATGCTTATATAGCCTTTAGTAATTGTTAACAAATATAGTTACAGGGTGTTTAGTGAGAGGACAGTGATGAAAACTTCATACTAGAACCTACTCAAGTTCTCTACTAAATCAGTTTAAACTTTCTGAGAATGAAATGCAGGCTGAAGGGATAAAATATACTTCCCACATGTATATTTACCCTTGGATGTAAGAAAACAGCAAAATGATGTAAGGTGAACACAAAATGCATTCAATTTTATTGTTCAGTTTGGTTAAGATATTGATTAGTGAAGCGCGGCATTGTGGCCTGTATGATGTTATGTGAATTCTAATGATCTATCTTAATGTATGCATTGTTAATTGCTAATAATATTTGCTAACTGACACTCTAAAGATTGCATAAGATATATTCAAACAGATATTTTGAGTTTAACTGTGTACAACTGATCTTAGCATGGTTACATATCTCACATGAACAAATATCCACATATTTTACAATGTTTGGGATACAAAGTTTACATTCAGTATATCATATAGGCTGACATTGTACCTACAGTGAATCTGTAAGACACATTTTTGGCTGTGTGCACTAAATGTATCCCAAAATGTTATTTTTTTCATTAATATGCCCATGTATGGTAACATATTTCAATTCAGTACTTGGATAGAGTGCGGTATTGCTATATCAGCTGATATCTGATTCTATTGAACCATTGAGGTTAATAATTGGTATCAAACACCCTTACAAATACACTTTAAATGTTCAAACAGATCATTGGAATTATTTTTGCACATTTGATCATAACAATTACATTGTATATGTCCCACATATGCAAATTTCCATTCTTGTTTACAAGTTTTGGGGATCAGAATTTCACATTTAGTTTATGATATAGGATGTATTGGTACCTGTAGTTGATATGTGTGGCCACATTTAGCTGTATTATCTTGCAATATCCAGAATTATTATTTCCCTCATGAATAAGATTGCTTATAGTAATATATTCTTTTTTACTACATTGTCGCTTGACTTTCCTGTGTACTGGCATGTACTAATGTTTCCACCAATGATCAAACCTCACCGTTCCCGCATTTCCTTAAAGTTTGTGATGCCTAGTCTACCTGATTAGTTATTTCACCTGTGCATGACCAGATATGCTTATAGAAACTTCATATACTTTTAGGATGAATTTATTACTTTAATACATGACTATTACTTCACATTTCTGAGTGTCACTCTGTCAAGTTTAATATTTATTTCCTATGCTTGCAGCCTGAATGTTATTTGTAAATCACTATATATAACACATTTTAACTTCATTTGCATACATCTTACTGTTTTCTAGATATAAGTGAAACATTTTATATCTTTTCAGGTCTAGGCTGGTATCTGGAACAAAGTGTTAGTGGTGGATCAGCTTGGAAGCTCTCCAGTAGTCAGGTGGTGATAGCAAGGTTTCATAAGGACATATGCAGTGTACTGCCATAAGTGATCATGATATCACAACACTAATATAAAGCACCTCAAGGATATGGCTTAGATCTTCATGAGAGAGATTAGCACCATTGTTCAGTAAGGTAAAGCCTGCCTAAAAGCTGTATTTTCCTATCTTATAGTCGCTTTTTGTAGTTATCGACACTGAAATGTAATGCAATTTTCCTATAAAACATGGAAGTGGTCCCATCAGATGTTTAAATCTGAGTGCACTATTAGTTATTCAAATAACTGCCTATATACCTGACACAATAAATATGGAACATAGCACTTATTGTTGCTTCTTTAGTGTGTACACCTATATGCACCTTGACAGGCATATTGCGGTTTGTTGCCAAAATCACTATGAGTCATGCTACTTCATTACCCCTGGAAAAATTGTTCCCAGTTACACAGACCCAAACCACCATTTATTTTAAAGACCATTGATTGATCAACTTTTCTGTCTAAACTTTGACAAAATCTGTTTTCAAACTTTTATGAAAATTTAATTTTTCAATAAAATTTAGTTTATAAATTTAAATGTTTATTTAAATTTCCATTAAAATTTTAAATGATCCAAATGTATAAACTTTAAACATATTTTCAGACAGGCCTTATCTTGTAGTACAATTAGGTTTTTACAGCATTGAAAAAGTCCTATAAATGAGGAAGATATAGCAAATTGAGTTTTGGTTTCTCTAGAACACATGGATCAGCACAGTCACCCTGTATAACACCAGCACTACACACTTTCCAGCAGGTGTCACATGACTTGTATGCAAGGAAATTCAAAAAGACTTCATGTATAAAGTTCAAATAGGTGTGGCATTTAAATATAAACGTTTTACTAAAATTTGCCCCAAAAAGTTGGGCCTGTCAGGAATCACACCACAATTAATACTTCCAGTTCAGTACCGACGAATGTAGTTCCAGTCTATTTTTAGAACATTTTTTCCTCTCTCATTTTGGTGGTGGTAGAAGAGTTATATTGATGCATATTTGGTATGGATTTAAAGGTAATTGTTTATTCTTGAGAATATGAGCAGAGAGAGTGGTTGTCAGTGTGTAATTTGGCGACAGTGCACATGGAGTAATAAGGCCTTGGTGATGATCCGGAAGTGAAATATGTGTTCTGTTTACATGCTGCTCTGTTTACAGTGCAGCAGCTCAAAAAAAATGCCGATCAACCCTTGACAAGAATTTCACCGTGAAGTCATCTTTGGAAGTATTTTAGATTAACATATGATTTGTATTGATTGTCACACTGTGGAAAGGTCAGTACTGAGAAATATATGTAGAGAACATATAGTAAAATTAATTGTGGTCTATGTCCTGTACAGGCAGTATTGATGAAACTTTAATATGCTATAAAATTTTTAATATTAATGATAAACACATGAAATTTGTAGGTGTTATATATATTAACATTTAAAATAGAAAAATGCCATTAGAATTTAAAAATTAATTTTATTTTTTAAAATTTTAATAATTTTTTTTTTAAAAATTAAAAAATTAAAATTTGCCCCTAAAAATGCACATAGATAATATTTTTGGAAATTATATCAAATGATATCAGCATGTTTATACTTCTACACCATATACAAGCTACAATGATGGATATTTGTCAAATTTTGTCAGAGAAAATATCTTTGTAAGTCAAAATGAGACATACATTTAAAATGTATGAAAGACAGATTCTATTTTGTATTGATCATTCAAACTATTTATTAGGGGTCCAATCAGATAATTTATGTGTTTATGATGGGGTGACTTCCTGAGTAACACATATATGCTTATATAGCCTTTAGTAATTGTTAACAAATATAGTTACAGGGTGTTTAGTGAGAGGACAGTGATGAAAACTTCATACTAGAACCTACTCAAGTTCTCTACTAAATCAGTTTAAACTTTCTGAGAATGAAATGCAGGCTGAAGGGATAAAATATACTTCCCACATGTATATTTACCCTTGGATGTAAGAAAACAGCAAAATGATGTAAGGTGAACACAAAATGCATTCAATTTTATTGTTCAGTTTGGTTAAGATATTGATTAGTGAAGCGCGGCATTGTGGCCTGTATGATGTTATGTGAATTCTAATGATCTATCTTAATGTATGCATTGTTAATTGCTAATAATATTTGCTAACTGACACTCTAAAGATTGCATAAGATATATTCAAACAGATATTTTGAGTTTAACTGTGTACAACTGATCTTAGCATGGTTACATATCTCACATGAACAAATATCCACATATTTTACAATGTTTGGGATACAAAGTTTACATTCAGTATATCATATAGGCTGACATTGTACCTACAGTGAATCTGTAAGACACATTTTTGGCTGTGTGCACTAAATGTATCCCAAAATGTTATTTTTTTCATTAATATGCCCATGTATGGTAACATATTTCAATTCAGTACTTGGATAGAGTGCGGTATTGCTATATCAGCTGATATCTGATTCTATTGAACCATTGAGGTTAATAATTGGTATCAAACACCCTTACAAATACACTTTAAATGTTCAAACAGATCATTGGAATTATTTTTGCACATTTGATCATAACAATTACATTGTATATGTCCCACATATGCAAATTTCCATTCTTGTTTACAAGTTTTGGGGATCAGAATTTCACATTTAGTTTATGATATAGGATGTATTGGTACCTGCAGTTGATATGTGTGGCCACATTTAGCTGTATTATCTTGCAATATCCAGAATTATTATTTCCCTCATGAATAAGATTGCTTATAGTAATATATTCTTTTTTACTACATTGTCGCTTGACTTTCCTGTGTACTGGCATGTACTAATGTTTCCACCAATGATCAAATCTCACCGTTCCCGCATTTCCTTAAAGTTTGTGATGCCTAGTCTACCTGATTAGTTATTTCACCTGTGCATGACCAGATATGCTTATAGAAACTTCATATACTTTTAGGATGAATTTATTACTTTAATACATGACTATTACTTCACATTTCTGAGTGTCACTCTGTCAAGTTTAATATTTATTTCCTATGCTTGCAGCCTGAATGTTATTTGTAAATCACTATATATAACACATTTTAACTTCATTTGCATACATCTTACTGTTTTCTAGATATAAGTGAAACATTTTATATCTTTTCAGGTCTAGGCTGGTATCTGGAACAAAGTGTTAGTGGTGGATCAGCTTGGAAGCTCTCCAGTAGTCAGGTGGTGATAGCAAGGTTTCATAAGGACATATGCAGTGTACTGCCATAAGTGATCATGATATCACAACACTAATATAAAGCACCTCAAGGATATGGCTTAGATCTTCATGAGAGAGATTAGCACCATTGTTCAGTAAGGTAAAGCCTGCCTAAAAGCTGTATTTTCCTATCTTATAGTCGCTTTTTGTAGTTATCGACACTGAAATGTAATGCAATTTTCCTATAAAACATGGAAGTGGTCCCATCAGATGTTTAAATCTGAGTTCACTATTAGTTATTCAAATAACTGCCTATATACCTGACACAATAAATATGGAACATAGCACTTATTGTTGCTTCTTTAGTGTGTACACCTATATGCACCTTGACAGGCATATTGCGGTTTGTTGCCAAAATCACTATGAGTCATGCTACTTCATTACCCCTGGAAAAATTGTTCCCAGTTACACAGACCCAAACCACCATTTATTTTAAAGACCATTGATTGATCAACTTTTCTGTCTAAACTTTGACAAAATCTGTTTTCAAACTTTTATGAAAATTTAATTTTTCAATAAAATTTAGTTTATAAAGTTAAATGTTTATTTAAATTTCCATTAAAATTTTAAATGATCCAAATGTATAATTTTTAAACATATTTTCAGACAGGCCGTATCTTGTAGTACAATTAGGTTTTTACAGCATTGAAAAAGTCCTATAAATGAGGAAGATATAGCAAATTGAGTTTTGGTTTCTCTAGAACACATGGATCAGCACAGTCACCCTGTATAACACCAGCACTACACACTTTCCAGCAGGTGTCACATGACTTGTATGCAAGGAAATTCAAAAAGACTTCATGTATAAAGTTCAAATAGGTGTGGCATTCAAATATAAACGTTTTACTAAAATTTGCCCCAAAAAGTTGGGCCTGTCAGGAATCACACCACAATTAATACTTCCAGTTCAGTACCGACGAATGTAGTTCCAGTCTATTTTTAGAACATTTTTTCCTCTCTCATTTTGTTGGTGGTAGAAGAGTTATATTGATGCATATTTGGTATGGATTTAAAGGTAATTGTTTATTCTTGAGAATATGAGCAGAGAGAGTGGTTGTCAGTGTGTAATTTGGCGACAGTGCACATGGAGTAATAAGGCCTTGGTGATGATCCGGAAGTGAAATATGTGTTCTGTTTACATGCTGCTCTGTTTACAGTGCAGCAGCTCAAAAAAATGCCGATCAACCCTTGACAAGAATTTCACCGTGAAGTCATCTTTGGAGGTATTTTAGATTAACATATGATTTGTATTGATTGTCACACTGTGGAAAGGTCAGTACTGAGAAATATATGTAGAGAACATATAGTAAAATTAATTGTGGTCTATGTCCAGTTAAGACAAACATGTACTTAGGCTGGTATAGTATCCAATAAAATGTTTGAATAGAAACATTAAAACGCCGTACAGTACAAATGCAGTTGTAATGTAGCTGAGAGACACATACAACTGAGCTGTTCAGCGAGCTTGATGTTGATGAAGTATAATCTGCATCACATTTAATTTGAGGTAAGTGACATATATAGGCTAGATGATCAAAGTAGCTTGTAAAGAGAGGTAACAGATAGCTCGAATATAATCTGCACTTCAATTTCAAAGAGGTATAGTTTTCAAATCGTGAAGATTAGGGACAATTGAATTAGTAGTTTGTTACCTGTATCCAAGCAAAGACTGGCATGTATACTAGTTATTTTTCTTGTAATTGATTACGTTCTTGTTGTTCTGGATGAAGTTAATAATGAAGTCTTTTTATCATACATGGGATTAATTTTATACTTTTATACAGGTATTTGTATTTAATACACCTCCTTTACCAAATTTTTAACATTTGTACTTTTTGTTTAAACTTTCACCATTATATATCAGGTTTTTTTTAGAATTTATATGTTCTTGAGGTTGCTTGTGTGTGTGTGTGTGTATTTGTGTGTGTGTGCGAGTGTTTGTGCGCGTGTGTGTAATTTGGAAATTTAACGTAGCTTTAACAATTTTTCGGTCATATTGTTACGATGTCTGCATAGGGGCAGTTCATAGTGATGTTTAGCAATGGGGCATCATGCCGCAGACATGTTGCATCATGATTGACCGTCACATTATCCTGACGACAAGCCGACCGGTCCTACGTCGCACCTCTTAATGCTGAGCGCCAAGCTAGGCAGCTGTTAGTACCATTTTTGTAAGTCTTTGGTATGACTCGGCGGGGATCGAACCTAGGACATCCCACATCAGAGACTGACGCTCTAACCAATAGGTCACCGGAGCGGTCGCATTGTTATTCTTTCTTTTTAAATGTTTCAAACGTAACTGTTAGTCTGTACCATAAAACCAGCTTTGAGATAAACTGATATTAAATCATTTACATACCTAAATTGTTTCATATTTTAGTTAGTAGCTCTATCTCTGATTGTTGCCATATCCGTGTTGACAGTGTATGTCTTCATTTAAACATGAACATCCATCACAAAGAGTGGAGCAAAATTTCCTCCAATTGTGGCTACTTGGAATGCCTTGGAAATGTTAGGGTCCTTCGGTTGTTCAAGGTTGAATTTGAGCCTGATGTTCTTTGGCTTGCTAATTGTTTGCCGCTTCACTCGGAAGTTCATAATCACGAGGTCGTTATAACTACCATCGTCAACACCTGGGAACGTTCTTGATTTTCTTCTATTGATGCTAGATCAGTAACTTTTTTGAACCAGTAAGTAGTCGATCTGGTTATGACGGGTTACAGTTGGTGCGTGCCATATACAGCATTGTGAAGCGTTATGTTGGCCTAGGGTGTTGCATAGTATGAAGTTGTTATTGCTTGAAACTCGAGCAGTCTTCAACATATTTATTTGTAAGCTCATTGGTAGAAGTTCCACAATGACCATCCCAGTCTTATAGAGCATTTTGGTCAACTTTGACATTCAAGTCTCCTTTGATTATGAGGATGTCTTTCTCACAGACCATATTTATAATATCCTGGAGGTTGTTGAACAACTCCTCTATTTCATCACCATCATGATCTGTAGTTGGATCATAGACTAAGGAGGGAATTCAAGGATTAAAGGGAGATGCTTGCAGATAAATGGAGACGATTCTAATTGATATGGGGCGTCATTCAAGCACAGATCCCTTGATGGTTTTGTATACAAGGAAGCCTACTCCACTTATAGACTTGTCAGTCTCTCACTATATTATAACATATGCCCATCTTCAGTTTTGTGCTCTCCTAGGGCTCTCCATTTGACTTCACAAAGTCCAAGAATGTGCCATGTGCAGTGTTCCAGCTCATGTGTCAGCTTTTGGAGTCTTCCAATATGCGTTAGAGTTTTAATGTTCCAGGTGGCGATAGCGATGCTGTCTCTCGCTCTCATTTTATGCAAAGTACCAGTATCCTTGTTGACCTGGGCGACGACCAATCCGGTATGATAACTTCATATGTGTTTAGCATTATCAGTGGATCTTATGCAAAAGTCGTCTGGCGGAGCCCATCCCTCTCACGACCAAGGAATTAAAACAACAGGATATATTACATTATTCAACTGCCTTATATTCTATCCTCCGGATTTTCTTATAGGGTATACTCCAAAAAGCCTTTGGTTTACCAAATCCAACCTGCAGGGCAGCAGGAGACGCTTGTATTTGCGGGTGCTTCCATCATTTCCCGAACATGTAAAGTTTCAACCACTGCACATACATACATACATGCATACATACGTACGTACGTACATACGTACATACATACATACGTACGTACGTACGTACGTACGTAAGTACATGCATGCATGCATGCATGCATGCATGCATGCATACATACATACATACATACATACATACATACATACATACATACATACATACATACATACATACACGTGTTTTAAGGTCAAAGTGGGGTCTTTAACATTTATCTCTGAAACTGGAGTCCCATGTTTCCCCTTGTAGTATCTGCCAAATTCCGTCAAATATAACAAAAACATGGACTTTTAAAATTAGACACACACTTAAATTTAAGATAGTATTTGCATTTCATAAAATAATAGCTCTGCACATTTTTGACAGTAGTCATGGAAATTGGAGACCCGAAAGTCACTAATCACGTGATATACCCTCGCATGCGAAGTCTGGAACGAAAACACTCACTTGAAACTGGGGTCTTGAAGCAAATCATCTTAGTAACATCACTATAATGCAATAAATGTCCAGTTTATAGTGGAGAATGAAATGAAAGATGACTGAATTGGTATTTTCTTATATATATATATATATATATATATATATATATATATATATATATATATATCATACCTTAATACGAGTCACGCTAAAATGTACCTCGATAAATCAACTTCTGACCTTGTTGATACTGACATGTGTTATAGAAGCTGATATCGCCTATTTACTAAAACATGCAACATACACTTATCAGCATTTCTCACAGATGAGGAGCTACCGTCAGCTGAAGATTGGTGACTTGTAAATTCATGTGCAATAGCACAACCCTCTAGCCTGTGGCCATAATGAATTTTGCACAAGATATGGAATATGGATGTTACCAATGTGTCTAAAATGTATGCAGATTTGCACATTTTAATGACCAGGCGAAATCAGACCCATATCTTGTTCATCAGTGTCAGCAGATTTAGGTGAGATGGTGATTATGGGACTAGCTAAAATGTTAACCACATTGCAGACGGAAGTAAATGTTAGTTGTTTTTTTTATATCCCCAGTCAGTTGTATATTGTTGTATTAATAAGAGCGGCAGGGCATTTTCCTATCAGATGTTTCAATAAAGATCGTAGCATATTGATACAATAAGTTTGAATCCCTGTGTCGGAAAAATTCATAGCGGATCGCACCAATCAGTCCGCGATAGCAGGTGCTATTTCAACCGAGTGATTAACGTCATTTTTAAAGTGTTATAACTGCCTAGAAAGTATTTTTTTATTTTAACTATTATACCTACATTTCGTTATAAAATAATACAAATATATGTATTTTCCACATATCCAATTTAACAACAAATAAGAAAAAAAATGTTTCTTACATGAAGTTAAAATTGTATGATACATTAAAGTATAAAACTATCATGCAAAATAAAAGAAGCATGCTCTCTCTGTGTATATGTCTCTCTCTCTCTCTCTCTCTCTCTCTCTCTCTCTCTCTCTCTCTCAGATGGAAATATTTTGTCTCCATATTCAAGCCAAAAATGTCGACATACATCTAGGAACTGTATATAATATCATATTTAATTCGTTACCTAATCGGATTGTTCAGCATACAGCTAGTCACAATTCCTTATCCAAGCCAAACATTTTTTTTACATCCTGCGGTTTTATATTTTTTGTGTTCAAGTTTTGAAATGATAAAGACTTTTGAAAGTTTACTTAGAAATGTATCACCTCCAAGAACCATGTCACATATCAAATCCTTCTAGACTAATAGTCATAGCCACAAATGATGGTTAAGCGCCATAGTAAAAATGTTCGTGTCCATCATAATTCCATTAATTATTCTAGAACTCCTGAATATGCCCATGCTTACTCACATCATGACAAACACATTTAGAGGTTGTCCATAAAGGACGTCTGCAGAGAATATACACACACCTTGTCCAGAAATTTGCTTACACCCACCCCCTTCCCCGGCTGCAGACGTCCGCATCTAGTATTACACAATGCTCTTTGGTGTAGCAGTGTAGTAGCTGGTGTTCTTAAAATACAGCGCTCACCGATCTCGTCACAAAATGTAGCTCAAAACAAAACAAAAAATAAACAGAAAGTTCTTTCTTTAAAAAGTCTTTATTAGAACATACAACGAAAGTTGTCATATCACATAAACCTAAATTCGATAGACTGTCAATATCTTACTCCATTTCAACAAACGCAGACTGTAGCCAGTCAGATAAGTTGCGAACAACTGACAGACCATCATCCCTACTTTCAGTTGCGTTAGTTGATGATACAGTTGACAGAATAGCTCTAACAAATTCTGGCCTCACAGCGCCTAAGTCAGTCTGTCACATCAGCTTGTGTGGTCACATCTGCATTCATGTGAATACGGGCGGGATTGCAATTCGTAGCCTGGGATGGAAAGTACAGGCCACACTGATTTCAAATGAGCTTCTCAAGATTAGCATTCACAGACGGACATTGAAAATCTAATGGCATCCCCAGGAAGTCGTGTAAAGGAACCAGATGTCAAAGAGCTAGTCGTTGATAAAGCGATCCAAACGTTCCATTGCTGCTGCCAACTGGTACATAGGTAATCCCTTTATCTGTGATGTGGTGTGTAACAAGTGGATGTACAATTGTGCTGAAAATAAATATATCATTGTAGTTAGTGCGACGCTGACTACAGCATGACTCACTGTTGCACTTCACAATCTGCAAGCAATGCTGCGACTGTTGAATGTGACGACTTGACCACTTATATTACGGTGGATTGATGTCCAGTTTTCCTGCATCACATGATATAAAAGAGGCTACCACATCAAATTCATCAATAATAGTTTTGAGGTCCAGATTTCTGCCAGCACTTTACCTGCCTTCTGGAAATTGGCCCTTTTCCAACACTTCATTACACGTCTTGCCATTGTCGAAATGAGATTCATAATGACTGAGGTAGAATCAATCCTGATTGGTCGCTTGACAGAGGATCCATAGTCGTTTAACGGTGTTATAGGCAGAGTAACCTGGTGCATAACCAGTAGCTTTCTGTGGATCGTTAGTTTTCAATGGGCTTTCCTCCACTAATTATACTAAGTTGTACTGGCGGCCATGTATTGTCGATCGTGTGCTGAAAAATGGTATTTAACATGGTTCCCATGCTTTTCTAAATACAAATTTCCAGGTCTTTTCCAGTTTTTATCCAGGATGAAATTAATTTTCCTTAAGGTTAACATATGACTATTACTGAATGAAATTAAAGAGAATTGTGGATTATAAAACATGCATTTTCCAAATCCAGATGTCTCTCTTTTTGGACTCTCAAAAATATAGAGTTCAGAAAAGATAATGGTGTGCAAAATCACAAAATGTTTCATACAAAACAAATCTGATTATATTCCTTATAATTGGCATTTAAAGCCATTTCAATGGACATAATACAAACTCTAAATTTATTTTGCTGACTTGCATTATGTTGCTACGTGGAAACAACATAATAATCACCATTTATTTTGTTTCCTTTCAAACTTTACATTGTAAAGAATTCTAGAGCAATATATATGCATGTTATACAACGGAAACATTACTTATCACAGTATAAAAAGAACCCAATAAATACAAATTGAACCTGAATTTATGTGAATCTCTAAACTCTCAAGCAGATATATCCAATTAAAGTGGTCAAAAGTTAGACGCATAATGGCATACCTAAAAGAATGAAACTTGAAACCATCCGATGCGATGCAAGAAGCATGCATAAAGGTAACAATTTGTTAAAAATGTTCAATTTTATTGGTATCAGAGACGGAGTAAGTCTGAAAATGTGGAAAATAATTACTTTACCATCCTCGTTCTTATATGGATGTGAAATATTGTCGCGTATCACAAACTCTAATATAGAAGAACTTTCGATAAATATTCGCTTCCGGCGGCAACGCTCAGTCCAGTAGGACTCTTGTCAATAGATGCACATATATAATATTGAATGATATTGTTTCAACCGCCTGTATAGCGGCGATCGGACCTTGATATGGAAAACAAATTTCAGAATTGAGAGAATAACTAAGAAATATGGTATGGGAAGTGTTGCATTAGATTTTTCAGTTCGAGTACAAACATAAGGTAATATTCTTTGGAATCAACATATAATTGATATTGTTCAAAATCCTAGAGAAATTATCTCGATAGCAAATATGGAACTAAGGGGTGATTTTGTTTTAATTTCAGAAGCATTCATCTGGACTTGTTGTCAAATTCCACAAATTTACTTGTATGACAGCTCACGGAGTTGTTAAGCTTTCTGACCCATATGGAATAACCTCGTGTTCTCTTTGTTCATTTTTCACGTTTCTTGTTGTTCCACTTATATGTATGTGTACATGAATGTGTATATACATACGTGATTGTGTGTATGAGGTATGCATGTGTATAGGTATATAGATATGAACCAATCGGAAGTTTGTATTGGCTCATTTAGAAGATTTGGATTATCTAGGATTTATTCTTATCAATACTATCAAATACAACGTAAAACAGCGCTGATAATTTTTGTATGGAACAGCTAGTTAAAAATATTTAATTTTGATGCGAGTTTTGTAATCTTTATTACAAATAATGTTTGGTGTTAATATGGAGACAACTTTAGCATGAGACTAGAGTTAAAAACAGAAATCATGAATGTATATTCAATAAAAAATTGTATCATAACACACAGTCTGGTGTTGAAAGAGCATAGGTAACCTGTCTCGACTTCCGAAAAATACACATTTAGATGCACGCACATGTGTGTGTGTGTGTGTGTGTGTGTGTGTGTGTGTGTGTGTGGTGTGTGTGTGTGTGTGTGTGTGTGTGAGAGAGAGAGAGACAGAGAGACAGAGAGACAGAGACACACACACAGAGAAAGAAAGAAAGAGACAGAAAGAAAGATAGAGATCTGCTATTCTGCAAATTATTTGTATTAATCTAATCCCATTCTTTAAAAGCAATCCACTTGACATAATACTCCACATATTTGACATATCAAATTACTCATGCACATATTCTATGTATAATTATGTTATTTGATGTACAGATGATTCAATATTCACATGTCTCATTGTATTTTATCTCTCGAAAAGTATCAATGAGAAACGGTATATATTTAGGTTGAATACAGATTTCGCTCTGTGTTTGATTTTCTTAATTAATTTACTGGAAGGTTGACGAATCTCACGTATAGCGTGAAATTTGCTTGTGTGGAGAAAAGTCCGATTGATCAGGGACGACTCATACCTTGTGGTGCTGGGATTAGGCCACGTCAGATAAAGGGCCTCATTAATATTCAAACAAACCCCTAAAGTAGTCCTTATGATGTCCGTTATATATGTACAACTCTTTATATCTATCTCGATGACCTGGTTGGGGGGGGGGGGGGAGGAAGGGTGGCGGGCGGGTGCATATTCGCTCTGGCCTAGTTCAATCTTATGAAGGTCGATTTAATTAGATAATCGGCCTTCAAAATGCTTCATGTTAAACAACATGTCCATGCTTGTCAGAAGATAAGACCAGAGTGAATATAAAAAATAAATTTGCAAGCGTGTCTCAATTTTACGCTCTAAATGAAAGCCGTGAAAATTATATGTACAGGTATTGATTGCACCCCATTAATAGTTGCTTTCATTTGAACGTAGTGATGAAACTTCAGAAATAGTACTGACTGGTTAGGGATGAATGATGATAACTTACTGGTGTGTATGTTAAGTTATATAATTTTAATATAAAATGTATAAAAAACAAAGCCTTGAATTAAATGTTACATATAAATGATGACTAACTTGTAACGTGAAGGTGGACGTACCGTGCCATGTATCATTCAGCGACTTTGTTTTAATTCAGGATTTAATTTCTTTTTACTTGCTTAGCTTTTCTCGCAATTTTCTGATCTAAGAGTAAGCAACTGGAATGTTTGGATCGTAATAGTATAATCTTTTAGATTTGGACGGTAAAGATCATCTGAAGAACACTTTATCAAGTAACATATTTTTTTGTCATTTTGCAAATATAAATGATTATCGAGTTTTGCTACTTTTGTCCTTCCTAAGTCAATTACCTAGTGTCCATGTTTTAAGTTTTCTACTCCATTAATTCCAAAAAATTGTGTTGCTGATTCGTTAGAGACTGTCCCTGTAAATGTACGTGCTTTTCCTGTTATTTGGTAAATATAGCTATACACAAATGTGTGTGTTTATCCTATCATACGTAATTTATTTTATTATCGTATTGCATTGGCTCAAGAGTCTTATCAAGGCTGATTATACTACTTTTAATAACTTGATTGAAACAAGTGTGTAATTTCGGTACTGATCGATATTACTCGGTTTATCATAAGTACTTTGTTTTGTAATTGCTCAATTATGTGCTTTCTATTCCAAAACGCATATCACAGTTACGTGTCTGATTTATGCAACTCTGGAGTGTTTCTTGTAATAGATCGATACATGTTGATTAATATGCATGTATGTAATGAAAAAGTGCAATAAATCATTTTTGAAAATTGCAAGAAGTAAATTTTGAAAAGTTGAAAAAGGTGACTGGGTTGTAGCTGTCACAATGTCACAAAATGCAGTTCAGATATATTAGATCTTTGCGTTAGCCGATTGATTATCAGCACACACACACACACACACACACACACACACACATCGGTAAAATGCACAAAACGTTTGGTCTTGTGATCAATATGGTATGTCTATAAAGCATTCAGTTTTGTACTAAGCATGAGGCCATGATACTCTGTAATAAGTCTCACTAATTCACCTTATTCAAATTCCTGTTTAGCCAATACGATTTGTGCAAAGGTTTCAGTGCAACAGTTCAATATCAATTCATGATTCCCAGTCCTTTTGATGTATAATTAAGAATATGCTAAACTAGTGTTAAAGTGTCAAATTTCATCTTATGGATCACATATCCAAGCTTGTGCAAATAGATATTTCTAGTACAAAGCCTGCTTTTAACGTTTATGCACGTAAAGTTTGTTTAATATAAACAAAACCCGTGTTGTGAGAACAATTAGGAAGACCACATGACAATGATTAAGAACTTCTACTTATAAACTTGAATCGAAGACTAAACTACCATAGAATATTTTCCTCTATTACGAAAACGCATTAAGTTTTGTTTTGTTACCGTTACGGCGCCACTTACCAAAATTTTTTAATGTCATGTCGCGGCTATTGTTTGCATGCGGAAAACAGATCTTGCATGAAATGTGTATCAAATAATGAAAAGTTGTAGCATACCTTATCAAGACCTTGCAAGTCACTGCTAATACATTTGTCATCGTCAATAATAAACACGGAAAAAAATAAGGCTAACAACTTAAAGCGATGCATTTGCGTTGGAAAAGATAACGATGCAACTGGAAAGGAAAGGATTTCTTAAGCTTTGTTTTAAAATTTAAAGCAAATAATATAGAAATTTACGTCTTTATATGATAAACGCATTTCTCTTTGAAGATCCAATTACATCTGTCTGTGACGATACTCGCCGGTACTTTTAATAAGATTTATAATGTCCTGCAAAAAAGTTTTGCTAATACTCGTTACAGCTTGTTAGCGTTCTATGGCCTGAGCTGGAATGTCTCAGTAGTTGGGACGCACAGCCGGTTGGTAGATATGAATCACCAGGATGTCAAAATAAACTGTGATTTACGTAGGAGTACATTTTCATGAGTGTGTGTGTCTGCTGATGTTGTTGTCAAATTACACAAATTTTTATAATCCAGCGATTAACAAAGTTAACCCGTATATTGCACACGACATGTATTTCATTTACGGTATATTTCATTTGATGTTTTCTTTATTTGTATGTTAATTACACACGACTTTTCTTTTTTATCCATTCAACTTCACATAATATTTGTATTATCTTCGGTCGGAAATGCACGAGGGGATTACGTTCTTCACACACATGGTTCAATATCCATTTACATTACATTTTCAACAGGTAAACAAATCCATACACGCATTGATGCATGTAACAGAATTTGTTTGTTTTAGGGATATGTGGGTTCGTTTGTTTTTTTTTGTTCCGAATGCAACCAGTAAAACAATGCACACACTAACAAGTACATTCGATCAGTTACGGTGACAACAGTATAATATCAGAGCCTCGATATAATTAACTTTTTAAATGTATAATTAATACTAAGCAAATAGTTTGTTTTAAAAAGTACGTAATCAGTTCCAATATTTATTTAAAGATATCAAGCTAGATAATATTGCAGACTGTCCCCTGATATCTCAGTGATAACATTGCCAGCTTCGCGACTAGATCATCTTGGATTCGAATCCTATTAGTGGATCAAGCAGGTACGGTTGACATGGCGTGTACCTCAGCAAGGCACTCTACTAAAATATTACCGTCAATAACCCTAACTATTTTTATTGCCGTCGTGCCATGATTTATTCCTCGAGCAATCACCAATTTTTGGCTAAATAGCAAGCCCGAAAAACACAGTAGATTTCTTACTTTTACAAATAAATGAATTATCGTTCAATTAGATTTAACCTTGGAAAGAATATTTATGCAGCGGGTTTCACTTTCAGACCATTGACACAAAAAAATCAGATTTTGCTTTAACTGCTCTCTGTATTGAACAACAAATCCGACTTTTGAAAAGAATGAATATAATTGGATTATTAGAAACACATTTTTGATTATATTATATAAACTGCTTTTGAAAAGTCTCTTCCAGAGTAAACTGATTCTTAGTAAATGAACGTCTATGGCTTATGTAGAGAATAAATAATGGACCAGTATATATATATATATATATATATATATATATATATATATATATATATATATATATATATATATATATTATTCACTTTTAAGACACAGAGAATCAGAAGATGGCTGACATAGAGGTTTTACGAGTTCTGACTGAAGAAATCCAAAAACTTCAAGCCTTGCCCAAACCTCCGCCCAGCTATGATGGGATAAAACGGTTTGAAAAGATCTCCACAGAGGTATATGTTGGAAGCGTCGGCTATATTGTGTAAACAGTCCCCCCCCCCCCCACCTTCTTTCTCTCTACAAAATGTTTTCATTCCAGCTAGGATTACGTCTGAATCAACGCATAACACTACTTTTCGTTTGTATATTCGTATGTCTGTTGCTGATTCAGTTTTGTTTTTGCCTGATCGTCAGTCTATTCATAGATTTATTAGAGATTATTGCATGTCACTCAGTATCTCAAACATTATGATTTAGATGACGTTTATCGGTATGATATTTTGGATTCGCTTATGTAGAATTCTACAGAATATGGTGTTGTCCTAAAGTCTCGTGTTCAAAACTAAACTTCCAAGTTAGATAAATTCATTTCAATAGTTGTATAAGTTCTTATGAGTAAGTGTTAAATGTAATTATTTTATCTGCTTCCGTTAGTAATAAATAAAAATCAACCACCCTCCTCAACAAAGAAACAAGAGTTGTCAGAGCGGATACTTAATCCAGCCTGCTGTGCGCACGATAATGCCTGTCTGAAATTTTAGTTGTTGTCACTAAGAAGCAAAGACATGTCCTTTGAAGTGTACGTTCACTAACAAGCATACATTTCAGACCACTATAATTGTTGTACAATTTCATTTCGATGTCCAGGGGTCGTGGATTCCAAACATTTTGAGGTGACTTTAAAAACTGTTGAATATTGTTCAAAGTCTATCTATCTATCTATCTATCTATCTATCTATCTATCTATCTATCTATCTATCTATCTATCTATCTATCTATCTATCTATCTATCTATCTCAGTCAGCACACTGCACACATTGCGTGCAGTTTCATATTTCATATGTTTGATATTATACATGTGAACATATCGTTTTATGTGATTAGTATTGGTCCATATAAACTCATTAAATGATTGTCCTTACTGATTGACTGCCATCGTGGGAAAACATTTTAGCCCCGTCTTCTGGAATATATTGTTTTCATGGAACATTTTTGGCCGACAATGTTTGATGCGACTCGTAAAGAACGGGAATGAATTGAGAAAAAAATGGTCTGGTCTGTTTTTTATAATATTGCCAATGTACCCCCACATGAGTTTTTTATGTTATGTATAACATTTCATAACATGGAACAAGGCAAAACCCACAAGACAACAACAATACCATCAAGTAGAATCATCGATATTACATATTTAATAACGAAGATGGGAATGGGTACGTATGTATGGAATATCAGTACCAGTTGTAAATTTGAAATTGATTTTTCTTTTTATATTTTATAACAGTATTAAATTACCCATAGGTAGGCACATTTAACGCACCGTATTGTCTCTAGTCATATTATACAAGGAAGATCAAGACCGTCAACATTATATTATACACGTGATTATCATTTATATGCTATGGTACGCACTTAACGACAAGTGATCACTTCAATTAAAGAAAATGAAATTGCATAAAAAGTTTTATATTTGTGTTACGGTACCGCCCTCGAGTTTAGCTCCTTAGAAAAGGGTTGAAAACGTATTTTCTTTATTTTTTTGCTAAACATCCACGCATCAAACAGAAATATGAATATTTGATCAGATTTAATGAATTTAAACTGTTTTGATTTTGAAAACTAAATGATGGATCTCATTTCAATTGAGTGACCGATTTTATTGTTAGACATTACTTCTGATGTATATCTGAGAAAATATTTCAATTTCTACCTGCCTATGTTCACTTCATTTAACTGATATTTCAAACTCTTATACGTGAACTGTTAGAAAACAGTACTGATGATAATGTTTAAATGTTTTTTTATTTGACAACTAAATATTTGACCAGTATCAGACTCAATTTCAAATGGAGCTCTAGAATCACCAGAATTGAACATATAATTTGACATCACATTACACTGAGAGCATTTTGTGGTAATGGCACATAGAAAAATAGCAAAGTAGATATTTAAGTACAAATGTATGCCAGTATAAACTGACCTTAATATTGCATCATACTAAAAGTCTTTATTTAACAAAACATGTACATCTTGACACGGTTTTAACTGATTAATCAATTGCAGCCCTTTATAACTTTAGGGAGAACATATTTTGCTTTACTTATATACATGTATAAGTATTACTCGGAAATGCAATCGTTATTTAACAGTGTTTATTAAATAAAGATCATCAAGCGATTCAGGGATAAACTAATACACTAAATATTTAAATTCACTCAAAAATGATTACTCACTTTATTATCAATACTCGCTTTAATATCAATACCCTCTTTAATATCAATTCTCGTTTAATTTCCAATGCTCACTTAAATATCAATATTAGCTTAATTATCAATACTCACTTTAATATCAATATTCACTTAAATATCAATACCAACATTGGTTTCAATACTCGCATAATTGTCAAGACACTTTAATATCAATACTAACTTACTTGCCAATACTCATTTTAATATTAACACTTTAATTTCAATACTCACTTAAATATAAATATTAGCTTAATTATCAATACGCATATAACTGTAAATACTCAAATATCAATATTATCTTAATTATCAATACTCACTTTAATGTAAATACTCAGATATCAATATTAGCTTATTTATCAATACTCACTTAAATGTAAATACTCAAATACCAAGGTATACTTTAATATCAATACTCTCTGCAAGGACTCTATACCTATGCCCATCTCACATTCCTGCGAATTGCATAATACAAATGCAGGAGATCGTTTTGAAGAAAGTGGAGTGTTGAGTCTTTTCAGTGGCAGTTTCAATACAGTCTAGACAGTTTTGTATGTTATATAGAAGTTGTGCCTCTCAGCTACTACAACGGTAGGAAACCTGTAACGTTATTTGTAGGATAAAATGATTACCTCCCATTACAGTAAATAATGGACATTAAAGTAGATGTGATTGAAAATGTTAGCGGTCCATATAAAACAGATAGTTATAATTGAAGAGGCATGCTGGTAATTAAAATATACTAAGATCATGATAATATATTAAAGTTTACCCCTCCCCACTAACATAGAATATTTTAACATAAGTGGACACTATATATCCGAAGTAAATATTAAGGAGACGGATGTCTTGTCTCCTATGTATAGGGAGAGATCTGATGTGCAACAAATTAGACAAATTCCGACATTAGTATCCAAAGCCGATCAAAGATAGCTTAAATATTGGAACATACAAATACAGTGGGAGTAGCAAAATATACTGAAGGTTATGATTTTACAAAACATGCAACATGTAGACATATGGTATATACAAACCTTAATTTTCGAATTATCAGTTTTCGTTTTTTCAATCCCATATTTTTAAAAACTCTCCGAACATGTCTTATTATATATTTAACAATAAGTATGCAAGATGGATTAAATTGCACTCAATAGCTGCAGAACATCACTCTCGCTCTTTTTCTTTCTCTGTTTCTCTCTCTCTCTCTCTCTCTCTCTCTCTCTCTCTCTCTCTCTCTCTCTCTTTCTCTCTCTCTCTCTCTCTCTCTCTCTCTCTCTCTCTCTCTCTCTCTCTCTCTGACTGTCTCTCTCTCTATATTGTGTTCCATTCGCTTAAGTGGTTAGAGCGAGGAAAGTCCGTCTGAGATGCAGGAGGTCGCGTGTTTGAGCACCTACCGATTCGTAACAAAGAAAGATGAAAATGGTAATTGGGGCTGCTCATTAAGAGGTTAGTGTAAGTACTGGTCGGTCTGGTGGCAGGATAATGTGACTGGGTGATGCATCCAGCTACATGTATAAGGCATGATGACCAAGTGCAAGACATCACTATAAACTGCAACACTACATAAATCGTGGCAATGCGACTGGGAAATTGATAAAGCTGCGTTAGAAATCCAAATTAATATCTATCTGTCTTTGTACCCTTTTCTACCTGTCTCAATCTCTTATACTAGCATCATGAACAATGTGTTTGTACTTAATCTCCTATCTCTATAGTTATAATTAAGCGGAAAATACAGTTCAGTTCTTTCCTGTTCTTTTGTATATTCAGTATTCACAACAATGAACCAATTATATTTGACACTGTAGTATGACCTCATTAAAGTTATTCCAACCAATTCGATGTTTATTTTATTATTGCATAGTTGTTATGTATCTTGGGCAACGATGCATTTATAATTTTAACTTAGAATCATCTCACAAGCCTGGTATTATGGAGAAATCGGTAATGGAATCTTAAAAAAGTGTCATCCCGACAATCTCGCATCAAGAAGGAACCCAAACAACCAATGTTTTTATGGAGACATCATCTATTAATTATTAATGACGGCTTTTTGTGAGATAAGAACATGCCTCACAATTATGTCGGCGCAGCAATTTACAGAACGAAATCATACCTTTTATTCGCCAGAAATGTCTGAGACCACTCCCTCCACACCAACACCAACACCCACCTAGCCAAACCCCAAATAACCCACAATTTATTCGAATACGTTCGGCTATTTCTACGATTTGACTGTCAAATGATATAACGACCGTCAAGAACTAGGGAGGTCTCAGGTTACAGATCTTGCTTCTGTGCATTTTATCCCTTTTATATTTGGCGTTTATCGATTCTTCGCCTGCATCTCTATTCGGATGGCTGGTGGTGGGTAGAAGGGACTCAATTTGAGTGGTAGATGGACCATGAAACAATTGGAAAAAAGCAACAAAAAAAAAATAATGAAATGTAGAGGTGGGAGTTCCCGCTCGGATAATTCAAAGATAATTCAAAGATAGAGCACCAGTAGAGAGTTATATCAATATATTGTTTAAGCGCCGGTCCAGAAAATCATATTTACTGATCAGATAATGGAAAACATTTTTTTTTGTTGCACTAGTAACGTCTTGGTCAGTCAATGTGTATTAGGTAACCGGGATTCTCTGAACTTTATTATTGGTATAAATTCAAAGTCTGAGATATATGTCAGCTAAATCATTAACCTTGATTCTAATGCACTAAACCATTGTTTCGATACGTTAAAAATTCCCTAGGCGTTCACATCAATATCTAACATGAGCATGGTATATTTTATCACCTTTATAATGTTATGCATATCAATATCTTGTGTAACTATTATAACATGACCGTATGATTCTACTAATCATTTTATACAGTATATTTTGTAGCTATGTTTGTTGATGTGGATCAATTCCGTTTTAAGAGACTGAGCTATATATAGGTGTTTGCAGGTTCAATTCAGCCGCTATGCTCGAACTCTTGAAAAGTTTTGGGATATTGCATCATCGGCTTTTTACATGGCAGGTGAAGCAGGACAAATATGTCATTCCTATTTCCAATGCTATACTTTGTAAAAGCAATCAAAAGATTATTAAATTTCATGTATAGATATGATGCGAGAAGACGCATGCTTTTATTATTTATTGGAATACAAAGTGCTTTTTGGACTGAAACATTATTCTATAATGATTTTTGAGCAATGCCACTGTCATAAATGAAAACTGTTCGCACATCAGAATATTCATGAAAACTGGAATTAATTTGGAACTATCAAATATTTAGGACATGTGTATACGTTTCTAGAATCATTTAGGATTTAATTCATAAAAGTGCTTGCTCCGCTAACCTTTCCATTGTTTAACCTAAATAATTGAATTCTTTGTTATCTTTGACGTAACGTGTTGGCTTTGCTTGTTTATGTGACTACGTTAAAGGTCATATGATCGTAACAAGTATACAATTTTCGTGTTGAAATGGCAGGTTTTGACGTGCACGTCTCAGAATATAATGCATTTGTTTAGCGCCGTTTTGACAACAAAGGTCTCTGACGTTAGCCATGTCTTACAGTCGGAATTCGCCAAACTTAAAAAGTGTCCTCCCTCTTGTTCTAAACATAAGTGACCAGTCCATGATATTAAAACAAGTAACATTAAAGAGTGCAAGACAAAAAGCTTTGTACAATTTAGCAAAACCTAGAATATATAGTGAAAATGAGGCCAAAAAAATAGTGTATTGTGAATTAAATCACAAAATAATGCAAGAATGAAAAACAAGTCATAGTATTTTAAAGTCCAGAAAAGAACTCACTGCAAGATCAGACAAAATCAAAAATGGTTGGTGATTATATTATATAGTAGCTTATAAAGTGGTGATGTGTTAACAGTCTTTTGTTGAACCACTGTAATACAATTCCATATTTGAATTCAGTATAAATTCCATTGATAGTCCAATCATTTTGATCAGAGCACTTTAGTTTATCTAGCGAAACAAATATATTACAACTTGACTGTACTTAGACTTACATCATTAAAATAATTATCTCAAATACAAAAAAATATATTTCTCTACTTGACCTCATGCTCCTTTTTTCGACAATATTTAATTGACATTTGCAAATCAAGTTCATAATTTAGATAAACAACTGTCACTCAGACATATCTTTCCTTGGTGTTGTTTAGAAAGAACGCACTGAATATATTGCTATATTTCCATTAATACGAGGTGCATACAATATATGGGTATTGAAACAACAACAACAATTTAAACAATAAAGACCAAAACAAAACCAGTCTCCCAAAATAGATGTAAAAAATATATTCATCTAGGCTTCCTTTCTGTTAAAGTTATTTCACTTCTTTTGCAGGTAATATACGAACCTTATGAAACACAAAAATTGACAGGATTGCGAACTCTATTCAAGCTTCTTTTGTTTCCTAGATGATCAATCATGCGCACGACACGACACAGAAGGTTGCTAGGTATGGAGAGGCCATCAATGCGAAGATGAAAGAGATGCATTCCGCACTGGAGCAATCAACAATGACAGTAGAAGAGCAAATGAAGAAAGCACTCGATTCTATCACAGGTAATCAATTAGCATATAACATCTGACCACAATTTGATGGTGATATAATGTCATTGCCATTGTTTTCCTTGTGTGCATCGCAAATTCAACTACAGACGTGACATCGCTTATCAGTCTCGGATTTAATATATATATATATATATATATATATATATATATATATATATATATATATATACAAATATCAAGGTTGTAATCAAGCCATACTGAGCATATTGATATTTTATTTGAATCCATTCGTTGCTCTTCTTTTTTTTTCCAATCAAGCAAAGAAGCAAAAAAGAACAATCAAGAAAGTTTAAGATAAAAAGCGTATCAAATGCCAAAAATTATTTTGTCGTATTAGATTTTATGAAACGCGTAGTCTGTCATAAAGCTAAGGGACAGTTAACAGTTTCAAGAGGGTGTGGGTGGATGTGGGGTGGGGTGGTTACATGTTTGATTTGACGCCGGTGGAGTTGTTGAAATACTTTGTAATTATTTTATCGAACCCCACCACCCATATAAATGATCTGCATTAATTGCTCTCCATAACAAGTGCCTTCTCATTTGCTTTGAAGTTTTCAATTCCTCGGTATGGGACTGAGAAGGTATATAGCTTGCACATTTAAATTAGATTAAACTAATCTTAGATATAAATCTTAACATAAACTAAGTTATGTCGGTGAAGCCGATTCAGTTAGGTTAGTTTTCTGATATCATAATCATTATATATGAACGACGAATAATGATACGTTCACAACGTCTGGCAATCCGAGGCCATAACGATCAAGTCATCCAAATGTTTGTTAAACGTAGATGTCTACACTGTGCGTTTCGTCAAATCAATTAATATTTGTATTTTTGTGTTAAATATAATGAATTGGTTTCATGTATGCTGTCTTTTATTTATCCTATAGAATAATATCAAAACTTTGCATTCACGACGTGCGTGTGATTGGGATGTTTAACGTAGCTTTAATAATGGTTCAGTCATATCTCTACGATGTCTGCGGTGTCGCAATTTGTAGTGATGTCTAGCACTGGGACATTATGCTACTGACATGTAACCTGATGTCCCACCCAACCACATTATCCATTACACCAGACCGACCAGTACAAACAATAACCTCTTAACGCTAAACGCCATTTAAGGTAGCTCTTAGTACGATTTTTGGTGAGGTTGTGGTATGACAGAGGTGGGCCACCAACCAAAGACCTCGAATATGCGAAGCTGACACTCTAACCGCGAGATAACCAGAGCGTTTCCCCCATAAAGAAATTTAAGCTCGTTTCATAGTTGTCATTCTAAACAAGCATTCATGAATTATGTTATATTCATGAGGTCATACTATTGGCATCGTTCTGTACTCTGTAATGGTAATGAGATTTCTGAACTATCTCAGATTGCTAGGATAAAGAAAGTATTACATACCTTGATGGAGAGAGAAAAATAAAAAAATAGAAGAGAGAGAGAGAGAGACGGAGAGAGAGAGAGAGAGAGAGAGAGAGAGTATACATATTTTAAATATCACTAGTGTGAACTACCCAAGTAGGTAAAAAAATATTGTCTGTAAAGATACATATGTTGTTTTATTCACTCTATCCGAAAGATATATACAATCAGAAGATTGTTTCTGTAGCATGACAAATTATGTCACAAGCAATTATGTAAACTTATCCATTTTTTTGTCTGCACTGTATGCTGTATGTTTTAAAATTACTAAGTTCGTTTCCAATATGTTTGGAAGTCAATTGAAACATTAGGATCTTCCTTTATTTTTAATAAAAACCCTGACTATTTTTTAGTATTTATGTCACAATTAGATGTCTTGCTCTTGTAAAATGTAAATTCTTGTATGACTGTGTGCGTGTGTATGTGCGTGTGATATTATGCGAGTAAGAAAACAAAAAGTGCAAAAAGAAAGAAAAAGAAAAAAAAAGAATGAAAGAAAGAAAGAAAGAAAGAAAGAAAAAAAGAAAGAAAGAAAGAAAGAAACAGAGGAAAAGGAGAGATGGCAACGGACAAGGACATATAATCGTAACGGAGACAACATGGTAATGCAACACATTTATAAATAACAGGCACGCAGTAATATGGTAATTATCTTCATCGAATCTATAAATGTATATAATACAATGCTTAGATGCGATGAAAAATGTTATTGCATAATATTTTCATTACATTATAGTTGTGTTAGAAGTGTTTCGTTTTTCATTGGTATATATGAGAAAACAAAAATGATATTGTAGTACTAATTTTGTAATAACCTATATTTATATTCTGTTAAAATATGATATATTTTTTTTTCTTTTTTTCTTTTTCTTTTTGTTTTCTCTTTTTGTCAGCTGCGAAAAGCCTTAAACTTTTAAAAATCGATGGACATGGAGAGAGTTTATTAAAAATAATCATTATGGATTTTGTTTTAATTATCAATATCTATTTATGTTTTTGTTTTAATAACAATTTATGCCATGGTCTTTTGAGATAATAAACAAAAAAATATACATCAGAACATCTCAAAGTGTGTTCTGATTATTTTAGCAGTTGCAGTTTAACCAGTAAAGTTGTATTCACTATAGATCAATATCGTTTAAAGCTACTGTACCGAACAACGTTTTAAACTGGGTTGACATAGCGCAGGAATTAGTGAATATTTAGTCAGAATTAGATGAGGATATATGGAATGGATGGTGTAAAACCGAGGCTGTATATACTTGTTTGCCCTTTCAGAAATATCTGGTACTCACCTTCTGTTAACAACTTAATATAAAGTGCATTTTATACGTCGTAGAACAGAATGTGATATTGTATGGCACGATTCAGATGTAAAATGATTTAGGTGTAACATGATTTTCTATTTACACTGACGCCATTAAAACATTTGATTCCTCCTTATAATCATGGATAATCTATTCTTTCTCCATTGATTATGATTTTCAATCAAATCAATTCTACGCTATTGAAATGATCTTATGAATTATTCACACTGAGCAAACACGCAATCATTCATAACCAATACGGTAAGTACCATAATTATTTTTAATGATTTAGGTGGTGTGGGGTGTACTTGGTTGATTCAACCCCACACCTTTTCCGCCCAAAATAAACGGTGTTTATATGTATATGTTAGCCCCAAAGGTGTGTTTGTTTGTATTATTTTATCAACATAACTTTGATAAAAAAAATGTATTGACGGATTAAATATAGTAGTCCATGGTGTATTTTAAAAGAGTTGTTCGTCGGAATATGGATTGTTTTCCCTATTTGAGTTCCTTCTTTTAATTGTCGGTGATCTGTGCCAAAGATCTAATCTGTCTCAAGTTTGCTATATGTTTCTTTGCTAAAATGTGTGTTTCTTGTAGATATTAGGTTGTGGACAGCACTATCAATCGAAAATTTATCCAGTTGTCTACAATTTTCCAAACTGTTTTTTTATATATTTTTAGTTTATTTATGATACGGGAATTTCGAATTTTGAGGAGAAAGCGGTTCATTACGGGATTTATAAGAGTGACTACTATAATGTTGCATTTGTTTGGTCATTATGCGTCGTTTTCTTCATATCACTCAATTACTGAGAGAAGCTGTACCTGTGTAAGAATCAACATTTTCTTTATTAAATTATGCTTCTCCTATCTGAATGTTTAGATTTTTAAGGTACCATTTCAAGCTACTAAAATGCCAAAATATGTTGTTTTCTTTCCGTTATTTTTTTTGTAAAGGTTATTATCTAGGCTTTAGTAACTGCAACTCTTTGTCGTTTTTGTTCATTGTATGGTTAGTCACCGTGTATTTGTTCTGTTCGTCCATGACCACTATGAGGGATTATAGAGGCATTGTTCCGCAGGCCTTTTAACTTCACGTTGATGCCATGTGGCATAGCACTGCAGCCTCTGTGCGTCGCACGTTGCCTATATGCAGGTTCCCTGTATACTTTGCACTCTCGTGATAGATAACAGTTTGTACAAAAAAGAAGAAAAAAGAGTGTTTATCAGTAAGAGATTGTTTTGTTTCCTAAATAATTTATATGTAAGCTGTTGCTTCTTCTTACTTTTATATTTTCTTATTAGTATATGTGTAAATATAGCAGGGATGGTTTTGCATATTGAACAATCTGTCAGGTCATTTAAATTTACTTATATTACAGAGGGTTTCCTTAGGGGGAAAGATAAAGCTGAAGGTCCAGCCCGCGCTCATGCAGGGACAAGAGTAAAACAAATCGGTAAGTCCAAATTCCCCCCACTCCCGGGTATGCTGTTAATTTCCCTCGAACCGTTCCAGTTTATATGTTGTTGGATACAAGGTAAACTATTTTATAATAATTGCTATGCGGTGGAGAGATGAAGCCGAGGCTCCATTCGATGTTTGACTTTCACATCCCTTACGCGAGAATTAAACCGAAACCCACTCCTCATCTCCCTTCCTTGATATAATAAAAGTCCATTAAGTTATAGAATTATTCTTATCACCGGCCCACATGATATTATTGTTTTGGTCATGTGATATATTATTGTTTAAAATACGTGACTGGTCAATATATAGTTTGTTGTGTCGATGTGAGGCATTATCGCCCTAACCATTCGACCGACACCTCTTTCATTCGATGTATTTCTGATCCCTGCGTTTCGTCACACACATCCTCTACATGGAGGAGGTAGTAGACTTTGTATTACTATATTGTTCCCATCATTCTAAAATGACACAAATTAACATGTTTTCCTGGGAGGACAAAATACTCCCATTCGAGATCTTTCGCAGCCAGGCCTCTAATTGTGTCGATTTGATTCTGTTTAGTTCTATGCATGGGAACATCATACTCTGCAATAAGTCTCACTAATTCACCTTATCCAAATTACTGTTTAGTCATTGTAACACCAATATGATTAGCACAAAGGCTTCAGTGCAACAGTTCAACATCAATAGATCATTCACAGTCCTTCTGCTCTATTGTTAAAAATATCTATCCAACTATGTATATATATATATATATATATATATATATATATATATATATATATATATATATATATATATATATATATATATATATATATATATATATATATATATATATATATATCCATCGCAAAGCGTGCTTTCAACGTTTATGCACGAACGTTTGTTTAACATAAACAAATCCCGTGTTGTGAACGCAATTGAGAAAGACCATAGGATAATAAGTAAGAACTTCTACTTATAAACTTGAATCGAGGACTAAACTAACATATAATATTTTCCTCCATTACGAGGACGCATTCAGTTTTGTTTTGTTACCGTTACCGCACCACTTACAAAACTATTGTAAAGTCATGTTGTGGCCATTGCTTGCATGTGGAAAACAGATCTTGCATGATATGTGTATCAAATCATTAAAAGTTGTAGCATACCTTATCAAGACCTTGCAAGTCACTGCTAATAAATATATCATCATCAATAATAAACACGAACCATAATAAGGCTAATAAGAACTTATAGCTATGCAACTGCGTTGGAATATATAACGATGCAACTGGAATGGATTGGATTTCTGAAACTTTGTTTAAAATTTAAAAGAAATAATGTGAAATGCACGTCTTAATATGTTAAACGCATTTCGTTTTAAAGATCCAGTTAAATCTGTTCGTGACGATACATGAGGTCGTACTTTTAATAATATATTTAATGTCCCGAAGAAAGGTTTGCTAATACTCGTTACAGTCTGTTAGCATTCTATGGCCTGAGCTGGAATGTCTCAGTAGGCGGGAAGCACACCACGTTGGTATATATTAAGCACCAGGATGTAACAATAAACTGTGATTTACATTGGAATATATTTTAATGTACTTGGCGTCTGTGTTATTGGAGAAGTAAGTTTAAATTTGTCCAACTCAATACGGGTTTCACGTCAATATTTGTTCAATATTCGATTGATAGGTTCATATTACGTCACCCGCAATCGAGTTTTCTGAAGGCCCATCAATTTTGTGATTTTTTTTCTCTCACATAAACAGAACTGCATTTTACGCTAACCGTTTATTTCCACAAAGCGTATAAATCATCCATGGCATTTAGTTTCAGATATTAAATTAAGCAGTTGCCAATATAATAAACGTTCAATAACACAAGACTATATACTGGGATATACAAACTATTGCGTTATTACTCCAATTGATTTATATTATACCGATGGCTACGATTAGATAGCATTGTTAAATTAATATTTTATTAAAGAGTATACTGTTTGGTTGATGCGTTTATGCCATTGGTACATTTATGTTGAAACAACCATATAAAACTTAAGTCGACTATTGTAGCATTTATTTATTTATCAAGTAGAAAAACTATATTAATTTCAACAGGATGAATATACATTTATAAAATATAAATCTAAATTTTCATGACGGCCTAGTTGTTAGAGAGCCTGCATCAGATGCAGAAGGTCGCGGGTTTAAACAACGGCCGAGCAATATCAAGCACATACGGCTTTAAGAGTATAGCGATATGACTGTTGGCCCTGGCATCAGGGCAATGTCACTGGGTGTGACATTATACTACACGTCTACGGCATGATGTTGTTCAGTACTATACATCACTATAAACTGCTACGCTGCAGACATCGTATATATATGATCGAAACATTGTTAAAGTTACGATAAAAGTCTTAATCACTCACACGCACTAAATCATCAAGAGACCTTGATTATACTTAACTGTTTGTTTTTTTTAAATTTAGAAACTAACCTTTCCTTCAAAGTATTTATATCATATATCTATTCGCAAGTTCAAACTTCAAATATAAATGATCAAAATGTATTGTTCAGAACTTTGATTATTAGAGGTACATTATTAATTGCGGAAAAATTAAGGAAAACGAATATAATCAGAGATTGTGTTTTTTAGATTATATTATGTTATTCACAGTTTGAAACGTTGCTTTTGTGCAATACATCAAATGAATAATACAGTTATTGTTTGTGTTAAGAAATACAGATATTTAATGTATTGTATGTCATTTTTCTTGTTACTTTATTGATGTTTATATTTATCTTTCTTTCTATCTTTCTTTCTCTGTTTCTTTCTTTCTTAATGCTTTTTTCTGTGTGGTACACAGACACACACACACACACACACACACACACACACACACACACACACACACATATATATATATATATATATATATATATATATATATATATATATATATATATATATATATACTTTAATAGCTATCAGACTGTACACATATTGTATCTATATCACATACAAATACATATATTTTCCCTTTGGACGGAGTTTAATTTTGACTACAGGCAACTGTGTCCTAACCGAGTGAGTAAACTTCTCACATCCCTTCTTAGACTGATCGCTAAAAAATGTAGTTATGTGTTTTTGTTGTTCTTTATAATCAACGTTGTATATTGATACACGGATCGCTTCATTTGTGATTTTCTATTTTTCTTCACATTTATTATAGAATATAGGACATACTTAAAATTTAAACAAGACAGATGGTTTTAAGGAAGAGAGTAGATCACTGAAAACATAGCTCAGCCGTTTACGTGTACGCCCAGCCATTCGTGTACTGACGGATGGTAATTAGTGTTAAGTACAAACTAAGCGAAATGACGAAGATATAATTTAAATAAAAAGTATTTACAGTTGATCTAAGTAATTATTCTGCGTTAAGAACAGAACTACAGACCAATAATCTCTCCATCCCTCTCATATATGTCAAGTGGAACATTATAAAGAATGGAATGTCATCTCTCTCTCTGTCTGTCTCTCTCTCTGTCTCTCTCTCTCTCTCTCTTTGACTAAGGTTACCATCATTCATACGTAAAGAAAGATCGTGGACACAAGCTAATCCTTTACATGTTTTTTCTTTGATAATTGCCTCTTTTTTGCCACAATGGTCTATTGATTGATCAGCCATATTCGCATTTGAACATATCCTCTACTTTTACTGGATTTATGAAAATTGGGGAAGACAGGTTCATCAGTCTTATATAACTGGGACTAATATTTAATACTTTGCTGACCGTGTCTAAGTATTTATTTTGATGTCTATTTCAAAGGATATCCATCACGGTATAATCGTGCAACTTGTTAACTCTTCGCATTTCTCACAGCACTAGACCCGTCAAACCATGAAATGTCATCGTGATCGTCCAAACATTTATCATTCTTCGTAATCGAGTGCATCCTTGCCACGATCATAAGTTGCTCTGTTCAATATTATATGTGTCGATAACGTGGATGTCGTATCCATCTGGGTGTGTGATGATAACAGTTTTCATAATACAAGATGTATCACTGGCTTTGCGTATATTTGATATTTATGTTTGTATTTTAGTCATGATATTGGGCGACTATATACACATTTCTTCGCACTACACTGTAGCAAGAAAAGTCAAACGGTGACCTTTGTTCACATTAGCATAGCGTAGGTTAAGCTTTTCAATTTAGTCATCACGGTATGAATTGACTAAATGACACGTACTCACTATCTTTTATATAATTATAAAACTCAAGTATGCGTCTTAATTATCACCAATGTCTCATATAAATAGTATTTTATGTTGACCTTTATTTTAAGATGTTTTATTAAATAAATGTTTTTATATGCATTTCATATGTGCCCTGTATGCTATAATAGTAAGATTAATGATGATGATGATGATGATAATGATGATGATGATGATGATGATGATGATGATGATGATGATGATGATGAAAATGATGATGCATCTTTATTACAAGTTCACTCTTACATGAAAAGAGGTTACACTGACCATTGTGTCTATTACTGGTCTGGGATAGGCTTTACCTTTAGCTAATTAGCACATGTGAGCACATTTGTTTTGACATAACTAGAAGGCATAGAGAGCGTCTCCAAGACAGACTGTTAGACTTGAGAGGCGTAGTCGTCATACTATTCATTCTAATATTCCCATCGTTCAAATAATCGGAAAATACATATTATCTTTACTTGTCATTTAGTGATAAAATCATTTCCTGGTTATGCTGACCAAGGAGAGATAATAAACATACTTTACTATCGGACTCTAATATTCTCTGGAACCTTTCATCTGATAGATATATTTTCATGTTTTTGTTATGCTGATCAAATCATTGGTATTTTAAATGCGCGTGGGCATTATGCATGCATAGTCATGTGGAGTAATACACTAGATGTTTTAATGTTCTACTGTTTTATACATATGTAATGCTCGGAAACGCATAACAAAGATTACCACGATCAGACTATTTTACTCTTGAATATGACTTGGGAGAGAAATTGATTATCCCAGCCTTTGGTTGAACTAGGTTATGACTATATCAGGGTTTGTTTCGAATAGCTGTCGAATATTTCAGTGTTGGGTTGGAATAGGTGTTGACGATATCAGGGTTGGGTTGGAATAGGTGTTGAATATATCAGGATTAGGTTGGAATATGTCTTTAATATATCAGAGATGGATTCAAGAAGGTGTTGTATATCTCAGTGTAGGGGTGGAATATGTCTTGGACATCAAAGGGAAGGGTTCGATTATGTGTTGAATATCTCAGTAATGGGCTAGAACAGGTTTGGACATGTAAGGGCTGGGTTGGGATTAGGTGTTGAATATCTCATTGTAGGGTTGAAATAGGTCTTATGGATCTAAGGGATGGGTTGGAGTAGGTGTCGAATATCTCAGTGTTGGGTTGAAATAGGTGTTGAACATCTCAATATAGGGTTGGAACAGGTCTTGGACATCTAATTACTGGGCTAAATTAGATGTTGAATATATTAGTGATGGGTTGGAATAGGTGTTGAATATATCAGGGATGGGATGGAATAGTTGATTAATATCTTAGTGCTGGGTTGGAATAGGTTATATTATATTAGTGATGGGATGGGAAACGTCTTGGACATCTCGGAGTTGGGATGCGACCGGTTTTGGTTTCATCATTGATTTACCTGGGTACCTTTTCATAAACGTTTACATATGACAAATCCAAAAACACCGCGATGTCATTTTCATAATGTCATAATAGAGCCATAACTGGGAATAAACAAAGATTTATATTTAGATATTTATTGGTTTTAGGTAAAAAAAAAATTTTGTTAATGTCGGATACAATATAAAGTGTTCTAACGTTATCATATGTATAATAAATGAATTGTTGCTGTTTATGTAAAACACATTGATGTATATTAATAGATGATGTTTTAAATTATGATTTCAACTATACAAAGAAAGATTTCTTGCTTAGACTTAATTGTCCGGATGGAATTTATTTGTTACGGTGCGAGTTGATTATGTTGCCAAAAGTTACTAACATATAATTCACTCTCACAAGTAAATTTAACATACATACTCCTTTTCAGGTAAAGTGGGTACCAATGTCAAACACTTAAGCACAAATATGGAGTATATGTTTATGCTTCAGAACTTTGAAATGAAGAAAAAGGTACTGGAGGAGTCTCTTCTTCAGACGCAACAGATAATGGAGAAGGTCAAGCAGGGCGCGAGCGTTAACAATAACGAAATTGAACAGCTTAGGGGATATTTAGGAAACTATATGGAGCTCAACAAGGAAAGCTATCAGGTAGAGGGTGTACATAAATACTATATGGCTTCCTTAAGTTATAGTAGTTTATGAATAAAGTAATATCGCATTTGTTTACAAATAGTAAGAAGAGACTTTCTGCTGTGAAATGCTTCCGGAGTGTTTAGTGAAATTCAAATGCAGTCGCAACAGGTAATGTGCAATAATACTCATTTCATTGTAAAACAATCCCACTAAACACTTTCTGAACTCATTTGGAATGTTTTCTGTTTAATACAAAAATCTAAATAGTAAATAGTAAATAGAAAATATATGTAATGGTACACGTGTTCGGGAAAATAGTTTCAAATTAACCTAAATCACATAACATTTTAAGCAACATTTTAGTTTTCACCGTAAGTGGAATTAAGTTCGGTTAGAAAAGTACGACAATAATAGCAACAACAACTGCAGAACAACAGTATTAGGAACAAAATAACAACAAAGAAAAAATAAAGAAAATACCATGAGTTTAGTGTGTAGTTTATAAGACCTGGATATTATTTAAGTAGTGAGATTAGAAAATGATCTGCTTTCCTCTGCAGCAACATCACATATTTGCACATTTCTCTGGTAGCTTTACTATTGTTAGATTAGTTCATATAGTTATATTATCATGTGCTGATACATATGATATAGATCTCATATAGTGTTCCCACCTACTTATGTTTATTCAGTGTAATACTGCCGACAAATGTAGATATTATTTGCATTCAACTAAACTAAGAAGATTTGTTATTCGTATTTTACTTAATAAAGAGGAATAAAGAAGATGAGCGGAGGAAAAAAGATGAAAACGAACGAATGAAGCGAGAGGAAGAAGAAAGAAAATGTAAGGAAGATGAGGAGAGAAAGGGGAAGAAAGAAGAGGATCGGAGAAAAAAAGAGGAAGAAGAACGATTGAAACGAGAGGAAGAAGAAAGAAAACGTAAAGAAGATGAGGAGAAAAAGAGGAAGGAAGAAGAGGATCGGAGAAAAAAAGAGGAAGAAGAACGATTGAAACGAGAGGAAGAAGAAAGAAAACGTAAAGAAGATGAGGAGAAAAAGAGGAAGGAAGAAGAGGATCGGAGAAAAAAAGAGGAAGAAGAACGATTGAAACGAGAGGAAGAAGAAAGAAAACGTAAAGAAGATGAGGAGAAAAAGAGGAAGGAAGAAGAGGATCGGAGAAAAAAAGAGGAAGAAGAACGACTGAAAAGAGAGACAGAAGAGAAGCAGCGAAATGAAGAGATGAAACAAAGAAAAACAATGGAACGAAAGAAGAAGGAAGAAGAAGAGAGGAAGAAACGAGAAGCGAAGAAGAGAGAAGAGGAAGAGAGAAGGAGGAAGGATCCTGCCAACTGGACACCTCATACGTAAGTTTGATGCTTGGATAGAGTTGCGTCGGGGGCTTCTAAACCCAAAGGTTTCATGTCACTATTAACTTCCCTATTGACTTAACATAATTAATTCATTACTTTCATTGTGCGTTTAAATTAATAATAGGGAACAACTGAAGTTAAATATTCATGTAATATGGTAAAATATATAGACTTACTTACAAAATAGAAACAGTAACTTCAGCAGCCAAACCGTATCAAAGACGTACCAGTATGTAAAAGACAAATATAAAGTATCTTTTGTAAAAGAGAAAAGTACTGGTATGAAATCGCACTCCTTAAGACGCTCGCTAAATGGATTTGACAGCATACTCGGCATTATTGACTATATTGTGGCGAGGAAATGTGACTAAGAACTTTTCCCAAAACAAGCTAGGAAATCGCGTACATGGATTACTATAAAGAAATCGCGGCATTTACACCCGATGGCATTTTGATATAAATGACACTGAGTATGTTCTACGATGACAAAACATATATGTTGCAATCAACGGGCGCAATGTGTAATCATGTTGTGCGGGTATTCACGGGAAGGGATGGTAAATATTTTAACAGGATAATATAAGCATTACTAGTAGTTGCCATATTGGGGAATTTAAAATAATACATCTTTCCGTGGATTGGGATCTTTCATCCTTTATTAAACAAATACAATCTGAAAGTTCCTTAGATTTAAAGTTACGATTTCTCTCCACATACTTGAGCATTTTATCTAAGGTCCATACATTCAAAATTGGATTCCACGTATGAACAAAATTAGTTTGAAAAAGTTAATACATCATTAATTGTGGTATTAACTGTTAAGTTTTTTTTTTACAATCAATTAGTATTCACAAAGGTGACATCTATGTAACCTGTTGACTAGAGATACTGCATACATTGTTTAGGAGTTTGACTAGGTAAACAAATGATTAAAGATGGTTGCGTTGAAGTGTAATTTTAAATATTGACTTAAATATGAATTTGATTATTTGAAAGATAGATATTTGCAGATTTACAACACGATTAAATATATAGCGTCATCGAGATAGGAATTACACCCATTATTCTTTTCAAGCGTGCTATGTTCATGACACGAGCGCGTGTTTAAGGGATTTATATAAAATAAATGAAATATTTTGGTCACAAGATTCCACGATGGCTTGTGGTTCTGGATTATTTTACTTAGCTTGGTTTTTTTCTCGATCATAATGCAGGATGAAAGTTATACGATAGACCATAACCTTTTTATATATTGTAAAAGCTTATTGCAGGTGGTTTGTTGCCAATCTTTGACTCTGCTCTCAGGTCTGTGTCGTAACCTCGGATAAAAAAATGTTCAAATATCTATCCAGATATTTTAGGAAATGTTTCATTTTCGGAGCAGCTTTTCCACATCATCAATAGTAGTCAATATTGTATGTTCCGAAAGCATGTTTTAAAATCAGATTTGTGCTATAGTATCCGGCGCTTAGAACCATTGGCTTTTGTTATATGTACACTGAAAAATAAATATAATGTACTGTTTGTAAATTATGTTTTAGCGTTGTATCACCCTGGAGACAAGGAACCTGAGGAATGAGATCAGACCATTCATTCACTTCGTTTAATCATGTTAGCTTTTGTTCTCTCCACTTATTTTATTAACATTTCAAATATAGTAATGTGCGGGATCTGTCACTAAAAATTGATTTATCTGGACTATATTCTTCATTTAGTATTCCTGTACCAGTGGATATCGATTTATTTTAATGTTGTTAACAAAAAACACTTGGGTTAGTGAAGCGCACTAATAATTGTCATATCTTCGATTCTCTTTTCCAATCTTGTACAATGATCAAGTTTGAATGGTCTTTTAGTATTCAAATTGTTGTACAATGATTGAGTTTTATAATTACCGAAATTGTTACAGTAGTTGACATACTGAAAAAATCTATTTGAAAATTTTCGAATTTTGCGAGAGTATGTTTATAAATTGTATTGCTGTTATGGTAGTAGTGATAATAAACTACTGTTGTTTCGTATAAAACCTAAGGAAAAAGAATGGTACGTTAAGTTGTGATCGTTGTGTAAGAGCATGTAGAAAGGTCCATGCTTCAAAGTTTGAAAATATCATTCTTTTCTTGAACTAAAATGTGATATACAAATACTAATGTTACAATAATATCTATGTAAAGTTTGAATGTTTATCATGTTTATCGACTGAAGGAACATTATAATTGTAAATGCATTAAGGCAAAAACAAACTCAAAAGGTTAATATACATTAAATGATGAGAACTATGCATTGCAACAAGTTATACTTTGGTAATCAGTTACAGGCGATCTAATGGAGAGTCAGACACATTTCATCGTGGTATATTCTGTCAGGTTTTCGCTATGCCTGAAACTCTGAAGGAAGAGGATTTAGAATGTTTGGCCAGTGACGAATGGCGTGATAATGGAGGACCAACTCTTGCTATCGGAGAAAACGCGGCGAGTTCCTGTATTGAAGTAAAGGTGAAAGGGGATGAGAAAGACCTAAAGGTACATGAAAAAGGCATTAAGTCAAGTTGAAGTAAGTACTTTTGACATATTGCTGTCTTCGTCGAAATGAGGATCATTTGCGATATTTATTTGTTTCAAGATAAAAGCCGCTCTCGCAGAAAGCATTGCAAGGAAACCTTGTTTATGAACGTGGTTTGTTTATTGTTAGGTTGTTAGAGGTATTGCTAAATATTATGATCTAAGCCAATATGGCTCCTGTCAATGAATGAATGAATGAATCTATCTATCTATCTATCTATCTATCTATCTATCTATCTATCTATCTATCTATCTATCTATCTATCTATCTATCTATCTATGGGCGATCTTAGATTATCTATCTTTCCAATGCCAGATCTTTTCTAAGATTGACTGATTGATTGATTTTATATTTACGGCACACCTTCACTGTTAAGCTGATTAGCCGTATACAAACGTTCATAAGTGGGATCATTTAAAAGTGATACCAGCTTTCATATCAATAAGCGATAACAGTTAAACGATAAGATGGTAAGTGTAATATATTAATCTTCCCGATTTAAGACAGTGAGTTGGTAAACAAAATATGCATTAATTAAGACAGCACATATAAAACAAACAAGAACAAAATGCACGATAAAGGAGAACAAAATCTGTACCTATTCATGAAGTAATAGTTTTAGCTATCATGCGTGTTGGCGTTCAGCGTTTCTGATGCGTCATAATGTCTGTGTGTGTTTTAAGCAAGTATCTAAAGACGGATTATATAAACATCTTATATAGTTTTTTTTAATTAATTTTTTTATTTTTTAATTTTATTTATTTATTTATTTTTTTTATTTATTTATTTATCTATTTATTTATTTATTTATTTATTTATTTATTTATTTATTTATTTGTGTATAGACTTTTTCCATTATTTTTCTTTGCTCCACAAACTCTTTGAGATCCTAGGCTTACACTATGACCATGTGAAGCTAATCATACACATTTTTGTGCCTTAGGTTTCTCAACCTTTTAGATGTATGATCTATATAATACTTGTTATATTTTATTCTTTATCACTTGACATAAACGTTTTACAAAGTTTCATACAATCTGTTTCATTTAGGTTCCCATGCGAATATGCGTACCACATTGCTCCGTATCTGACAGCAGTGATGAAATTTTCGTCAAGGCATCCGTCGACGGTGGAGAATGGACAAACCTGCACCCTGTCACAGTATCTGCAAGACAGACAAGCAATCCGGTACGGGAACAAAATACAAGTTTCCTCATGCATCATCACTGGTATTACACCAATCAAATCATACCTTAATTCGTTTACTGATTGGATTAGGTTAGTTATGAAATATGTTGTTATGTCTTACTTTTGTTAAATGGTACGACTGATGCTCTTTTGTACTATCATTGTTTATAGGGCCAATCCTTTATTGGCGTGACCGTGTGAAAATTCATTTCGAAAATGTTATAAGATTACGTTTTATATAAAGGACGTGCATAATATGATTAGGTAAGGAATGATTGACAATAATATCGAATTATTGTCATTGTTTAATCTACGTATAACAGGGACAGCAAACACAACTGAGTCACGCACGTATCTAGTATATCGGGGTCGACATAATATCCTCCGCCATCAGTTTCCTGCTGAGCAATTGCTTCTGTATCTGATCACCAGTAAAATCCTTCCATAAACTTGTACCGTCAGGAACATGAGCGTTTGATCATTAATTCCTATGTTACTACAATATATTTTTTAGATTTCAATTAAATTTGCCAATAATACACTCAGCATACTCCACAACATTAGAGATGTCTCAGAGAGCTACTTGTGGTGAAAAAGAGAAACAAAAGGGAAACAAATTTAAAGGGAGGTTAGGGAGCATAATCACATGTCACTGAAAAGGATAAAAAAAAAATTTTCAAAATCAATATAATTCCCTAACGGAATAAATACTTGGCGGTTTAATTTTATGGTTCATGACTATACTTCTTTAATTAATATAATGCATTTTCTAACCTCATAAGGTTAGAATACATTATCCTGCTATACTATATGGAATTATTTCTTTTTTCTGGATATATATGTAAATGTAAATATAAATAACCAAAGCGATTTTATATTGTCTTCAAGGATTTGAACTACGCCGGTATTGATGTGGCCAATTTTCACACTATAAAGTTGATGGCAGTAGCCAAGACCAGGAGTCAGGAATTTATGGTTAACAAGAGTGGAATCAGCCAAGCATTAACTCTGGATAAGAACATTAAGTTACTTTTACCCAGAGACATTTTCCGAAAACCAACGAAAATGAAGCTAGACGTAAATATGTAGATAGCAAAGAGTGTTTTGTTTTAAGAATGAAAAAATCTTAATGTTAAACATTCGTGCATAGCTTTGAAAGCTCGTAAAACATCGAAGTCCAGGATTAGTTTAGGCCACTTTAAAGCATATACTATACTCACCAAAGTCATCAGTGTTATTTGAAAGTGTTTAAATTCAGCATCATCTTTATTAAATTCAGCATTATTAGCATTATTGGCATGGGTATTAGGTTTTTTTTCCAATGTAAACTTGTTCCTGAGAATTTAGTATCTCGTGTATCCAGAAACAGCCCAACGAAAAATTAGAATCCATTATGCGATTCCTTATTACATATCATTGAATTACTTACGCTGAAATAAATATTTCTTTTGTTTACAGTCATTTGAATTTATATTGTAAAGATATAACATATATAATCATCGGATTGCTTCAGTCCTTAAATACATGATATATCGAATGTGATTGTGACATTAAATCACATAAACAATAGAGATAATATAGTTGTGCAGACCAAAATCATTTTACTAGTTTTGTGTCATGGCTATTGTCATATTAAATATTTATCAGTTATATATCTGATTACAAACCATGTGTACCAATTAGTAGATTATACCACTAATATAAGGTTATTATATCGTACGTAGTGTTTTTTTATTTTTATTTTTTATGCTTGAGTGTTTGTGAGGTAAGTACAACAATATTTAAAAAAAACGAGATAAGTTCAAAATTGGTTTAACCTCCTCTGAATACAATGAGTATATTTATTTATTATATATCAGATTGCTCTCTTTACTCATGGGGAATCATGTTTCTATCCATGCTTTAGACATATCGACATAGTATTTCTAATTTAATGGTGCATTGAAATTGTGTTACGAAGAGAAACAAAATGGTGAATGTCTTTGAAAATTCGCTTTAATATTTTTGATATTATATCACATCAGCCATGTAAAATACAGCACCAATCATTTCCGTATTTATTCTCGATATTGTGAAACCTCTACATTAATGAAATGAGACACGTGGTAAACTATTTTTTGTTAATTAATTTACAGTTATTATAGCTTTGTTCTCTATTTTAATATGACAAGATACGGCAGATAAGGGACAATGTTTTATCCTTTGCCAACCAGTACTACGACCACTGCCATAATGTGCTCTCCACAAGCTCTGTTGTGGCAATCACGTGTGAGGCTCCGACTGAAAAGGACATTGAATTACACTTGACAAGAAATGCACCGAACGGTATGTAGCCTGATATACTGTTGAGACTTTACTTGGAATTCCTGAGTAGTGATATTATTAGCATATGCTGAATGCTTTCACTCATGACGGCCTACAATTAAACTGCATTTGATAATAACAATAATAATAATAATAATAATAATAATAATACTAACAATGATAATATTACTAATTATACTACTAATAATAGTATGTGTTAATTAATATTTACCACTTGTAAATTATCGTCTAAATCAACACTTGCAATGTAGTCTAAGTTTAATTCAAGACAGTTAAATAGAAGACTATCTATCAAGTGACGTGATCATTAAACGTATAACGGGTTCATGTTTTCCTAATGTTTATGAGAGAGAGAGAGAGAGAGAGAGAGAGAGAGAGAGAGAGAGAGAGAGAGAGAGAGAGAGAGAAAAAAAATTAGTGTTTAGTGTTAATCTAGTTGTTTTTCTTTGTCGCGGACTACTGTTTGGACTTACCGAGATTCTTCAATAAACAAGTTTCAGTCATTTTCGTACTAACTTAAGCATTCAAAATGTGTACAACAAATACTAGCTTGTATAAAGGATTACGTTTTAATCAAATGTTGCAATAGATGGAAATGTATCTTATAACTCATATTTAGGGGTCCGTGAAGGAACGGTACGATTTTCATAATGTATAATTCGTAGAAGTAGGAATAGTGACATATAATTTGGAATTAATAAGATCAAATATTATGGTACATAGTAGACGTAGAGATCAGGTTGATAATGTTATTACTATATTAATCGTACAAGTCAATTATTGGTGTTTAAATACGTAGACTTAACATAAATAAGCTTTCAGTACACACACAGACACACACACGGACACACACATGAACACACACACACACACACATATATATATATACATATATATATATATATAAATATATATATATATATATATATATATATATATATATATATATATATATATGTTATCATAGTAGACGTAAATATCAAGCTGTTAATTGTATTACTATATTAATCCGAAAATGTCAATTATTGGCTCTTACATACGTAGAGAAGAAGGCTAGATGAACAGAATACATTATATATATATATATATATATATATATATATATATATATATATATATATATATATAAATATATATATATATATATATATATATATATATATATATATATATATATATATATATATATACCGGTTGCTATGTTTAACCAAATATTTCATCATGTTCGATACGATATCGTTTTCGAGGACCGTTTAAAATTTATTGTGACAAATCCATAAATAGTATTATGGGCGTGGGTATCATGGGTTTGGCTAAAGAAATTATTTAAATTATTTATATCTATGTCACCGCTGCAGCAGGTTTGATTAATATTTCTTAATTTGTGAGTATCAACTCCATTAAACACTACGAGAATATTACAATTATCTCTGATCCCTTTAGGGATTTGAGTATATCGCTGGGTAACATAAATTACGTCAGTGTTTTTATGTCTACCACGTGAAAATAGCCTGGTGGGATTTTTTTCTTTATCCAGCATAACATCATCAAACACAACTAAATTACTAATAGACCTAACGTGATGGTCAACATCAAGAGCTTCATCGATATCGGTGATCAATTCAACAACATCATCGTTATCATCTTTGAATTTTTCGTTAAGATCTTTAAACACCTCGTTACATTGTTGATCATGAAAATTTGGAGCTACAAAATATATATTTTACCATTTTTTCAATTTCATTATCAAATTAAGTAATAATTGTGTTTCACCTTTTACAGATGGTCTAATGATACTCATCGCATGATGTATAAGGTTGTCCTTGTTTTGTCGCTGACAAGTCATTAATTTACATTATATATAACATAAATAAATATTGATATATATTGTGTGAAATGCAAGATTCGTACCCCAACAGATACATGAACACCTGATACAACAAAAATAACATGGATGCGATTACTGGTAATCATCGTTATCATCTTTGAATTTTTCATTAAGATCCTTTAACACCTCGTAACATTGTTGATCATCAAAATTAGGAGCTACTAAATATATATTTTATCATTTTATCGATTTCATTATCAAATAAAGTAAAAATTGGCAGATGTATTTATCACCTCCTAAGAAAATTCAATTTGCGTCTTTTGATATTAGTGTCTTCAATGACGTTCACCAGGATTATATATTATTTCTGCCTCATGAAATAGTCAATACACGTACTTCCAAATACGCGTTAACTGTCGTTGATATTGAGAGTAGATAAAAAGAAGCAGAGCCGCTATCGACAAAGACGTCAGCTGAAGTAGCCTCTGCGTTTAAACGAATTTATCGCCGAGGACCTATGCGGTGGAAAAATCTGTTGCAGGTTGATTCCGGTAAATAATTTCAAGGTGAAGTATCATCAACGATGAAACAACATGACACCCCGATTAGACGAGGATATACTGCAATACACCGCGATCAAGAAATTGTTGAACGATTTAATCGAACACTTGAAGATCGGTTATTTGGTTATCAATACGCGAGAGAATTTATCGAAGATAAAGAATCACGCGAATGGGTTGTTAGATTACCGAGCGTGACATCCGCGTTGAATAATGAAATTATTCGAATGATCAATATGAAGCAATATAAATATAAAAGATTATAAATATACCATGTCGTTATTTTCAACACAACCGGTATTAGGTAATGTCACGTTGAGGTATTTGTTTGAACCTGGTGGGCTTGACGGTGGTAAAAAAGACCAACATATCCTATCTGGAGTATAACCGTGCACAATATATCTAGTGTTGTCACATATATAGGTAGACCAGCAGTATATATTAGATTCAACTGCTCCTCAACGTGGTTTTACACGTGACCAACCACAAGTGATCCCAGATAATACCTAATTACGACCGCGGGATCTTTACTAGCACTGCTACGTCGATTTACACTCAAAACATGTCAAAATTACATTTTCTCTGGTGTGACCACGACTACTATCTTTTCTATCTAAGGTAAATTTTCGTCTCTATTCAACCAACTCCATCATAATATACAAGTTCAACTCGCGCAGTGGTTATCTTGTTATTTTTTTAATTCATGATATATTCAGCGTCGAGATCAATTTTTAAAAAAAAATTTGATTTTTTTCTTATTATGATGGCTTCGTTGTTGATATTATCATTTACAATTTCATCGTTGTTGAAAATATTATCATTGACGATTTCATCGTTCATAACTACATACTACGTCGTTGAAATTAATAACAACTAACGAGTTGATTTATTCTTCTTACTTGTGATACTGCTAAATAAACTAAATTTGATTGGTAAATGCGATCATCGATGATGCAAACAATCGTATCACTGATAGTTAATCCTTGAGATGGGTGTATCGACATAGCGTATCCTGAGTTCCAAGGAGATTTATTAACACTCAATGCATCTAATACAAGTTTTGGTTATGTTTCCCATGGATATCAATTCTATATTTTTGTCGTCGTGTATCATCTGGTCTATTACACAGTGTAACCTGCCATGTTGTAAATTTTGTTTTATGTATTTGAAATAATTTTATCTGATGTGCATCTCTGACTTTCTTTTTAATCGCGATTATTAAATTGTATGGTTTTCACGTGTTTCTGAAATAATCAACAAGGGTTTTAGGAACTGTTTTACATGTTAATTCACAATGGATGCTATCCGGTTGTAACCTTATCGATACTTGTAATGTTTTTACCGATTCATTAGGTGATCTATGATCGGTATTAAATTCTTCGTAATAATCTACTTTTCGTTTCAACCATTCGTGTAGTTATTTTCGATGACAACAACCGCCGATTCACAATATCCACGTAATATTTCCTGTTTTATTCTCCATAGGCACATGCATTTTCAGTTGTAATAAACCCTTTGACGCATTCAATATGTTCCCGATTAAAGTAAAATTAATCTGTCGCAACTTAACCGCGTTATTAGAAAACATGTTTATCATCGATAATATATTTATTGAAACCTAAGCGAGTATTACAGATCTCAAATGGTTGTATTATAGTGATTCGCCGTCAAAATATTCAACGATGGTTCATATTTTCGAACAAAATATTATAGATCAATTAATGATTCTTGATAATATTAGATGTTTTCACCAGCGAGGTCAAGCGATTTGGAAAAATCTAGATGAACTTTATGATTGTCACGCTACAAAATCGGTAATCAGACATCAACCTGATATGCTCGCTGCAAACGGCATCACCGCGATGTCAACACAACTATTCATCGAGGAATACTCACGACAACAAAATATTGATTTTTGTGACAGTCATGAAACACTACAACAAATAAAAACGGAAGTGATTCCACCGCTGATGTTGACAAAATTAGTATTATTTGAGGAAATCAACACCGTTATTGTGCCGTTATTTATCGTAGCTGATAAAATCACTGGCGATTTAAACAAATGAAATTTTATATACGATATACGACAACTTGACAACTGAACTTGATCTCGTTAAAGATTTTATATCAACGACGAATACGACAATATTAGCGCGGCGAAAAAATCTGTTTTTTGCCAACCTTTAAGTCTGAATACCGAATAATGAAAATTATTTATGAAAAGCCTTCCAGCAGTGAATCCTTTATCCCGGTGTCAAATGATATCAAGAGGGATCTTTAAACGTATTACTGATAGTTTTGAAGATCAACGATGCATGGACGATAAAGCCGCTGAATTTAAAAAAAAAAATACTCGATTAAATAGGATGCAATATCTCATTGGATTTTTTTTTTATAGCGCTGTTGAATTCTCTATCATATTTTTTTATTGTATTTAATTTTTCTAATCCAGTTTTCAGTTTTTTGTTCTCGGTTAAAAGCTCATTATAATGAGTTGATAACGCCGCATAATCTTTTCTTTATTTTTTCAATCTCAGTCGCGTATTGGTTATTCACTGTTTGTAATTCTGTCAGCGCTTTTTTAAATTCATCTCGCGCAGTTTTTATCGCGGTGATCCTTTGGTCAGTTTGAACCTGATTTGTTTTCAAACACGGATTGTAGTTGATCTCGTTGATTTTTTAATCAAGCGATCTTACTTTTTATATCGGAAATATCTTTTCGCAATTTTCGTCTACTAGCTCAATATTCTCGTTGAGCCGCGCGTAATTGTTCAACGTTGCCATGTGTAACCGTTCTCATTGGTTCACTTGCCCATATTTTATATAATCTACGTAATGCAATTTTATATTCGTTGGCATCTTCAAGAGGTCTTTTAACTGCATGCAACACAATGATTGTTTTCTCGTCGTTGGCGGACAAATAAGACGGAATCTCATTTATAATTCAGCAAAAAAAATATGATAGCGAAAAAAATAAGATAGAAAATAACGCAGTAATCTTAAAATTTAAAACAATCATAGTAATAATTCTGGAAATAATCATGGCATTTTTTTATGTTTTTTTTTTAAATTTAAGATCTCGTTAAGGCGATCTCGGGAAAATACACGATTGAGCATAATTTAAAATCTGATCGCGTCCACATGAAACCATAGTAACATGTTCTCACTAAATCTAGTTGATGTTGTCTTAGCCAAACACTTTCGTTGCCGAATTCATCAATAACAATATTAATGTTGCTGATTGGAAAATTTGAAACTGAAAATCTGATCGCGTCTTCGAATTGTTGTTTATCATGAACGAATATCTTTAAGTGGTGATACATTATACGTGTGATCTTAAGATTTCATTTCTGGTAGATTTTTCCCGATGAAAGTCTTCAGATCTTACATGAAAAGTAATTTGTAATTGCTCCTCTGATAAATCAATCATGTTAAAACATTGATCGATAAGTTTAAAATACATTTTTTGATATCCAGGGATTATGACATCTCAAATACTCTAGTTTAACAGGTATTTTCATCGATATGTGTTTTGCAAGTGGTACAACCCTTGGAGCCATTCTAGTAAATAATCCCCGAACAAGATTTCGCAATCAATATTCATAAATTACTTTATAAACTAACAACCGTGAATTTATCACTCTTATTTGTTTTCGTCGTTGATCATGTATAATCATCTTATATATTGCTCGTTTATCTAAAATAATTAATCACTGCGATAATCATCGTTTATTTCATAAACAAGAGATCGATATATGCCAATATCCATAATACCACTTCGAAATACTCGCTGATAGATATCAGTAGCTTCGTTAATTATTTCTGAGAATTATTTATATCTCGTTTACCTTCGATGAGAATTTCCAACCGGGATACATCACTGATGATATTATTAGGACACATACCGAGACCACTTCCTATAGTAAAGTCATCCTTTTTTTTAACAAGACCAAGTTTATCAAGAACATCTTAAGATTAATGAGGATCTTCTTGGGTTTTTTTTCGTCTCCATATGGTTTTCGTCCTTCCTTTGCTTGCATTGTATGATAATTATCTACTATAGATTTTAGTTATTATATACACCCAATCAACCCACTCATCACGAGATATATTTTTATTATATTCGGGTTTTAAAGAAAAGACTAGCTCTTGAATGGTAACATTTAGCAGCTAAGTCACCAAAAGCAGATAAGTCCTTTTTGTTTTATTAGTTGAAATTGTTTAAATGTTTTTATACCATTTTCGGTAAATGTATCCGATAAAGAAATTCCACTTTGAGTTCCACCAACAACAGAAATTCCACTTTGAGTTCCACCAACAACAGAAATTCCACTTTGAGTTCCACCAACAACAGAAATTCCACTTTGAGTTCCACCAACAATACGTTCTTCTTCGACAGGATCAGCAACAACGTGTGGTTCTGATTCAGAAGCAGCTTTTTGTTTAACAATGCACGAATATCCCTTTTTCTTTCTTCGTCGTCGTAGTGTTTCTTGATTTTCTAGCATGTTTATACTGAAAACTACACTGCTAAATGGTAAATGAAAACAAGATTTTATTTGCTTTTATCCGAAACAAATGTGAAAGAAATTTTTGTTATGTCTTGGTAGGTTTCAGATATTGTGGAAATTGACCCAGTGTCTTAGTTCATATCCGTATCATATATTCAAGATATGCTTGCCATATATTGACGCTAGTTGTTTTTTTTATGTATATAACAAAATTATCCATTCCTTAAGACAAAACCAAAAAACAAAAAAGTAAACACAGAATTTGTGTAAAGTGTGCAATGTCATCTTCTTTCTTTGCTCATCTATTTTCCCCTTCACCACAGCGTACCTTTACCTGTTAAATGTATAATTTGTTATCATTTTGAAACATGGATCATTGTTTTATTTGCCTTCAAATTATATACTCCTTGGATGTACCGTTAAATTGCATTACCTCTTATCAGAAGACGATGCATTTAAACCCACAATTCACATTATCAAATAAAGTCTGAATTTATACTGCTATCATATATTTGCTGCTTTGGTCATGGGTGCACGTCTTTGCTTGGAAGAGCGTACGGAAAAATAAAATCGATGTGTGCTGAAATGTATATATATATATATATATATATATATATATATGCATTCTCATCTGGTTTAAATTCTTGATGTTTTTGCTGGGAGAAAGTACTTCTCAAGGTCTGATTTTTCTCTACCAACTGTGTACACATTGTATGTATTTCTGTACAGAGGTGATAACTACTACACTAACCACTAGTTCTGTAATTTAAGTGACACGTTTAGTATTGACACCAGCAATCAAATGCTACCTTAAATTGACATTCAGTATATACAAACCATATTAAATATTTAAGTGAAGGGTCCAAATGAGTGAATTGGTTATGGTAATAACACGTAATTAACACACAAAAACACAACAAGAATACGTGATGTAAGTTAAGCAGTGATGTTAAACCACGTTAAACCATTCTTTCATCATTTTATTATCCTTGAATATCTGACATGAATCTCAATGTTTCAGATAAAAGAACGAGTGACAAGGGAAGGTTTCTGCACCTGTACAAGTGCAGGGGCGACAACTGGAAAATAGCAGACAGTGAAAGCAAAGGAAAAAATATGGATGTTTCAATAAATTTGCCAAGCAGAAAGGACGCTTACATGTAAGCATTATATGACACACAAATCTAATTATATGGAAGTTATGTGAACCAGTTAATAAATGGGTGAATGAGTAATAGAGTATCTACGTGTTTGGTGGTTCTTAATTAGTTAATAATGATAAACAAACATTTCGTAACACTATCTTTTGAAAACTTAACTTATCTGTAATTTGTAATAAACTATAGACAATATTCCAATGTCGCAATTTGAGTAGTATTGCAGGCCTAACGTTTGAGTACTCAATATAGAACCTAACGTTTGAGTACTCAATATAGAAAGTTGCACCTGTTTCGTTTGGTGCAGAAAAAATACCATGTGTTTCATGCGCATGTAAATAACAAATAAAATGCCTTGGCCCATATGGTGTTCTCCACAGATAAATTTGCACCAATTATAGTTGTGCATGGAGATATACAGGTCTGATCATAAGCACCCAGACATTGTAATTTATTGAATTTTGAACATGATAGTGTTTCCATGCAATGTTATGGGAGTTGACTTAGTACCGCGAGTCGTATATGTGACATATACTTTAACAGCAGTTTGTTGTTTCCTTTGTTTCAACGTGTATTCATGTTATCCTTTCGTTGATTGTTGCATATGACGATCATAATAGTGTCATCGTTTCACGGTTTGTATGTGGTTATGGAGACAATATCTATACAAAACACATATGAAAAGGGTTGTATACAATGGACAGGGACAGTAGTCAGCTCAGGTAATGTAACAAAAAGAGAACAGACTCATTAGACTGTTTATGACAAGCATTATGATATATTTATATCACTTAACGTTTGCATATGTTGAATAAGAAAATGTTTTTATCTTGGTTTACTTGTATCCTATTTTAAAATGATTTTTTAATCTTCATCAAGTCACGTGCAAAGTGGTTCACAAATTTTATTGTTAATGTTTTTGTTTTTCCTGGTATCAGATCAGTTACTTTGCTCTGAACTGTAATGAAATTTGTATGATTTTAAGCCAGACGACGTGTATTAAAATAATTTTCAGTTATTTACTCCTTCCTAAGGTCCATGTTTTTGCTGTAACTAGCGGTGTCTGGATCATTTTTAATGCTGCGTACCTCTAGATTGTCTGTTTTCTTCAAAAGTATAAACAAGCCCTTCATCACACACATATACTCACGCACGTACACACATACCCACACACACACTGGGTATCCATCTCCAATAATTGTGTCTAAACTTGTATTTGCTGAGCAGTGACACAATTCCGCTTCAAAATCAAATGCATGCATTTTATACAATGTCCATAGCATATTCTGTGTTGTTATATTAATGACCATTTTTGCAAGAACAGTCTCATCAACTAGACTGTGTGTGTAGCTGGTTGAACTTAGGTCCTACCTACTCCTCAGTAAGTTGTATTATTATATGCTGAGTCACGCTTAATATCAGTTATATCTGTCTTATTTTTGATCATATAATAAACTCTTTGAAATTTGTTCTATGTTCTGCCATGTCTATCGTATTGTTAAATTCATTTATGTGGCAAGCAGCATTTATACCGTTCTGCATCCATTTGTCAAATTAGCAGAGACATTCACCATTAAAATAATAGTTCACAGCCCTTCGTTTCGAATAGGAGTCTGTGAACACCATATCTGCATCGCATTATTTACATAGAAAGTGCTTCTTCCACAACCTATCCTTCGTATTTCTTCATAGAGTTGAAACATTCTTGATGTGCATCTGTGAAAATATTGCACTCTACTGTCACATAAGACCTCTTTTCTCTTCATGTTCCATGATATAAAACATTGACAATCAAGATGTTGGAACTAGTGCTCTCAGAACAAAGTATTCCACATCTTGGTATCTTCCTCAAATGTGCACTAAGCGATGTATGTTTTGTTCACCAGAGATTTTGAAATGAATAGATACAAACAAGATTCATGTCAGAAATGTGGTTTCATATTTAAAACAAAGTCAATTTATAAGAAACCATTGATCTGCATGTAATATTAAGTGATTGCAATGTTTGCTTTTTATTTCCGTTTTTAAAATAAAACTTATGCATTTCATTCAGCTTTATATTGAACAGCGAAAATATTAAATCTGCTTGTTAGGGACAGTAGTCACAATGCTGATTTTGAGCCATTGTATTAAATTTGGATAAGTTTTGGGTAAATGTTGTTATAGATTTATATATTAGACAACTTGATCATGCAATTCAATTATATTACTTAAATTCAATAGGTTAGCTTATGCAGTGATACGTTATATCACTTTCTAAATATTGCAAATGAAAAAATGCTTGCCTTAGTATCGCACAGTTTTCAACTTCCCAAACTAACATCTTAGCTTTTGGCGGCGCAGTTGAACAACATCAATGTTTTAAATATAGGAACTTTGGATTGTATTTTCCAATTTGTGTCCTGTTATCCATATGTAACATACTTCAAAAGACTGTCTTTTGCATTGATGTACATTTTGTTCTCTTGCTGTTGGGAACCTTATCCGGCTTGAAAAAAACTATTCTGTATATTCGATGCTTCCCCATCTTCACGATTATTTACACGAAAAAGTAGCTCTCAGTTATTTTTGTTATTCTGTATAATAAATCGTATGGAACGTTCATCGTTTTAAAACCCTTTTGTTAAGATTTGGGGGTGATGAATCACGTGTTAATAGTTCAAATACTATTTGAATGTCAGCATCTTGATGCTTCATGTGTTTGTGTATTTGTTTTAGGCGCAGAAGGCAATGACTTTTAATCATTTTGACCTATCATGTGGAACCACGTTGTGGTTGGTGTGATTGATATGAATTGGGATGCACATCATGCGTCATATTTCTGTGAGGGTCTGCAAGAATAGATATGCTTCTTTGAATTTTAAAATTATTTAAATCTTGTATTATAGCAGGTGAAATATGAAAAAGTATCATGTAATTTGATATTCTGTGATGTCATACTTGCTAATGTCAGCATGGTTGTGTTTTTGTTTGTGGATCATGCAGAAAAAAATTATTTAAATGACAAGAATAAGTCACTAATTAGTAAAATACAACAGCCACATGCAATACGGAATAAATTTAGCTTCGTACAGTGGTATCACACTCTTACCCTTGTATATACATGGCTAATTCTTTCTTTCAATTATGCTATACTATCAGTGAGATAAAATACATCTTTTGCTAAACCAGTCAAATCAATGTATAGGATATACCTTACTATTCATGCATCAGAACTGTGAACCAATCTAGAAATGAGTGAACACAATTATGTATATACAGGTTTGGTGGTCCATACTTGGTTAGTGATGAAAAGCTAATTTAAGTAAAAACATATGTTGAGAACCTATCCTATCTGTAACTAAAAGAATGAAGACAATGGTATATTGATGCAATTTTAGTATATTTGTACAACCTTGACGGGATAGTACTCCGTAATGAAAGTGTCATCTAATTCATTTGGTGTAGAATGAATAACATATGTTTCATGCACAAATAGATAACAAAATGCTGCGTGCACAAAGGATAGTTGTGCATGGCGAGATATCAATCAGTATCACCCAGAAAGATTAAAATGTTGAATTTTGAATATTATGGTGTGTCCATATGTTTACAATGGGAGTCAAATTAGTACAGTGGTTCCTAAATGTGGATGCTACCCAATCAGGTTTTGAATAATCGTACAGGCAATGCATTTAGTATTCCACTACGAAGCCAACAATTAATCTTTGTCGTGTATTGTGTCACGTCACTTTCACCATGAACAGTGCGACTTTGTGTCATGTACGTTGGAACAATGCATGGGTTTATGCATGTATATAGTTGTACTAATCACCTAATCCCTTATAATTGTTGACGGATATAGCATGTTTGTCTGAAATCAAGTTCGGCATTTGATTTTGAATAATTCGTTAAGATGATAAGTTCACCATGATGATAACCATATGTAGAACCTCTTTATTTTGTATTTGTTTTATTTTTTCAATCCTGCCATCTTCCAACATGCGTAATAGATACCCAAGAATATCGCGGGAAACCTTTAACTGGAACTTTTATCTTTAGCTCGATATTTCTTTCAGTTGCTTATTTATTTATTGATTTAATTATTTTCAGAGTCCTGGAAATAGAAGGACGATTGGATGTTCCAAATGAAGAATATGTCAAAGCAGCGGACGAACTCTACTTTCACAGCAATGCATCAATTGTGCGAATCGTAGCTAAACAAAGGGCAGATAATCCAAATATCCTAATTATTCAGTGTGTAAGACGAGACCAAATTTTTTCGCGCTTGCCTGAGTTGGAAAGACTGGGTTACAGTCTTGGTCCTGACACAAGCAAAGAATTCGCTTTGATAGACGGCCAAGCTATTATTGTGCGGTGCTCTGGAAATATTACCATTACACCGGAGTCAGAGGTAACCCAACTACAATTCAATTGCCAACAAATATCGCAACCATTAGGCACAAATAGCAATTTGTTTATGTATTAAATATATTGTCATGCTATTTATACCAACAATTGGGAGGAATCATATACCGCAATGTAAAAACGACACATTGCCCTTTGACAGTAGTGTTATTTTCCACACGATGCACTTTGACATTAGTGTTGATGTCCACATGTTGTATTTTCTCAGTTGTGCCGATTTCCGGACAATGCACTTACACAATTTCCACAAAATACATACAGATAGTAGTTGTGATATCCAGACAATGCATTTTGACAGTTGATTTCCCAACAATATACTTCGACAATCGTAATGATGTCCACAGAATGTACTTGACAATAATAATGATTTCCATGCAATTCAAATTGACAACAATGTTGTTTTCAGGAACAAATCTATACTTTCTCAAGCATAGATAGCAGTTAATCTAAATCGTTGAAATTGCTTGCTTTCCCTGTAGAATTTACAAGGTCAGATATAGGTGAGAATGATTTACATAATGTTGAACACGACATGCTCCAGGTTATGAAATAAAATTATTTCATATTTCCCTTTTATGTTTGATTACAGAAAACAACAAACTATTGTCATATTAATATTATGTAGTAAAATCAAGGAATAGAGCTTTGAGTATTTTGAAATATTTTGTTTTATATACAAGTTAAATTATCAAAATTATTAAAATCAATCACATGCATTACATATTTCATTATACGATACATTGGGCATGTGCACACGTTTTGCAACCTTCACAGTAAATGTATTTATTTAAATATAAATGAATGACATGTGATTAGTTTGTTTTATTCAGGTAAAGATAATTTTTCACGCTTACATGGACACTGCCAAGGCAGAGGTAAATATCCAGCCCATAGATGAATACAAACAGAAAGAATTCGAGGAATACGTTGGGTATCTACAATTTGAAGTTCTCAAGGACAACAGAGAAGGAGCCCTCTATATCAAAGCCTCAGGAAACCTTCCAATTAAACTACCTAAGGTACAACTATTAACTATTTGGTCCATACCAGTCTTATTTCTTGGTAAAATATCAACCAAATATTTGATCTATTTCTGCACGAATGGTCACTCATTTTATAACATTGTATTACGTTTAAATCTGTTGAATATAATTATCAATAATAATTGTATATAGTGTATCGAAACAGACTGACTAAATGTAATAATTTAATGTTTTCAGAAAGCCATAGAACGATTAAGAACAGAGAGAGCCCGCATTCGATTTCCTCACTATCGTAAGTATGCATTTAGTTTATTGGACACAGCTAAAATTACAATTGTTCGTCAGCTGTTTTGGTTGCCATCTTAAAATTCCTCCGTAGAATTTTGACGATAACAACAATTAATATATCAGCATTGGATTTGTGATTATAGTCGCAAAAATGTACGTTTTATGCTTACAATTCTATCAAATATTTATATTTGTATTACTTTTCTACTAAACAAACCGGACAGAAAGCCGTTCCGAAACCTTGGGTATTATCATAAGTTGCATAGTTTGTGATAATAAGTGCAATTAAAGTACGCTTAAAGATGTCCTTTGCTCGCAAATTAAATGTGGTTACCTTGAAAGAGAAGGAGATAAATGTAATACAAAGATAAATTTCTGTACGAAAATGTAAACGTCGAATATAACGTGAACTACAATACTACATTGTAGTAACTACACTGGCAAAATTCCTCGCAATGAAGTTGACGACCCAAGCAAAAGATGACACCTGGCTACAAGTAATATTCAGGTATCGTTGTTTCCATATGTAGTGACAACATCTGTAGAGGTTTGTCTTTTTTGAAAGCAACACTGTAATAACTCTTGTAAACCTCTACTTGACGTATTTTACGTAAACGTCCCTGATAAATAATTAAAGTTCTTCTATTACAGTTTGACCGTGCTAATGAGTAGAAATTGGTCTTTCTGCAAAATAGTATGATAGCAGTATGAGGTAATTTCGTAACAAGCAATATCATTTGAAGAAGCTGTGCCATTCGGCGCAGACGAATAGAGCTGGCACTCATTAACGTTTAGCTATTAGCATAATATTTAACATTTTCTAACGAGCATTACTATGCTGGGAGACCTCAAAGAAGAGAAATTAAATAATTGTATTCGTTAATACACATTCATTCACTAATTGTAGTATTGTTATTTATTTCATTAGCATCTTATCGGACTATATACTGATACTTCTTCCCAGTCTAGGTTCCAGCAGAGAGATGGACAACATCAGGCGCAGGGCGACCACTCGATGTGAAACACCCAACAATGCATGTGAAATATGTGAGATAATCCTGCAAGACTGGATGAAATCAAAACCTTTTCAGGAAGACAAGGTAACATGACCCTTTGTTTTCTACGTTAAAATTACAAAATGTGCCTTCAGCCGAATCCGAAAATTCTGCAAAACATTTCAAAGTTGGACACTGACGAATTACAAAAGCACCAAAATGATAATATGGCTACAATTCATCTAAACCGTATAAGACCTACTTATGAGACAGCTTCCGTGCTAGAGGGTCAGCAAATCAAACTTAGTGTTATGACTGGTTGGTCTTATGTCATAATCATTAGGCTGGGTGGGACAAGGTACATTATGTCTACAGCATAAATCCAGAGTGCTAGACACCACCATAAACTGTCATATTGCATCATCGTAGCGATAGACCTGAAACAGTTTGTAAGCTATGTTAAAAATCCGAATCGCACATACGCACAAACACATGAAAATGCAAATATCTTTCTTGATAACAATGGAGTTTAAGAATTTAGTCAGCAGTGTGGGATACCACAGACTACAAATGAAGAAGTTTACAGTTTGTATCATAGTCGATGACCAGGGGATTCAGATATTGATTTTTTCTACTCAGATTAATTATTAGAATAAGGTGCAATAAAGTGGTTAGGTATTCAGTGTTTGTCAAAATGTACTTCCAATCCAATTGAAAATGTTAGAAAAAATATAAATGGTTGTTTGTGTCATGGTGGGCATGCGCCCATCTCGTTCTAAGCAAATGAATGTTGGCGTCATTGTGGTTATCGTTTTCCTTGGTATGGCTGCTGTTCATCCAGCGGAACGTTTTCATGCTGAAAACAAATGGATGGCTGCATCGTAGGTACTGTAGGATAAGCTGACAAGTTTTTAGAATGTGTGTGTATGTAACGGCAGGGAGGTGACTCAAGACTATCTAAATCGGAATCAAGCGGTTTACGACTTAGATGGAACATGTATACATTTAGTTTATATCTTTAATTTGGAATCTATATTTTGCATATATTAAAGGAAAATAAATTCAATAGGTCAGCCTGCCAAAAATGGACGCCAATTGTTAGTATAGTGGAAGACAATGAATACTTACTCTCAATAGCAACAAATAGCCAACATAATTTCCTACCTATATCAGATACATATAAAACGAGGTGTCTTTGTGTTCTGAAAATCAGTGCATTTTGCTAAGAGATAGATTAGAATCTGGAATATATATATATATATATATATATATATATATATATATATATATATATATATGCCAAGGAATGCTAATTCGTGACTTAATTGTTCTAAAGCATATTAAGAGTTGTCCATGTCCACATTAACTTTAGCAATGTCACAAATAAGTTATCTATGTTATGTTTGTAAGAAATGACTTACACAGTATTGTATATACAGATCAAGCCAATATTCCGGGCTCTTCAAGATTGCCATTGGATGTCTCTGTCTGAAGAGTGTGAGAAATTTGTTCATATCCACAAGAGTAAGTCCTGTGTAGAAGCAGTGTAAATATTTCATTCCAACATGAATAAGTCCTGTGTTGAAGTATATTTAAATCTCTCTTTATACACATTAGTAAGTCTTGTGTTGAAGCAGATTTAATTGTATCCATTTCAACATGAGTAAGTCCTGTGTTGAAGCAGATTGCAATATATACATATCGATATGAATAAGTCCTGAATAGAAAAGTACATTTAAATTTATCCATATTCACTAGTAGATAAATCATGCCATTCAATTTTAAGAAACATGGGCATGATTCCGTATGTTCCTAACATAAAATGATCCATGCATACTATATCTTTATGATCAAGTAACTAAAACAAATAGTGATATTACAACAATGTATTTTGCAGTCTAATGTATAACCTAGTAATGTATCTTGTAAAATGACAAAAGGAAAGCATACATACACAAACAAAACAACACATTAAAAGCGAAAACGATGTGAGCAACTTACAAGAACTGTATCATTAAACACAATATCAAATTACTTGTCGAAACTCTCAATTATGGTATGCAATGTCGTACATGCATACATACATATATATATATATATATATATATATATATATATATATATATATATATATATATATATATATATTGTTACGTGCTTAGGCTCGAATAAGCAGCAACACAGAAAAAGTGAAAACTAACAAGCTTGTACAACTTTAACAATGATTTATTTAGTACAATTATTTTCATAAAATAAATAAACTTACAGTTTTAGAGAATCAAATCCAACATTAATCCAATATAGAATTCACAAAAATAATCCACTAATGGAATTGTAACAGTCCTGATAAATAAATGTTCTAATAGTTCCAGGTTCGAATCTTGACGATGTAATCCAAAATGGCTGACAATGTCACGTGATGCAGTTCTTGTTTAATTTGTCATCCACATGAATTATGAGAACATGTTTTTTCCTCCAAATAGATAATACATCCTCTTTCTTCAATGAATTGACATAAAGTCCAGAACAAGATAACACTCAAAAATGAAATACACAACTTAATAATAATACAGCCCAAACATCTACTAATGTTAGCTTCCAAAACACAGCTATATATATGTAATTCCCTCGTAAACAAAAAGGAATCATGTGATTCTGGAAGGTCATAGAAAGAAGCTACCTTCTCCAAGTCACGTACTGAAAGAATGAACCAGAAGAAAAATCAGCCACTAATTACTAAAAATAAAAAGTTGTCCTTGAAATTAACCAATAGTTTTAGATGCTTGTTGACAATATCTAAAGCAGGGTGAGATAAAGAGGTAACTAAGCCAAGGTCAGCCTGTTTACAACTAGAATCTAGGTCAACCTGAATTTTCGAGAAAAAAATCTCCCAATTAATGAATATATATCAAACCCTAAATGACAAATTTGGATTTAACAATAAAAAATAAATAAATTAAATCCAATAGCCGTAACACCTTCCCCCATAAAATAAAAAAGAAAGGTTTATGATAAAACTTTCTTTTTATCACAAACCAATTTACATCTGATGTTAAAAGAACTAGTATAAATTACACAATATAATAAATTGTTATACACAGGAAAAACGTCTGCAATTATATTATCAAGAAATAGCCTCAACCTTTTAACTTGTCCATGTCCCACAAAATGTCCTAGGAAAGGCACACTAGCAAAGCAGAACTCACTTTTGACAAATTAATTGTCAAACATACATTAGTAAGTCTGTCAAAGAATTTTCAAAGTGTTGCTAGATGTTCTCTCCAGGTGTCGCTGTAGATGATGACGTCAAAATTTTCTAGACCAGAGATGATCATTTTTATAAGACGTTGAATTGGACTTTATATTGGTAGAGTTCATTTGGAGCCACAATGTTAAGTTTTCCTTTGCTCTTTCCATAGTGGAATCTGCCAAAATCCTTTCAGAAGGTCAAATTTTAGTGACATACTTGGCATTCCCAATTTATCAATAGTCAATTCTTGGTAATGGGAATGAATCTGTTTTTGTCACTCTGTTCACCTTCCTTTAATCAGTGCACATACGGAAAGTTTTGTCTGGTTTTGAAACAAGTATGCATGGTGAACTCCAATCACTTTTACTGGGCTTGATAAAATCATTCTCCAGCAAATAATGAATTTCCTTTTCCAAGTATTCCTGTTCGAGTGGACTCGTCCAGAATGGATGCTGTTTGGAATTTTCAATTTCAACGTCATGAAAATTTTTGTTTATCCTTGTAAAAATATCTGGACATAAGTGCTCATATAATAATAACTTTCAGTTCATTTCTTTCTTGCACTTGCAACTGTGAAAGTTTCTGGTCTAGATTTGTTTATAATTTCTGAATTCCAACAATTCGTCGCTCCAATGTCAGTAGAATCCGACGATATTTCTTCACTAAGTGCGACAGGCACAACTAAATTAATTACATATTTAACATGGCTATCTCTTTCAATATACTGGTACTCCTATAATTAATTTAGATCCCAGGAGCACTAATACTATAATTTAACTAATTCATTTTCTTCTTAACTTTGTAAGGGCCGTAATATCTAATTTGAAGTAAAGTAAGAAGAATGAACAAGAGAAACACACCTCCATTATCAGACTCAAAAGTTCTCTCCCTTGTAGTTTTTTCAAACCATAGTTTCATTTTTAACTTTAATTGATTACTTGACTTGGTATTGGATAAGGAATCTACACAATCTACCATAATTCTACTGAATGTTTCATCAAACGTAGGAATAAGATGCAGATGAGCCTTAAGTATCTTCTGATTGGGATTTCCTACCATTTGACAAGTATGACAAAATCTACAGTATTTGGCAACATCATTTTTGATTTTTGGCCAATAGAAGTGAGTCAAGATCCTGTGATACATTTTATTAATCCCTAAATGACCAACCAAAGGAGTTTCATGGGCCAGATTAAGTATTTCCTGTCTGTAAGGTTTTGGAACTACTATTTGATAGTTCACTGACCACTCATCACCAACAGGTATCTCGGAAGGTCTCCATTTTCTCATAAGAATTCCATTTTTAATAACATAACAGACAGGAACTACAGTGACTTCAGTCTCATTTATGACCCTTTGAAACAAACAGGAGATCTCAGGATCTTTTTCCTGTTCAACGACAAGTGACTGTCGTTCATCACCCTGATTAAGAGAATGAGTTGTTAAAAAAGAATCACTATGATCAATACCTTCTGATTGATCTAAACCAAAGATAAAAGTGACCTCATCAAAAACCTGACCTATACAAGGGTCAGTTGAAGGAATGCTGGCTTCTGTAACATCATTCTCAAAATCATCACCCTGATTAGAATAAAGAGAATGAGTTGTCAAAAAAGGATCACTATGATCAATACCTTCTGATTGATCTAAACCATGAGTAAAAGTGACCTCATCAAAAACCTGACCTTTACAAGCGTCAGTTAAAGGAATACTGGCTTTTTCAACATAAGCCTGACCCACGCAGATGTCAGATAAGGGAATACTGGCCTCAATAACATAAACCTGACCCATGCATATGTCAACAAAGGGAATACTGCCCTTTTCAACTTCATTCTCAAGAGCTTTCTTTACCATAGCTCTAGTAACCGTACAAGCTTGAAGTATATCAGGGATTTCTTTTTCAATTGGATCGACTTTCAGATCCAAATTAGGCTTGTCAGTTACAAGTGGATTAATCACAACTTTGTCCCCAGCTAAGTCGTTGCCTAGCAATAAATCTATTCCCTCAACAGGTAAAACCGAGACCGTTCCGATTGTCACAGGTCCTGATACTAAGTCTGATGACAAATTTACACAATGGAGAGGAACATTAACAACGCCGCACTCTACTCCCTGAATAAGAACACTTTCATTAGAAGAAGACTTCTCAGAAAAAGGCAAAATATCTGACAATAAAAGACTCTGAGACGCTCCTGTGTCCCTTAAAATTTTAATAGGGGTGGGATTGGCTGAATCACCCAAGAGTGATATAGAACCCTTCGATATGAATGGTTCATAATTCTCCATATCAAAATCAGACTGGGATTTATTAGTCCCAACAATTGTATTGCTTTCAATAAATGACTGTGACCTTGACCTCTTGGAAATAAGAGCATTTGGAACAGGTCTATCTTGATTCTGATGCCAATTTTTCAATTTGTAGCAATCAGAAATAACGTGTCCTTTTTTTCTTGCAAAAGTTACACGTCGGAAAAGACAAGGATTCAGAACCAAACTTCTCTGAAATCTGATTTTTGAAAGTTGTGTTAGTTTGAGTTTTAGAAGGGCTTGAATTAGGCGGAAATACTTTTCTGCCATTAAATTGTTGAGTAGAAGTCTTGTTAACAAAAGGAACTTTATGTGTCAAAGAATATTCGTCTGCAGCTCGAGCAGCATTTTCCAAGGTTTCAATCTGATGCTCCTCAAGATAAGTTTTAACATCACTATGAACACAGTTTTTGAACTCTTCAATTAATATAATTTGCTTGAGATTTTGATAATCTTGATCGAATTTCTTGGCTAAACACCATCTATCAAACAACTGCTCTTTTTGTCTAGCAAATTCGACATGAGTTTGTCCAGCTTCTTTTCTATAATTTCTGAATTTTTGTCGATAAGCTTCAGGAACTAACTCGTAACCTTTTAAAATGAATACTTTAACTACGTCATAATCACTGCTTTGCTGAACAGACAGTGAAGTGTAAATCTCACTAGCCTTACCAGTAATTACACATTGTAGTAACTGAGTCCAATTCTCTCTATGCCACTTTAAATTTTCTGCAACTTTTTCAAAAAGAATAAAATATTTGTCTACTTCTTTTTCTTTGAAAGGGGGCACTAATCTAATATTCCTTGCTAAATCAAAATTTTGATTTGAAGTATGATGGTGATTCTCACTTGCCAGCTCTAATTCTTTCATTTTACACTGATATTCCCTTTCTTCCTTCTCTCTCTCTCGTTCAATTTGTTTTTCTTGTAACCTTTCCTGTCTCTCTCTCCTCTTTTTCAAATTGTAATTGTCTTTCTTTCTCCTCTTTTTCAAATTGTAATTGTTTTTCTTTCTCCCTTTCTTGTCTCTCTCTCCTCTTTTTCAGATTGTAATTGTCTTTCTTTCTCCCTTTCATATCTCTCTCTCTCTCTTTTATTTTTCAGATTGTAATTGTCTCTCTTTCTCCTCTCTCTCTCTATCAATCCGCATCTGCTCTTTTTGTAATTCAATTTGCTTTTCTTTCTCCTCTTTTTCACATTGTAACTGCTTTTCTTTCTCCCTTTCTTGAAATAGCAGCTTCTTCAACTCTAATTCCATCTTGAATTTTAATTCTAATTCCTTCAGTTTAATGTCAGAGTCTGGTGTAGACTTACTGACTGGAATCAAAGCACTTTGTTCCAAATCATCCTGTTCTACCAAATATTGAACCAAAATTTGTTTAATATCTTGTTTCGTTAAAGAAGCATTCACTTCAGAAAGAACATATTTTCTGGCAAGTTGAATCAATTCGTCTTTTTTGAAAAGACCTAACTGCTCCTGGGTAGGATTAGAAAGAAATATTTCTACCTTAGATGCCATTTTGATACAAGCGTGTCAGTCTCACTAAAGATTTAAAATTTTCAAAAACTAGGGGAAATTCAAATTTAAATTCAAATTTATTTCAATCCCAAGACGAGATCCCAATTTATATGTTACGTGCTTAGGCTTGAATAAGCAGCAACACAGAAAGATTGAAAACTAATAAGCTTCTATAACTTTAACAATGATTTATTTAGTACAATTATTTTCATAAAATAAATAAACTTACAGTTTTAGAGAATCAAATCCAACATTAATCCAATATAGAATTCACAAAAATAGTCCACTAATGGAATTGTAAGAGTCCTGATAAATAAATGTTCTAATAGTTCCAGGTTCGAATCTTGACGATGTAATCCAAAATGGCTGACAATATCACGTGATGCAGTTCTTGTTTAATTTATCATCCACATGAATTATAAGCACAAGTTTTCTCCTCCAAATAGATAATACATCCTCTTTCTTCAATGAATTGACATAAATTCCAGAACAAGATAACACTCAAACATGAAATACACAACTTAATAATAATAAAGCCCAAACATCTACTAATGTTAGCTTCCAAAACACAGCTATATATATGTAATTCCCTCGTAAACAAAAAGGAATCATGTGATTCTGGAAGGGCATAGAAAGAAGCTACCTTCTTCAAGTCACTTACTGAAAGAATGAACCATAATAAAAATCAGGCACTAATTACTAAAAAAAAAAAAGTTCGGTCCTTGAAATTAACCAATAGTTTTAGATGCTTGTTGACAATATTTAAAGCAGGGTGAGATAAAGAGGTAACCAAGCCAAGGTCAGCCTGTTTACAACTAGAATCTAGGTCAACCTGAATTTTCTAGAAAAAATCTCCCAATTAATGAATAAATATCAAACCCTAAATGACAAATTTGGATTTAACAATAAAAAATAAATAAATTAAATCCAATCGCCGTAACAATTTATATATATATATATATATATATATATATATATATATATATATATATATATATATATATGGGCAGAAAAGTTTCAAAGTCTAATGTTTATATTATGTATTTTTTTAACTACATTAATTTAGTTGAACAACTGTACTTAATGTTACTTTCTGTATCTTCTCTTAAGAGTATTTGTCAGACGAGTGCATGTCTGAAATGGCGAAGAAAATAGCGAAAGATTGGTCTTCGCTAGCTTGGAAACTGGGACTCTCTGAAGAAGACATTACATCATGCAAGAGCGGAAGCGATGGCTCAAATGAGGAGGATGCGTTTATGATGTTATGTAAATGGCGTTTGTCCGAGGCAGTCATTAAGAGCGGGTTGGACGTTTTCAAGGAGCTCCTTGGAGTCTTAGAGACCGTGCAGAATTTCAACGATCTGAAGGAATATGTCAGGCATACATTGAATCTGATCAGTAAAGATTAACTGTGTTTAGAATTGTGATGCGTACGCATGCTGATATGTAATTCAGGATTGTAAATACAAAACATTGTACCATTTTATGTAGTTTGAATATATTGTAATGAATCATGCGTTTATGTTCCTGCATGGATGACCACCATATATTAATCATGGAGATGTATGTATAGCATAGTTTCATTGTTCGGACATTTTGTAAATTAGCCACTCATCTGAATTATTGAGCACACTGGCGCCATTTCATGACTTCTGAACGCAAAAATAAGGAAGTCTTCTGTAATGGTTCATTGGAGAAAACAAAAATAACTTATTCACCATGTTAACCGGCAAAGATAATATACCGGTTTTGTTTTGTTTATATATATTTATGAACAATCCCCATTTTTGCAACGAGTTTCGAAATATTGTATCGCTTTTATCGTACTCGTTTACATTATATATTTGTTTGTTCCCATAATATATTCCTGATCAGCTCTGATACAAAATATATATAAAACATAGGACATAAGACTCTGTGGAATATAAATAATGTACTTTGTCTTGATTTAGTACAACAAAACAAATTATTCGATTAGTGTGTGAACAATTTTGAATTTCACACAGTTTTGTTTTTACTTTTTTTTCACGAGGAATACAATATAAGAAAATTTTGAAATGTATTTTAGTTGATTCAAGATATATAAATAAACTGTGTATGCGTACCTTCTATTTTTGTTATAAAGATAGCTAAGTAAATTACAAACTGATGTGAAATGCATTGGAAAACATGCTTCTTAATGCATATCATTGATTCAAGAAAAGGCAATGCTATTCGATTACATGTATAATCTTTCAATACGTCGGTCTTTGTGTATGTATGAATGTTATCCAATAATAGTAGCGACTTTTTTTCTAAATTCGGTACAGCAAGAACGAAGACGCCTATACGCAAGCATTTTGAACATAGCTTGTTGTTTTATTTTCGCATTTTATTAACACCGCGATCACTTATATAGCACCTCTGCGTCTATTACAAACAAGACAGGTCAGCATCGTATTTTATCGTGTATGACCAAGAATGCTATATTTTCTGTCTTTGGTCAATTGGCGCGGATTTTTGACTTTAGACCAGGACAATATCATTATACAAATAAAACTCGCACAGTGATTATTCAGCTTTTGCTTCAGCGTCATTATAAATTCAGCATGAATATCAAAGTCACGATTATTTATTTTTGTGGTCACTTTGTTTATAACCAGCGAGTTTGTTTCTTATAATATCATCGCTGATAATTTGTTGCTGTTGTCATTATAATTTTTTTTTAAAAACTCGCAAGTTGATCAATTCTTCTAAATCGTGAAACTGCGACATAAACTAAATTCGAACACTCGATGCGATCATCTATGATCCAAACAATTGCATCAGTGATGATTAACTCCTAAGATCAATGTATCGTCATTTCGTATCCTACCGCCCAAGGAGATATGTCAGTGCGCAAATGCATCTTCGAAAACATCAATATTGACCAAAACAATATCATTTAAATCAAAATTATGTTACTCAGTCTGTTCTGAAATATCAACGTCAATATTCTGTCTTTGTGTATCGGCTGATCGATAACATTACGGCAATGGTAGCGTTGTAAACTTTTCTTTAAGTAATTAACATAACTGCTGTTCAAGTGTGTCTCTATCTTTCTACATGCCACTATCACATCGTTTGGTCTCCCCGTTTCCCAAAAGTCATTTATTTTTGTCTGGAATTATTTCACGCGATATTGCATGTTGACTTTTATCGGAATGTACTCTGATTAATTTATTGAACTCGCTTAATTCTGGATCGAGTGCTCTATGATATTCAGTTATGCCCTCAATATAATCTACATATTGCTTTAGCCAATCATTGGAAGACAAACCAACAATTGGCGGTTGTTGACCATGACTGCCACTCATTAACATGGCTGTATTTTTCAATAACAACCAATCAATAAACATTTTAAATATATCGAGTAACACGGTGGATATCACATGCCAAATAATGATCTTTGGAATATATGTCGCACCCATTCGATCAGGAGTCAATGCGTCACCCTTATACTAAAGGAAACTGTGATAAGTGCAAGAAAGAACTCCTCATTGTTTAATCTCTCTGGCAGTTCGGGATGTAGGTGTTAACACAACTAAATCTGACTTCCCCCGAAATAATTTGATAACATGAGTCGTCTTCCTAGACCGGGCAAATCCGTTTAAGTAAATGGTCTTATGTCTACATATTGGATCGGAAAACGAAGATGTCCTCGATAATTCCGAGATTTGTTTATTTTTCCGGTACGTATCTTCAATGTGACATCTGCGGATTTGGAATAATCATGTAACATGTATTTTTGTATTCTCCATGATACCCATGGCGCATCAAAACTTGTAAAGAAGGCCACTTCTTCTATATAGTTGCTATCGATATCAAATGTATCCGTGGCGATTCTAACTGCGATGTCAGGGAATATATTTAACATCAATAGCAGGTTTATATAAACATAAGCCAACTTAGATGATCTTAGATGATAAGACTTGGCATCGATGTAACTAACAATTGTACCAAACTGTGTTCGATCAGACAAGAAGGCATTTTCACCATTGACAAATATGTTTCACTGTTGGATCTGGGATTATAAAATCGTATTAGCGTCATCCAGAATTAGTCGTGTATAATGTCGTTTGTTCATATGTACCTCCTACAGATTACTATTCCACTGAAATTCGTTTTTACCACTGACTTCACACCTGCTCTCAAACATCTCCTAAGATCGTTTAACAATATAGTCTTTGGCGAAATCAGGAAAATTGTCCTTGTAATCGTTAATAATTTTATTAAGACTATTATCATCAGGTTGTGGTAACCAATCCTCAGTCTGTTTTTATATGACAATCAGCGATATCAGTATTTTACAATCAATCATATATTGTAATAACATTATTGGTGCCCAGTTTCTTTCTTCAGATAAATGTCTACCAAACTAAACACAAAAAATCGAATGGAATTACACGAGTGAATCCGGTTAGATAAAAGTCGGGTAGAGATCCAATTATCCTATTCGTGTGATCTCTTGCGTGGAATATAAAATCGGTTTAAATACCCAACACACTCTCCATAACCGAGAAAAGTTCCCTTATAACATGCAAACATATCAAACGAAGTAACATTTTTAGAATCTTATTTGGTATTTCATAATACGCTGTATCCGTATTTGACACAACCAGCTTAAACATCGTCGAGAAAATCAAATTGTATTGGCTTCCACGCATTTCCCTCTTTGGCAATGAACTGCAACTGACGGAATGTAAAACAGTTTGTCAGTAATTGTTAAGTATTATCCATTGAAAATTTCTCAGCGAGTATTCTCATCCTTTCATGAAGAGATTCTGGACGGTATATATCACCATTAGGTATTACAAAATGATCACATTTACCTAATTCATCTTCAAAACAATGAAATAAATACACCGATACATAATCGCTTTTACTTAACTCGTCAATAAATCAAACATAATTCGACCACGGTTGTCCTTGAAATATCTTACAATCCGATATCGTGGAAATATTCTTACTGCTCTAGTGCAAGCGTGAGCATTATGGTCAATGCTATTTATTGGAGAATCGTTTTATTTTACATTTAGATTCATATAATACTTCACCTGTTATCGTTGCTACGGTTATTCGGAATCTTAATGGTTTTTTTCTAGCTCCGCCACGTCTTTTATTGTTAAATCGGTATCCGTAACCGATTCAGCCCATTCGTTATATTTTTACGTCTTATATCTGATAGACCGTTTACCTCCTCATCGAAGCAATTCATTCTTGATAGTTTCATCGGTTATAGATAATCAATACTAGGTTTTTCATTTATTAGATAAATTCCATAAATAACGGAGGTCACAGGATAAGATCACTCATAATACGGTTTGTCAATCCCGTCACATATTCCTGGTCTGGAAAGTTGACTCACATTGAAGGGTCTTTATTAGCGAGGACAGGGTAGTTTAATAATACGAATGATCCAATATCTTCTAGTATAACTCATTTCACTCTGACAAAATACTTTAGATTCTCTAGATACGCGATTATACTCGCTGCTCGTGTATCGTTGATTGTAGAAGTAGCCCTATTATCGATTCGAACTTTTGACAAGGTGTAAGATGCGAAATCTTTCTTAAATTCGTTCTTAGCATCATACAAGTTATTAATCCAGCTTTTATTCTCCGCTTGATGTGTTATTGGTAAGTCGATATAGATTATACCGAGACAAAATTTCGAAGTTTTCGCTGGTTTGATTTTAGATAATCTCTCAAATTCTTCCATACTATAACTAAGACAAGTATATAAATAAAATATATTATATATAATGAATCATTGTAAATGGCTGATGATATAATCTGCAATTCCTTGTACCAAATCATTCAGAAAGGATTTATGCGGATATCATTCACAGAGTGTGCGAAGAGGATGCTTAGGTCCGAAACCTTGTATACGATGCTGATTTGGAGTTTTAGAGAAAACACAATTGTGTCTCCAATATGCCAGTAAGTGATAAACAGAGCTTAAATGGTACTAAAATTCTGAAAAAAATAACGACCTTGGCTCTGTCCCTGGCAAAATCAATGATAAAGATATACGAACATCAGAATAATTTATTACTAGATTATTTACTAATAATAATAATTAAAACAAATAATGATTTAAACAAATAAAAATATATATTTATATAAAAAGCCAAGAAAGTTTAAAGCATCCCACGATCTAGAGCTGTGAAGCATTTCGTGACGGTGTAATCAGACAATATAGGTTGAAAAAGCCAGTTGCTGCTGTCAGTAAAACTGGTCGTCTCAGATTTAATGTTGGATCGTCATATGATGTATATAACATATAAATCCTAAGTGGCCTTGTGATTGACCAAATTAACAGTATTAAAAAGGGATAATCATAATCTAAACTCAAGCTATCTCACAAAGTCAGAATGCTGCACTTGGTTTAACCGGTTGTTGTAAGTATGTTGGAAAAAGACCTCTTAGATCTGTGAATTCCGAGACTGGCACAGAATTAATATATGAATCGATAAATGCAGCCGGCAAATATTTTGATATTAACCGACACGGGGTACCAAATTATCGAAGAGAGATACATCCACCGCAGATGTTTAAGAAACTGATAGGGTTGCCTCCCGTGACTTCACCGATTGCAAATTTATAAGTAATATTCCGGTATAGTAGAAAATTTCAATTATTTTTGGCAATCCAAAACTACCTATGCGTTTTAAGGGTTTCTTACACTATATAATACTTTAAGTTTCGGTGATAATTATGCTTTCGAATCCCATAGCAGGCATATTGTCGACGGTTACGTAATAACGGTTTTCCGAATATTTGGGGAGCCAGCCCGAAGGCGTTTAATGCACATCGTCCGTCACATTCGAATGACGTGGTTGGTGCAGATTGTGCACCTACCCCGGGAGTTGAAAGGGGGTGGGGGTGTGGCATGAAATTGAAATGCATAGACAGTCTTCTGAATATTCTAACAAACGTTTCGATACGAAAGTTCACTGGAGGTATGTTCTTGAGCGCCCAAAAATAAAGAGTATCGTGGCGGCAAAATCTCTATGTCACACTGAGGAAAACCACAGAGCATTTAGGAAGAAAGTCGGCCAAAATAAAATGTCAAATGGTCAAAAACACAAAATTCCCAAGGACACAAACGTTTCAAGGGCCCAAAGATAGGGAAAAAATAATAGGTACCATCTGAATGACACAAAGCCAAATAAAGTGACCCAGTTAATAATAACCGCTCATCAGGCTACTGTTTATTTTTATCTAAATATATATGTATTATTTAATAAACTATGAAAATATCAATGATCAAAGTCACGAATTTTTCCATTAATATGCTCGATATCGTCCACAATTTGATTTACAAGCTGATATGTTTTGATATTCTGTTGTTTTAGGTGATCAAAATTATACTGGGCATTACTCGCAAAAATATTATTTAACTTGTCAAATTTGCGTGTTAGTTCAAAAGTTATTGTGTCTGAATGAAACTTTATAGACTCCTGTTGGAGAAGCTGGCTATCTGGTGTGTCGTGCTCAAAAAACGTATAAAAAATCTTAATGAATTTTCCTATTCAATAAAATAACTCATGAGAAAGTGTTTTAAGGTACTCTGGTTCTATGATATTTTTTTCACATCTGTGGTAAATGCATTCCGGATGAGGTCTGATATTGGTAGAGGCGCCTGAGGAGGATTTTCAGACCATCATATCACTGTTCTGATCGATGACTGATACACATTAGCTACATAATCAGCAGAATGTATCTCTATCGCAGCTGACAGGATGGTTCGTGAATCCTTAGAGCTATTTGTGATTATTTTCATGTTAAGAATTTTATTATGCGCTGAAATTCATTATTAATATCCCCGACATCATAACTTTCCTTTGAAATAGTTACAACTTCTCAATCAGGGGTTGCATCTGGTTTCTTGTGATTTGCAAATACCAGTTAATTATTCGGACCGGGTATTTGGCAAAAAATAGTATACTCGCAATTGGGCAAGCCCTATTTTTTTGTACTGGAATCGCAGTTATGAAATGCACGCTGAATTCAAGGTTGGATGAGGTTCTGTAGTTTATTGTTGTTATTGCCGGTCTTGTCTTTACGGCTATCTGTTGCAGCAGTTACAGAGATATTATAATTTTCATTCTCTTTGAAATTGTTGTTTGCCATCTAGGAACCGTAAATCTAAATCATCGTTGAGAACTCATCATATAACATTTCATCGTTAAGGCTCTTTGATAGCAATGATGATAATTGGGAATATGCAGTCGTCGCGGTATGTAATTTCATTACATACTCGTTTAATATATCGATATTTGCTTCTGCAAATATATTTGCAACACCGGCAATTGTTGTTGTCCCTGAAATACATATTTATAACACCGCTAGGGTACTCAATAATGGAGTTATGGTTGATAGCAACAAACTAGTTCTAGCAATAATAGATCAAACTATACCACATTTGACAAAGCAACTACAATATTATTTTATTTTTATTGTATACACGTCAATGAAATGCTTTAGTTTAGTTTTTTATTGTAGTACTTGATCGTATCTATGATGTTGGGCGTTCGTTATACTATTTACTTAAATCAATTGCAAATTATACATACCATGTATTAAAAAACCTTTTTTGTAATTAGTATTAACATCTCTTATAATATCAAAATCACCAGGCGGTCCAACATATCCAACTGGTTGTACAACAATTGCAGTAGTTTGTGCTGTCTGTATTTTGATATACTGAACATTATCAGCGTGATCAGTAATATACTTAGCAAACATCATTGATGGACCAGCTCATCTTGTATATTCATCAGAATATTTCGCTAGATCCACTAATTTTTCTGGCGACATCGACATCCTTCTGGATAATTCAATCTCTCTTCTATCAATCATATATGTAGCGCTACTAAACCATGTCATAATACCGTTGTTGGCAAAACGAACTCGCAAATTTGCTGTACATGGTATATTATCTGCAACATTTGTTACAAATTCTCCTTATACTTCAAAAATTGTTTTAGAAGGTAGAGCGTATATACTTGTATCCTGAACTTGAAGTTCGATTCTTGATCGACCATTTGGTGGTTTCGCGTTATAAAAATAATACTGATAATATCGTATAGTTTCATCTTTGAGAACCATTGCGTCTATTTCAAATGCTTAGCTGGGTGAAGATTTGAACATATTTTTATATATTTCTCGATCTAAATCGCGATCTCAAACCACTTCTTGCTATTGAATTTGCAGAAATATTTCCTTGTACTTCATCAGATCCTTGAATTATCAAGGCAGATAGTTTTTGATCTCCGGCTTGGTTTATGTTTTTTTCTGACTTTATCGGGCATAATGTCCGTGGATGTAAGTTTCACTGGTGGCTGCTGTTTTCGTTGTATTGATTGTGTTAATTCTTCTTTTGCTGCAGAAAACACCTTACTAGCAATATTACCAATAGCAACAGGAACTTTTTCACCAATAACATTAATAGCCATTCTTGCAAATAACCCTTGATTAATATTACCAAGACCATCTCCTTAAATTCTTGTATTACGCGTTATCGCAAGTTTACTACTCTGACCATGGTTGGTTTATAATGGTGATAATGCATGTTCATCTTATTTATTATCGTTATATCTAATCTTGATGACTATTAGTCATTATGATAACCATCGACGAATTTATCCATAAATTCTCGATATAAGCCGATATCCATGATACCGCCTTGAAATAATCGTCTACAAGTATCAGCGACCTCATTAATTGTTTACGGAACGCTATGTCCAGCCCGTTCTGCCACTATTAGAATTTCTAATCGTGCTATGTCGGATAGAATGTTTTTAGGACAGGCAACAAGACAAATCCCTCTAGAAAATTCACTACCAGTAGCACTAGGTGCATCTTCAATTCCTTATTTATCCTTTCTAGAAGATATTTTTGATTTTTGTTGTTGCGGAGGAAGAGGTCTATATGAGGCCGAGGAGAAAGTTTAGGATGCGATCTGTTGTTGCTCAATCTCAACATATATTTCAAAAACGTTAATTTTATTCGTGTATAACATATATGTTGGATCTTTATTTGAAATTCGATATTTGTCATATGTTATGCAATATATCTACTTTAACCAGTTATTTATGCCTACATATTTGTCATGTTTTGGTTTTAAGCATCTTTCGTTATGACTAAAACTTGCAAATACAAAACGAGCTGGATCAGTCAGATCACCATTTTAATCAAAATAATCGCATTAATCGCATTAATAGCCTGATCAGTAAATTTTGTAGATAGTGTAACTTCTTCCGATTTATATTCTTGTGGCGTTTCTTGTACAATAGGGTCACCAGCTTCCGCTTGTGACTGTAATTGTGCAGCAGCTATACCGGTTGGAAGATTTGGTAAAGGTCTCGATGTTTCTCCAGTTATCTCCGCGTTTTGTTTTTAAGTTCAGGCAAAAGACTCTTCCTTCTTCTTCTTCTTCCTCCTTTCCATATTCAACTTCTCTAGCAGTTACAGTAAAAGCTTTAATTAATTGTTGAAAACCGTCTGCAAAATCAGCTTGAGATTCTTGTCTTTCTTGTAATGTTTTGCTAACCGAATCACGGATGGGTATACATCTCTTAATCGCCTCTAGACTTTTCGTGACAAACGGGTATATAAAAATGATTCACCTACCATTATTGATATATGATTTGATTTAATTAGTAGCAGCATAGAAGTGCGATTTAGAATATGAGTCAAAGTAAACAATAACGCGCATAATAATAATAATAATAATACAAATAGTAACCTGTAAGAGAGTCTCTTGGAGATACATCGAAGAAAAACCTTAGGCTGATCAAAAGTTCTTTTGTTGTTGAGTTTTTGAAGTTATTTGTTTCAATGTTGTAGGAGACCTTAGTTTGTTACATAGACGTCTTTTAAACGTTATAGAGTTTTCCCGCTCTGCTGCTCAACTAGAGATATATTTCTTTAATCGCTCAATTTCAATGTGAAGTACCATTTAGTGCAATATTGTAAAATATTGCACGATTCTGACAATGTAATGTTAACGTAGGAAAATGAAAATTTAATAATATTTAATATGTCATAGGTCAAATGTTTGCATATCTCACTTTGTTAAAGCAGTGTAACAATAACGCAAAGGTTTTGAATCGAACACTTCGTGCCCTCGAACGCTCTGTTCCATCAAATCATTCGTTTGCTTTAATTTTGTTTAATTTTATTCTACAAAATAAACTTCAAATTTGCTATATTGTAACCTCATACATATTTTAGATGCATTAATGCATCCACACACATTAATGCATCTTTGGAGAGAAAGCAAAATTGAATGATCAGCTTTAGAACAATAACCCACTATTCCACGTCTAATTATTGTTTCGACAATAAATGCGAATAGTAAAGAATATTCAATTGTTCTGTGACGTTCTTCCAGTTAGCAGGGTCTTTCTCTTTTATGTCATCAGTTTCGATGTCGTAATCATCGTTTTGTCGCCTTTCTTCTTCAAATTTCCTTTACTCCTTTTCTTCTTCATTTTGCAATCTCTTCGAAATTTCAACCACTTGTTTGTCCTCTTCTTCCTCCTTCCGCATCATTTCTTCCTCCTTCATTCGTCTTTCTTTCTTTTTTCCTACCGTTTCTCCTCTGCAAGACCTCTTTATCAACCCTGTAACTCACTTCCAGCCAAACATTGATGGTACCCTGCATAAAAAGGAAGCAGTACGGTAATGGGTCTTTGCGATATACATAACTTATTTCCTACACTTTATGACTGGCCTCTTTTCAAAATTAATGATACCCGAGTTTATTATTATTAACCAAAACATACAATATGTGGTTATTGTAAAAGAATCATTTCTTTTATTCATTATATATATATATATATATATATATATATATATATATATATATATATATATATATATATATATATATATATATATATATATATATATATATATATATATTAGGATTAAAAGGGACAAGTCTTTGTTACCGTACAAAACATCTACTGTCAGCTTCTCTTCCAAGCGGGTTCGCTTAGCTTACGACCAATTATAATAAAATGCACCTGATTGTTATCTAACTATCGAAGCGTCAGAATTTTAAAACGTCTTTTTGGGAACGAATATCGGCGCTTGTTTCTTCTTCAGATCACATATATCTCTGGAAGGCAAGGAAAAAAAATTTAAAATTGGCATATACATATTTACTTTATTTAATCCCGACTATAATTCATCTCGAATATATTACGACTCTTGTCTTCTCATAATTTGACTATAAAGCAGAAACATTTATCTCGATGTTATCATAGATTTATGCATGTGATTTAATTTCAAACCAATTTATACAAATATCAAAAAACATAAATATAATAGCTGTCAAAAACAGGTATTTGAGTGGAACAAAACAACAGATCATATTAAATGACGGCTGAATATTAATTCTAAAAGTTTTCTCAACAGTAGAATCCAACAGTATAGTGGTATCATAGATTGTATACGTACAGGCATATCAAGAGTTAAAGGTAATTAAATCATAACAGATTTTGAAATACCTTCCACATTGAAAACGTTTGGTTTATGTCCCATAAACGACAACAAATGTTAAGTTCCCACAATAAAAAGTTACTAGTCCAATAGACGCTTTACCGGTTCAACATCAGAGGAATTTGAATGGATATAATGCACGCCGATTTGACAAAGAACGAACAATTCATGATGTAGTCGATGGCAGTTCAGCAAACATTATAAATACCATTCACATTCTTCTTTTGTAAAATAAAAAACCATTTACGTTCTGGGAGGAAATTGTATTAAAACTATTCAGAAAATGAATTGCCCTGGAACAATAGCTTTCAGTAAAAAATGTCATCTTATATAAATGACGAGTAAACTATTTATATAGCACATAACAAGTCATGTCGTCTATAATACTAATCATTTCATTTGTCCTAAGCGCATGCGGATAAAGGGAAATAACTTTCGACATTATAATTCTAGTAACCATTTTTTCTGTCGTGATTCTCGAATGCTAGCCAGTGAACCATAAAGGATACTATAATATAACAACGAATATGCCTCATTATTCGTGCACTATTGCCGTATAATATTAAAGCGTTATCTATTACAGATCTTTCATTTATCTTATATATGTTTAACATGGATATTTTTTCTGTAAATCGGGGGAGGGATATACATGGAAGTAAACTTTATATAGTCCTTGTAGATATTAGCACTGTATAATAAAATATATATTTTCTGACCTTACCTTTAAGATTATTTACAGCTAAGACATGGCAAGGATCGCATGAGCCCGCTAGGAATATAGATTCAAACAATGCCGTTACATGAAGTCATTTATTAATTTTATTTCTTTTTTTATTTCAATCATGCAACAAAGAAAGCAAACCACGAACCGATATCTAATACTACTTAACAGCTATGAATCATAAAAGGCTATCATATATTCCATGATCCAAAGGCAAATCGGACTGTATTCAATGTTTTGCGTGCGATATATAACAGATTATTATTTATGTCTTTATATAGTCATTTTCTCCCTAGCTATTAAAAAAAGAGAATACCACAGAGTGCGTACCAATGATGTAATGTTCAGTGGTGAACTTCTGTCTAGGAAAACTATGCACCTGCTTAGGACCTAAATCTTGGAAGAGCCCCGTCCAGCGGCCGAAATGGTATACATCGAGGAAATAAGATTGTGTTTTGCTAAATTACCAAAACGTAGGACCATATTATGTTACATGCCTTGGGGTCCCTTGCCTATAGGCCTGTTCAGTAAGGGTGGTTATATATATATATATATATATATATATATATATATATATATATATATATATATATATATGATTTATTACATTCCTTTGCATGCTCTTTGCAAAAAAAAATTAAAATGAACCTGTTCTCAAAATTTTGGGGAGCAAATATGGCACACGGAAGGTTAGCAGAGACCATGTGCACACACACACACGCACACACACACACACACACACATATATATATACATATAATATATATATATATATATATATATATATATATATATATATATATATATATATATATATATATATATATATGTACACATATATATGAATATATTTATGAAGATATATATGCATACAAAATAGACATATTAATAAATATACATACATATATATGCATACATATGCAAATATATATAAATATGAATATACGCATGCATAAATATGCAAATATATGTATGAGTACAGAGGCAGAATAGAAGCTCAGTATCAACAGGACCGTTTATGTTCGAGTGCTGTGGGGTGTTGTGTTTCCAAAATTCCAAAAGAGCCCTGACTTGCCTCAAAAGGACACGAAAGGAAATTATAAGTTACTATTTACAAAAAGTGTACATATTACCCAATAAATATGCTCAACAACAACAAAAAAAAAACGATGAATAAATCAATTCTCTTCTTAGAATCGTTTGATAACGATGAATTTACTTTGCCTTCACATAGCAATGCGATCACTTCTGCGAAATTGTGTGATATGCAAATCACTGCACATATCTGTCTTCATAAAATAAAAAAGCATCAGTCTTCAACTGCTTCTTGACATTCGTCATTTTACAATAAATAGTTCTTGAACTGTTCATTACAAGATAATTGTACAAATCTAAAGTTCTGGAAACTCTCAAATGATTCAAATCTCTATCCCATAAGTCTTTTAAAGTTCATTTATTCTAATATTTTCTCCCTGACTCGTGTGCACCTCTATCTCTTAAATAAACCTTCATTTCACGAACTGCTTGCTTTTCAAAAAAGCACTGATCAGCGATTCCTTTATTATACATTTCATCGGATTTTTGACTCAACGGGAATATAGTTAACAAATAACGATAACTCGCGCAAGGGAGGTAATATCCAATATTAAACAGGACTGAATGTCTGGATATGGTAATGTTAATTATGTTCAATACCACAGAGTGATTTAAAATGATGTAATGTTATTAAATATGACTAGTATATAGTGACTGAACAATGACGTAAAGTTATTCATGAGGAACACCACATAGTGATATCACAGGGTGTGCTAGCAATGAAATAACCTTTTTAATGTAGAATACTACTGAGTGACTTAACAATGATTTAGTGTTATTAACGTATAATGCCACAGAGGGAGACATAGAAATGACATAATATTATAATGTGGAATACCATGGAGTGACTTAACAATGGATAAGTTTACGCGTGTGGAATACCACGGTGATTTTATGATGACGTAATGACATATTCACCAAGTATGTAGACTAAAACATCGTGACCTAAGAATAACGTAGTATTGTTATTATTATGGAATACCTCAGCGTGACTTAGCTTCCGCACAATCACCAATCACTTTCAGTTGGTATCATTGCATTTTAATATTAATTAGAAAGTTATGAAATCAATTTAACATGTGAATGGTATGATTAGCGATGGAGCCAAACAGTACTTACCCCCATCCCAAGCTCTGGAAACCTAAAAGTCTAGGGCCCCTCCCAAAGGAAAAAAATCACTTGATGAGGATACTGCAGCAAACTCAGCAGTTGCTACTTCAATGGGAGCCGCTGATTATATTTGCCGTTGTGGCTTTATATACAAGTTTGTATATCGATGACCTTTCCTAACTTATATGGTGTTTTATATTATCTGTGCAAATGGTGCTAATATTATCTAATTTTAGATGGATGACAACATGACAAACTGGATGATAAAGCAATTGACAACACGAGCTTCTTTTAGTGACAGATGAATAGAATTAAAAATTAGACCACAACAAAATGATTTCTTGTAACGTTTTCTAAAACAATAATACACAACGCATTATGAACAACACGAATTATTGATATTTAGAATAAAACTAGGTACACTTATTAATCAAATAGATTAATTCAAAGTGTGAGAAAATGTGATATTGAAGATAACACGCTAATTCAATGATCACTTATACATTTATGTATTTCAATGGGCGTGATACTGTGTTTGCTATTCGCTTGTCTGCCAGATCTTATTGCAGATGGTTGTTAGTAGCTCTATCACAATTGTCCCCCATGCCTGATTCGTTCAATCTTACAATTCGTCAGTACTCATATTTCTGACACCACCTCGTTTTTGTGAATGGGGAATCATCATCATTTGTGGAGTTTTCAACGTCAAGCAACTCCTGGTCTCCTTTCGATGGATGGTTGTGGAGTTTTGTACAAAACGCAGTCCATATATCTGCAATGTAACTTGCTACTGTGAGGACTGTTCCATTTTCGTCTTGAATTATACTGATTCTTGGTTGCTTCTGTGTAGCGAGGTCTTTCACAATTTGGTATGCCTTGGTGTTGTTATTCTTGCTGAGACGGCTCTCATTTTGTTCAATCCAATCTTATGTTGCTTTCCTCATGTTTGTTTTCTTATATTCTGCTTGTTTTCTGCTTTTGTTTCAGTACTACATTGCCCCTGCTGTGTGTCTGGCGTTTAGGAGGTCTATTCTTTCATCACACAGATTCAGAATCTCTTCTGCAATTCAGTGTTTTAGTTTGGGCGATGGAGGCCAATGATGTCCTTTTCAGCTGTTGTCATGACAGCGTTGCAAATTTCTGCTATCACTTTGACATTAGCATCTATCACATGGAGTGGATCACATTTTCCTCTAGTTGTGGCATGGAATACTTTGCATATATTAGGGTGCTTCAATTGTTGAAGGTTGAATTCGAGCCTGATGCTCTTTGGTTTGTTAATTTTCTTTAACCTCACTTGAAAGTTTACAATCAGGATGTCGAGATCACGTGCAGCAAACAGCACTTAGGAACGTTCTTGTTTTCGCATTTGATGCCAGATCCATAACGGTTTTGAACCAGTATGTAGTCAATATGGTTATGATTGGTTCCATGTCGTACGTGATATGTCCATTATTGTTAAGCTTTATGTAGGACATGGGTGTTGGCTAGTGCCAAGTTGTTGTAGATCGCGAACTTGAGCAGTCGTCTCCCCCTTCCATTTGGTAAGCTCATTGCAAGATGATCCACAGTGATCATTCTAGTCTTTTAGAGCATCTTTGATAGTTTTGGCATTCCAGTCTCTATGGATGATGAGGATGTCTCTTTTACTTACCATGTTTAGAAAATCCGGGATTTTGTAGTAAAACTCCTCTATCTCTGCATCATCATGATTAGTAGTTGGAGCATATACTTGGATAATAGTGGAGTTAATGGAAGATGCTTTCAAACGAATGCAGATGAATATGCTTGATATGGAGGAAGGAAGCCTAAGCCATTTATGAATTTGTCCAACTCTCCACTATAGTATAATATATGCCCATCTTCAGGTTTGTTTTCTAGTAGGGCTTTCAATCTGACTTCCCAAAGTCCCAGAATGTGCCGTGTGTACTGGTTATTTCTCATGTTTCAACTGTTGGGTCTTCAGATATGCGCCAGAGTAATTATGTTCCAGATTGCCATGGCGATGCTGTCTTTTGCTCTGATTTTATGCAAAGTGCCAGTGTCACACTTGTCACATCTGTTCTGGTGAACAATGGCATGCGCGTCCTTGTTGACCCATGCGACACTCGACTGAGTATAGCATTTTGAGATTTATCAATAATTCAGAGTGTGACTTAAGGAAACGTAATCGGGTGGAGCCCATCCTTCTACAGAACAAGGAGTTGCCAGAAGGAGTTGCCAGAAGGCGAAGTAGTATATCGTCCAACTGCCTCCACTCCATATTTTCCTTTAGAGTTTTCTCCCTTATACTTTGGCTACCGAAAGCCAACCAGCAAGGAACAACCTGCAAATGAAACACATACAAGATATTAAGTACAAAAACAAGCGAATGGAAGTCTATTGAGGCAGAATGGCTGGATTGAAAATGGTGATATGCATCAATATTTAGAATACATGACTAGAGATGCAGGGTAATCTAATCAAATTTACAAATACTTGGTTTAAAACAAATTACCATTTACCTATTCCGTTTTTTTAAACAAAAAACAATGTAATCATAGGCACAAAAATATCATATGCCGTTGATAAAAAAAATGTATTAATATTTGCATTAAAATGGTCATGGACCCAAACATTCAATCTGCTTTCAAAAATAAATCCCCTTTTGTTCTACTTGGCTATGTGAGTGATCTTTTTGTAAAACAGTTGGAGGACTTTACGTGATTGATACCTTACAAATGTTCCAAGGCTTAGCCAGTTAAGATCAAGATTAAACATAACATTATCATGTTCAGTATAATAAATTAGTTAGGTATTAAACATGCCTGTTTGTGCTTTAAACAGTTTGGATAGGTGCTTTACTAACGATTGTCATATGAAAACATAAGATAATGCAAATGACACATTGTGTTAAAACTAAATAGTGTGACGAAAAGAAAATGGTAGCGTTTTGAGGTTGCATTTTGAGACTAAGTGTAAATTACTCTCGTATGGTATCAATACACTGTGAGACGTAGCACCTGGCAGTAATCATATCAGTTTTGTATGAAATATGTTACGATATTTTGCTGATGCTACTTTTTGGTATACCAGCAATTGTTTTTGAACAGTTGAGATCAGACCCCGAAACAACCTAAGCACTGATAAAGTTGCGGGCTGATATAATCGATCAATCTTTGGCTAGCGTGTAAGGTATGATTTCAAAGCTGCATCAGACATGAAAGCGCTCGGTCTCACACGATGATATAGTTTGTTTACAAAGTTCCTCTCATGTAAGCTTTACCATGCAAATATCGCATTGTAATTTTAAATAATATGAGCTATATTTAGTCAAATACAAGTTTGCTTAATTTATGGCATCCAGTTTTATTACCACGACACGTGTTTTCAGACAGGAAGTATATTGATGACGTCTGGCACAGATTGCCAAATCCATGTAACCCCGTTCCAACACTGGCAAAAAAAACCCCTTTATGTGCTATTAAAAATAATACATAATATGTAATAATGACAAGACCTAGTGTGCAAAAAAAATTCCGTTTATATCCCTTCACGCTTTTACGTGACATCTGAACTTGTAGAAATTTAAATAATCAGTGTACCAAATTAATCAGTTGTGTTGGTGGTGTAATAAACATAATACATTAAAACAATCAGGTATATATATATATATATATATATATATATATATATATATATATATATATATATATATATATATATATAAATGTTCATTGTTCATTTATTACATCTACCTTCAGGTTCCGGATGTTACGATCAACATGTGTTGTCCAGAAAAAAATTATATTTCCATTATCCTTCTTGTTTTCGTTTTCTTCATAATAAAGAATGAACTAAATTAGATATTTTAACTTTTTGGAAGTGATTGGTAGAGATTCCTAATATGCTGACTTTGCTAATTGAAACGAGTTAGAAAATAAAATTAACACGTGTAATGCGCCCCATCACATAGTAGTGGAATTTACCGACGCGTTCATACTTTATTTATTTTGTTACATTTAAAGACTCTTCAATAGTCAATGGATTGAAAGGGATTCACCCTATTTCATCTATAGTTAAGTTAAACATACGTCATATCGTTTTCTCGCCTTGTCTTTATAAAATGTGGGGTTTACATTCAAATCAGTAACACATATTTCGGTATACGCAAGAGGGTAGGGCGAGATTAACAAGAATCTGAATGCGGATTCGACACCATACCAATTAGCTTTTTGCACGAGCACTGCAGAAAATGGTGGAAGAAATCACTTATTGGCTGATATCAAGCTTTATTCCACATTTACAGAAAAGTATTAGTATCAACATATTTATCTTTATTTCGGTTTCATAACGCTTATTAATATGATGTTATCGGGTCCTTTTATGATTTAAATCATAATATTGAGCTAATTAGTTGGTATTATGCATCTTTGCCATATGGTTTACATACGTCTTAGATGATCTAATTGTTTAAGTATCCACTTTGGATGCAGTTCCAGGTTCGAATCCTAGCCAAGTCGTACCAAAGAGTAATAAGTAAGTTCTTAGATGCTACCTTGCTTGGGATGCATCATTTAGGTTAGTGATAGGACTGTTTGACCCTGTGTCAGGATAATGTGATTCAGTGGGACATAATGTTACATGTTTGTAGTATGATGTCGCAGTGCTAGACATCACTATAAACTAAAGTTACGTTATATTTCCAAATAGCACACACACACACACACACAAACACACACACACACACCATTTAATTTACGCATTCGATACACTAAATATTTTACATTACAGAGGTTGCAGACACACATTAGCCAAATAAAGTGAAATTCAGGGAACAACATAGACACTTTGGTATTGTTCATTCATTTTATAAATTGCTTAGCTTGTTTGTCTGCTTGTTATTCTTCTTCTGATTCAGAGGTATGTGACTAATGCTACAGAATGAAATAAACATTCTGGCCAGATTGAAAATACTGTTTGGTCCAGAAAGTATTAGAAAAGAAAGTAGCAGCAGCAGCAAATCCTGATGAACAAGCAAAATATGAAACCAATGATAAAAGATTGAGGAAACTAAAGATAAAGGCGAAGAATTGAAACCTGACACATAAATGAAAAAAATCATGTGATGACACAGTGGTTGAAAACAAAACCAAAGAGGAGAAAATTGATAGTGTTTTTTGAAGAAAAGATGGGAGTTGAATTCAAGAACGCTGGTGGAGCTGTCCTTTCTATATCTGATTTTTAAGTGGATCAGTACACAGTTCAGTAAGATAAGGTGCACTCAACAAAAAAACAAAAACAACAAAGAATATAAAGAGTCACATTTTCATTTCCACGAAAATAACATATATTTTTGGGTAGTCATGTAACTTTCTTCTCGTATCATTGCAGAAAAGAGGATATAATTTAACAATATCAGATGTTCAGTATGAAAACCCATGATTTGGAACCAAAAATAGCATTAAAGTTACAAAAGGTTCTTTTGCAGACAGGAAATAATTACTATAGGCAAAATAGGTGTTTGTACAGAATATCATTATGTTTTAAATTAAATGGTGACATTTAAAATGCTTTATACATCAGAATAATGCTATCCAGTGATTGTTCGTGACATAATTACATATACATCAAAGTCCATTTCTATGTATGTACTTTTCATGTTTCTTGTAGGTTTCGAACCCGATTCGACCAGGGTATTCGTAACACCTTTATCGTCTGCGTGTCTGATGCTTCAAAGGAAGTTTTCACTATCAACCGTGGTCATCCTCGAGATCAAATTTCCAGTTCCTGGATAAGTCCATTTTCAGGAAGGGGCGGATGCATAACTACACATGTATGTACATAGGCGGTAGATTTTACAGGTGGCAAAGGGATATAACCTTATCGTAATTGACGGAAAATACACTTGCCCAAATTGTATGTAATATGGTGTCGTGTTAGTATAGAAATTTCCGTTAAGCATCAGACGTGCAGACTATAAAGGTGATATGGACACCCCTGTTGCAATATAGTTAGAAATATAGAATCTATTTTGGGGTTTGGACCGAGACAATGAAATCCCAGCCTAGGGGTTATATTATTTGTCTCCCCACGAGGCTTGTCCGAGTGGAGAGACATATAATGTAACTCTGCGGCTGGGATTTCATTGTCTCGGTCCAAATCCCAGCGTAAATTTTTCTCTCACCCAATATTATCCTTTAAAGTAAAAATAACTCTTTACTAGTGTTCACGTCGCAATGTTTACATGTGGCGCATGAATACAAATGTGCTAATGAGGGCTGTGGTGTGAACATTGCGTCCAAAGTACACAGTTCATACGCGTGAGCAAAGAAAAATAACAACATAAAACGTCGCATAGTAATGAGATATTATCACATTTAATATATGGATGTTATATGAAATAACCAATAAATAGTTATAATTTATTAGAAAGAAACTGTTTCCTTTCATCATTTCCAATTTTGAGTATCCCACTCTCCCGTATAAAAGACCCTCGTCACCCTCCAAATATGCGGACCCAAAGGATCACCATGTGCTAAACTTTCAAGTTCACGGATTCTTTTAAAAATTTATATTTCTGTCTTGGAAATATGGCAAGTGATGCAGTGAAATTTGCTTATGGATTAGTGTGTTGAGGGATAAATTATTCCTTCTGGCTGGTAGGTGTATTATTTGTCAATAAATATTATATGTATGTTCTGCTGGAGCACAAAGGAGATATTTAACAAAAATATAATATAGCATGTTTGAAAGAATACATTTCTGGCTGTTGCTAAGTTTTCCGTTGTTGTTTAGAGAGTTGGGATACTATGAAGTGTATAGCTATACAGTCTTTTGTGCATGGATCAGTGTTTTCTGACACAGTTCATTTCAAACACCATTGAGAATTTTATCCAATCTCTAGCATAGTAAATTTTCAGGTCAGGTTCATTAAATGTAGCTAACAGTATATACTATATTTCACTCGAAGTGTTTACCACTAGTTCAGTTGCTTTAGGTACATTTAATGATCTTAAGATGTACTGAGCTAGTCCTGCATACAGGATAAACTTGACCATCTAGTTAGAACGAACTAATATAATATCAAAACCTCGAATAGTATGCAAAGTGTATTTGTCTCTATCAACATGTTTTTGTTTGGTGTGTTTTTAAGACAGATTGACCTTAAGTAACTATGTTTTGGTTATATAGTATTTGTTGTTGTTGCTGTTGTTCTTGTTTCATTTGAGAACAACTATGGCACAGCAGAAGACAAGAAGGGTTTATTTTGTTATAAGTAGTTGTGAGGGCGTGGACATCATGACTGAGACGATTAGTCGGAGATGACTAGACTGAGATAAGAAAAGTAAGGTTAGAAAAACAGCTAGATTTTTCTGTCGCTTGGGAGAGAAATAATAAATCAATAAAAGAACATAGTAAGATTTATTGACTTTGTGTCTTGTTTATGCTTTTCGTTACTGAAATCGGCAGGGGGTACAAACAAACGGGGATGTAGACTCAGACTATACAAGGGAATTGGAATTGGGCATGGAGGCAATCTCAGATTTAACGCATACAGGAAGCAAACTTTGGATTGGGTGGACATTGCAAGAAAGAAGGAATCTCCGTTCCCACAAACTAGAAAGAGAAAGACCAAGAAAAACAACAAGGAATCCAACTACGTCTCTAGGACTAGTTGTGAAAACATCACGAGGGCATCATCAACGAAACTAAACTACATGTTAAAGAATATTACGATTGACAATTGGGGAAAGAGTCAACCGGAAGTCATATTTTCAATTTAAACCAGTGCAGCAATCCCAAGAGTTCCTGAGTTTTTAGACTAAATCACATTTTATTTGTTTGCCTAGTCTTTCTGTAACCAGCTCGTTTCTTCCAAAAAATTACGAATGAAGACCCAAATGAATCAAAATGTCCATTGCTTATTTCCATTGCGTGCTCTGGAAGATTACGAGTGACGAAGAGATTATGTTTGACTGACCAAAGCCGCCCAAATTATATCTTGTCTTACACCACCAGTTTCAAACTATACAAATTTTCAATTGCAGAAGTTAAATTTTCTTCATAGATTATTGTTGCATCGGAATAATCGTTTGCTCACTTATCTGTTAAATGGCGAAAAACAAAACGAACTATATAAAGAACAACATAGGAAGCTAACATCCTTGCCGGGATGGAATTCGAAATATATCATCATGATGTCCTCTTGCAGACAAGGCAATCACTGCTTACATTCAAATAAACGTGCTTCCTTTATAGTCAGTAGCGGTGAGAGAGAGAGAGAGAGACAGAGAGAGAGAGAGAAAGCGAGAGAGGGGGGGGGGGGAATAGGGCAGGATGAGGAGGCCGATGAGGGGGCCGAGGGAGGTAAGTGATTATATATCCCCCTAGGGATCTCGGCTAGGGCACCAAAATGCCTTGCACCGGCGCTGTATCCCCCTAGCCCGGGCCAGGCCACGTAAGGGGCCCGGGTTGAACACTTTTTTATTTTATATATAATATATTGTTTTGAACCAGATCTTCTTTAGGCCTGGGTGTCTCCTACCCAGTACCAGTGATCGCTCTCTATGGGCCTGAAAGAGGGAACAATTGTATAGGAATACCAGGCAGAATATAAAATGTCGGGAAATTTTTGATAATATTTCACGTTATTGTAACGGAGTCTATGTAATTATCATTGAGGTCGGATTAATATATACGTATTCATCGTATTTTGAAAAACATGAACTGCATTTAATTGCCGCTGTGCGATGCTCGTTATAAATTGATGTTTAACAGCGCGACATTAAGACATGATTACTATTATTATTATTATTATTATTATTATTATTATTATTATTATTAGTATTATTATTATTATCAGCAGCAGTAGTAGTACAAGTAGTATCTAAGATAGACACGACTATCCAACACGACTCTGTGTGAATTCATGTGCTTGTCACATACAATTATTTTTCACATTCAAAAACCTGAGTACGTTTACATTGCCAAATCATTGTCCTTATCAAATGCTCTCCAAAATGCTCGATAACACACGTACATTTTCTTCCTTGTTTCTTCTCATCAATATATTGGTATTCCTCCCTAGCCAGCACAAGTAAGCGGTTTTACCTGCCATAAAGCTAGTAAATCATCTGCAGTGGGTTCTCTTGTTCATTTTCACCTAAGAGATAGTTAAGACAAGCATGTACTTAACGTTGGTAGATTATCTCATAAAGGCTAGAATATAAAGTTTACAAGGCCGTACAGTACACATGCAGTTGTATTGTAGCTATCCGAAAGACATACCATTGAGCTGTTGAGGGACCTTGTTGTTAATGGGATGTATAATTGAGGTAAGTGATATATATTGGCTGGATGATCTAGGTAGCTTGTAACGACAGGTAGCCGATATACATAACTTGAATGACAATATAAACGGTAATTCAGCTTCAAAGACGTCCATTTTCCAAATCGTCAGGATTAGTGACAATTGAATTAGTAGTTTGTTACCTGTAGCCAAGCAAAGACTGTTCTGTTTACTTGTTTTTGTTCTTGTAATTGCTTATGTTCTTGTAGTTCTGGATGAAGTTAATCTTAGAAGTCCTTATTTCATCGTGTATTGCATACATTTTATACTTGTATACAGGTATTTGTTTCTATCAAACATCCTTTGCACAAAGTTTAACATTTTTACTTTTTGTTAAAATGTTCATCACTGTATATCAGCGGTTTGATCAGGTTATCTTATTAAGGATGCTTTGCGCGCGCATGTGTGTGTGTGTGTGTGTGTGTGTGTAATTTGGCATTATAACTTAGCTTCATATTGTTACAATGTCTGCAGTGTGGCAGTTAATAGTGGTGTCTAGCACAGGCGCATCATACCGCATACACGTAGCAATATGTTTGCATGGGTTCGAGTTCTAGATTCGGCCAGTGTGGGTATGTAAGAAAGCTTGCCAGTAGGTTCTATGGGCTGGTGTTTTTTTTCGGGTGTTGTTCTTGGGTTCTTAATCCACCAATCATACCGGCCGCCATGTATAGCCAATCGTGTGCTGATACAACAACAATACCAAAGTACCTACCTATCTACCAACCAACCTACCTACCTAACTAACTACCTATATACATACACACATACACATATACATACATACATACATACATACATACATACATACATACATACATACATACATACATACATACATACATACATACATACATACATACATACATACATACATACATACATACATACATGTTGGCTTGACTTCTCTTGCTAAGGCTTAGGAAGGGGGATGCCCACGTCCAATGCACACGCGCTGGTTGCAGATAAGTCCAATACGTGATAGGCTTGTCCGTCCAAAGAGGATGCTAAGGAATATCTGGGTTGTGATGGGTGTTGATGATGGTTCCCGGATTTAGCTTTGACATCGTTTCTCCTCAAAGCTAACCCGTCTATTTTGTTCAAAAGTGGCAGTGGCCCGGTAAACAGAACTTCTACAGCTTTCACTGTCAGAAGCTTATAATGCCTATTTGAGTCGGTCGATGCCACATGTGGTAAGAGTCTTTTCAGTGAGTCTTTGTATCACTTACGAGGTGCGCCTCTATCATTGTGACCGTTGGACGGCTCACCAAAGTGTGTGATCTTTGGCCGGCGATGATCCTCCACCTTGGACAAGTGTTATGCCCAGTGTTGCTGTATATTGATTAGTTTCAACGCTGGTGACTTTAATGTTGGTGACGAAGTCGCTCCAGTGGATTTTGAGGATGATACGGAGGCAGGACGGAAACGTTCAAGGAGCGGAAGTGGCGGCAGTATTTTACCCCTGATACAATTCCATATATGAGTGTGGTCAGTACGACAGCTCTGTAGATGCTTCTCTTTGTACCTATATTGAGATTGTCATTGTACCACACTCGAAAGCGCTGTTTGACGTGGCCAGTCTGTTGTCTATTTCTTCATAGATCTTGGTATCAGAGGATATCACACAACCCAGCTAGGTAAACAGGTGGATTACATTCAGATATGTCTGGTCAGTGAGGATGATTGGTGGTTGGTACTCTTCATTGGGTGCAGGCTGGTGAACTTCCTCATATTTCTTTAGGCTGACATCAAGACCTAGAGCTGGCAAGCTTAGGGAAAGAATGACGTTACGTGCTGTAAATCAGCTTCTGTGTGGGCAAAAAGGGCAGCGAAGAGAGGTTTGCTGGTCCTTTTAGCCAAGGTATTGGTGTGGGCCTGAATTATACTTGAGTTAAAGAGGTTGCCATCAGTACAATATCGGATATAGATTTCATCTTCTTCATTTAAGTCTTATGTTGCTTTTTGGAGCATCATGCTGAAGGAGATTGAGAACAGTGTGGAGGATAAGACGCACACAGCCATATGTTACGAAATGTACAATCAGGATGGTCTGTGACAAAGACTTATTGTTTCTGACCTGACCAAGCTGGTCTACATGACGTTCGATGACCATAGTAACACACTTGGAAGGACAGCCGAGCTTTTCAAGGATTTTCCACCGTCCATTGTTCAAAAGCATGAAGAAACTATCTAGGGAGCATGTATTCAACAAAGGGGTGATTTAATTCACTTCGAAAGCTATCATGTGTACTTCAAACCAGGTAATATATGGTTTATTGGGTATACATTTTCATCCATTTTGTGGCCTCTCTCTGAACGTGTGAAACTATGTAACTTGCCTGTATCATGCCTATTGGTAAAATTATGACGTCCAAACTCAGTGGAAAGAGACTAACAACAGTGCGAAACATCTTTATTTAGGTTGCGAAATGCTGCTTCAAGAACGAAATGGTTTCTTTGATTGAGATGTCAGATTTTAGAGACGGATTTAATTTGTTATATCAAGTAGGCGATACATTGTAGGAGACGCTACTTGGAGCAGGATTGACTGCATGCCGTCTATTGTTAATGATGTATGGGGTAGACTCATGTTAGTGACGACAAACAGCATAGCTTCATTATATAATAAAATCTGTGCTCCACTAGTAACCAACATATTCTAACATAACATCGATAATAGCTAATAAATTATCTGTATTAAAAGGACTGACGTCTTGTTGTCAATTCCACAACTTTAGTTGTATCACAACTCACAGAGATATATAGCTTTGTGACATATAAAAACCTGTTATATTTTTTCACGTTGCATGTTCTTCCACTTATATGTATGAGCACAATAATGTGTATACACATTCGTGATTGTGTTTATTGGTTTGTAAGTGCATATGTGTGTGTCTGTCTGTCTGTCTGTATGTCTGTCTGTTTGTATGTCTGTATCTCTCTCTATATATATATATGTGTGTGTGTGTCTATGTACGTATGTACACACATATTTACTTATATGTTTATATGTATGGGTATGCGTGTGTATGTGTGTATGTATTATGTCATAATGTTTATTTATGTATGCATGTATATTATATATATATGTATATATATATGTATGTATGTATGTGTGTATGTGTATGTGTGTGTGTGTGTGTGTGTGTGTGTGTGTATGCATAGATGCATAAGGGTATGTATATGCATAATCACATGTATCATGTATAAAGAGCTACATATGTAACTGCACTGGTATAAGTTGTTTTCTCCGTTGTTATCTCAAAGCTAATGTTTAATATATAACACTTTAGACGTAGTACCTTTTCCGAAATATTATCATCGTAAATCAAGTGTTTAAATATCCGTGCATTGCTAAGAAAAATGTTAGTTTGCTCTGACTACAGATTTGCATAATGGCAGGTATTGGGATATTTTGATTTATCAATACGTTTGCTGTTACCGTATTACTTTTTTTTTTGTCCTTTTCTGATGTATTTTATGATTTTGTATTTTGAATCTGATTAATCTGACGTAATCTCTGTTGAAGAGGAAACATGTTAGTCATACATACATACATACATACATACATACATACATACATACATACATACATACATACATACATACATACATACATACATACATACATACACACATACTCTGTGTTTTATAATCTTTGATTCGCAATTAGAGCTTCGTAGACATATGATGTAGATACCGATATCAGATGTTGTAAATTAATATTAATTTAGTTTGATCATATTATCTGTGTACAAAGGAATCATTTTGCACTATGTATCGCCATCTAGTAATCAGTTCCTATAATGTTTTTTGAACTTTGCAGTCCATTGATCTCATTTGTTAGAATTTACGTTTAAGTTAAAATTAACCAACAGCACTGAACCTAACAATATGACTTAGGTTACGAAATTGAATCAGAGTATATAAGTATAGACTTAACTTGGAAACGTTCCTCTGACAACTAGTTTGAATTTCAGAATATTTTTTTTTTGTTTACATCTGCATTATCGTGTTTTCTGGTAAAGATGGTTGCAACCGTTTTAATATAATTCTGACTTTTGCTCAGTACCCAAACTTGTACCATCCCAGATATGAACCAATCAAAGTGTTTTATTGGCTCGTTTATAGGATTCGGATCATCTAGTATTTATTCGTATCAATACTATCAAATAAGGATAATCAGCTTGTTAAGAATAATACAGTTTGTTGCGAGTTTTGTAACCTTTATTACAAATAATGTTTGTATAAATAAAGAGACAACGTTAGCATTGGACCAAAGTTAAAAACAGAAATCATGAATGTCTGCTAAGTAGTATATTGTATCATAACACAAAGTCTGTTCTTGAGTAGGCATTAGAATAAACTTTGTCTTGACTTCTGACACTGGCGCATTTAGATGCACATATATTAGTGTGATTGTGTGTGTGTGTGTGTGTGTGTGCGTAAGTTAGTGTCGGGGAATGAGATGAACTAGACTAATTGTTTCGTAATTCATCGAGGAACAGAGTTTACCCATGTATTTCACACAAGATGTATTCCATTCACCACATATTACACTTGATGTGTATGTGCGTGTGCGTGTGCTTGTGTGTGCGTGTTTGGTGTCAGCGAATTAAATGAACTAGATTATGTGCTTTGCAATCCAGCAATAAATAAAGTTTACTCGTGCATTGCACTCGACTTGTATTCCAGTTGCCGTATATTTCATTTGATGTCCTTTCTAGAGTTAATAAAATAAATTGATTGAAAGTTTACACTTTAAGGCAAAGAGAATCAGAAGATGGCGGACATAGAGGCTTTGCAACTTCTGACCAAAGAACTTCAAAGCATACAAACCTTGCCCAATCCTCCGCTAAGCTACGATGGGATAGACAAGTTTGACAAGTTAACCACAAAGGTATATGTAGGAAACGTCGGCTATATTGTTGAAACCGTCTTCTCTGTATGTCTGTATGTATGGCTGTCTATCTGACTGCCTGTCTGTCTGTCTGTCTGTCTGTCTCTCTCTCTCTCTCTCTCTCTCTCTCTCTCTCTCTCTCTCCAGAGTGTTCTCATTCGAGCTGGGAATACGTTGGAATCAACGCTTAACAATAGTAGTCGTATGCGTATTCGTACGTCTGTTTTCCAGTTAGTTTTGTTTTTGCCTGATCGTAAGTCTATTCATAGGTTTGTTACAGTGTATTGCATGTCACTCAGTTTATCGGACATTATGATTTAGAGGACGTTTATCGTTATGATGTGTTGTATCAGCTTATCTAGAAATCTACAGAATATGCTATAATCTAAACTTCTCTTGTTCTAAACAAAAGAGGTTCTAAATTAGAAAATTCTTTAAAGTACTTTCAGAAGTCATTAGGAGTAATTGTTAAATGTAATTATTTTATCAGCTGCCGTTCGCAATCAGTAAAATAAATCAGTTGCATTTAGCAATATATTTTGTAAAATATAATCAAAATCAAACTGAACAAAATCAACCATCTTCCTCCGCACAACAATAGTTGTCAGAGCAGGTTGTTAATCAAGCCTGCTGTGCGTACACTAAATAATAAACGTCTGAAATTTTAGTAGCTGTCATTACGAAGCAAAGGCGATATCTCTTGACATTTTAGACTACCATAACTGTTGTACATTTTCATTTCTATGTTCATGGGTCGTGGATTCCAAACAGTTTGAGGTTAGGCTTAAAAAAGTGCGTGCAGTTTCATATCTAATATTTTTGATATTATACAGGTGAATATATCATGTTATGTGATTCTACAAATGCTCATGAAATTATTGTGCAATAATCTCTTGACTGATTGGCTGGAATCATGTGGAAAAAGTTTAATCCCGCCTTCTGGAATATTTTGTTTTCATGGAACATTTTTAACGGCCAATTGTTGGATTCGACTCGCAAAACGGAATTGGGAGAAAAAAAAGTCTCTTCTGCTTCAGTATTCCCAATTTAAGCCCAAACGAGCTTTTTGTTGTTATGTGAAACATATCATATTTTTATGGAAGAAATGTACAATCCTCAAGACAAGAATAATACCAATAAGTAGAACCATCGGTATTGCATAGATGATAACGTGAATGGGGATGATGACGTATTTATGGCATATCTGTACCAGTTTTAAATTCAAAATTGATGTTATTTTTATTTCTTACCAGACTTAAATTACCCACAGGTAAGCACATTTAATACACTGTATTTTCTCTCGACATATTATTCAAGGAAGTACAAGACCTGAAAAAAATTATTGTATACACGTGATTAATATTGATGTGCCATGGTACACACTTAACGAGAAATGATCACTTGAATTTAACGGAAATTGAATTGCGTAAAAAGGTTTAAATTTGTGTTAAAGTAATGCCCTTGAGTTTAGCTTCTTAGAAACGGTTCAAAACGCAGTCTCCTTATTGTGTTTCTGAATATCCATGTTTAATGTATATGCTAGCATAAACGTATCTTAAACGTGCAACATATTATAGGATAAATGTCTTTATTTAACAAATATGAACTATATGAAACGATGTGAACTGATGTATCAATTGCGGTCCTTTAAAACGTTAGCGAGAACATATTTAGCAGCAGAGAGGGTGTACAGTCCAAATTCTAGAAGCATTTTTTTGCCAAATAAAAAGTTTCTAATTAAAACTAAAATAAAATAACGGCAAAAACGCAAACCAGAGATTCCTACTAACCGAGAGTTTCTCCTACAGGTTAATTAATTATATTACTGTTTGGTTTTTGTCATTGTATGTTTTTCAAATATTGTCAGCCTGTTTTTGTTCACCCTTATGACGTCTCATCGAGATCGCACCCCTCTGCTGCTGTGGTTTTATCTAAATATTTCATCAGAACTGATTCGATATCTTCATCAAGGATCATGCTATGTTATTGTTTTAAATCCGTGTGGGGTAGCTTGCGCCTTTGAAAATAAATGTTTCAAAAGATTATAATGCATATGTACGATACACCAGGTATGATGAATATTTTTCAGCGTATTTATGCGTATCTACTCCATTAACCACAGCAAGAATTGTACAGATATCTCTGATCAGATTTGAAAATTGTATATATCGCTGAGTAACATAAATCACAACTGTATTTTTATGTCTTCCTCGGAAAATATTCTAGCTAGATTTGATTGTTTCTCCAGCATCACATCATCGTATGCAACTAAATTATTATTTCCAATAATATCACCTACATATTTCGCTTCATATCAGTGATACACTCAATCAAATCATCACCGTTTTCATTTATCTTTGCTACTTTTGCATTAATCTATTTTAACACATCGCTGCATCGTTGATAATCTACAGATGATACAACTGAATACAATTGATAGTAATTTAACACCACCATTATAACTTAAGTAACAACTGTGTGACTTTGTACTTCCACATGGACCTAAACTAATCATTCTAATATAATGTGGTAGCAATGCATGGTGTTTAACAAGTTCTTGCCCCCTTGCCGCTGAACAATCAATAACATCCAAGATGTATAATACATAACATGGATCTATATGTTAAATGTAGGGCGCCGACCCTCACAAATTATCTACATTAGTTACATCAAAAAATAATAAATTACGTTTTCAAAATCTTGATTTTCGATAATCTCTCAAACTCCTCCATGCTATGCTTAAGACAATTATTTCATATAAAATTATTATATATACAATGACTCGAACAAAGAATTAGTGCAAGTGGTTGATTATACGGTCATCAACATCTTGAAAACAAATAATGTATAATGAATTCTGTGGATATCATTGGCAACGTTTACGGCGAGGAAGGTTACGTCCGAAACCCTGTTTACGATGTGGTGTTGAAGATAAAGTAAAGAAAATAGAGAGTTTAAACGGTATTATAATAAAAGAAATATGGACAGTGAAAAAGCAGCAGCAGAGAGTGTGAACAGACCACCCTTTTCCGACAAAAAATTGATTGAATCCTTAAAACGGAAAATTGAGCCTTCCTACGAAATCTTATATTTTAGCCCAAAAAAAATAAATCTCCATTTAGCAAACGGAGACTTTACGATTTTTCAATCAATTTTGGTCGCAACGATGTGGTCATTCACACTCTCTGCTGCTACAAGTTAACAGAAATAATAAATGATTTCAACCAAATATTTGATCAAGTCTTTAGGACTTTACAAACAAACTAATCTTGTAGATCAATTAAATTATTTGACTAGTCGGTGAGTCGGAAATTAATTCTCGTTAACGGATTATTATGGCATCGCATGTAGACAGGATTAATTGGGTTTTCAATAATTAGGAATCCTGGAGGAGCTGTTTGTGCAAACGAATAAAGAATATATCCCTGCTGAGTTTGATTTGATTGCTCTAGATTAATTTGATAGCTTCCTTCAATTTCATCACATGTTAAATTGAGCGCAATCACCGTTGAAATATTCACATTATGCGGGGCAATATGCCTACCGCCACCATCTGGATCATTATTATACCTGAGGAGGACAGTTGAATCTGGTTTTAGTAGCGCCTTGATATCGGTTCTAACAATTCTTGCTAGTTCATCAGCGTTGTATTTGGGAAACTTGAAATTACGCAGATTGTCTTCTGTGATATTGTAATCGGTTAGGAATCGTTGTTTACTGTCGCTGTTGTCATTAATCATTGTTTGAATAATTAGTTCATATATATATTCCATGTCAGAAATAAGTTGATTTATTATTTCAACGTGTTTTTGCGATTTTCTTTTACGTAGTTGTTTCTAGTTGTGTTTCATATAATTGTTTAATTTCATTAAAATAACCACGGATGTCAGTTAGCGTAAATGAAATAGTAACAGATGAGTCGGCTGTTCTTTTAATGATAAAATCCCATTGCAATGTGTCTTTGTTGGTAAATATAAATCTATCGGCGATTTTTCCTTTTCTTATATCAGATAAATTATCTCGATAACTGGGATTGATTTCATGATATGATTGTACGTCAGTGGTTAAGTCGGTGGCGGATTTTTCCGGTGGTTTTTCAGGCCATCCTAACACTGTTCTTAACGAGCTGTTATAGATATCTACAATGTATCCCTCTGTGCTTATTTCGATCGACGACGAGAGCGTCGGTTCATGAAGTTTAATAGCTATTTTTGATTCTTTTCCCGTGATTGATTTTATTCTACGCTGAATTTCAGCATCGATTTGCTCAATTTTTGTACGACCCAGTTGGTAACGAAACAGTTTCCCACGCTGGAGTACCATCGGGTTTATTCTTATACGAGAACACCAGTGCGTTATTGGGTTGCTGACCACCAAATGCAACCGATCTGATATTAGGCCAGCTATGATATACTCGTAATTTTGCCAGCGCGATCTCACGCACTGGAATCCGAGAAGGGAAGTTCACACTAAATTCAGGGTTTGTTGATGTTATTGATATCATGCTTGTTCGTATCGGAGTGGTATTCTACGCGATTCGTTGAAGTAGTTCGAGTGACATTATTGTTAACGCTGTCTTCAATTTCCAATTTCAACATCGCGGAGTTATACAACTGGGTCATCGTGGAAAATTCAACATCGGATATGAACGAATTATCTATTGACAGCGAGATCAACTCGAATAATTTCGAGTATGCGTCAAATACCACCCGGTACTGAGCTGTATAATCGGCGAGTTTTTTCTGAGAACACGATGATAACTTTTTAGTTATCGCGGTGGCGACTGCCGCAATTGTTGTTGCCGCGGAGATAGCAATTGGAACTGCAATCGGAGCCATCATGGTCACCGTCGACAAAATAACCCCGGCACTGGCCATCACACCGGACACTGAGTACACGGTGATGTCGATGATTGCTATGTTGCGTCCGTATTTTTTCATTTTTTCACGATAACGCTCAGAAAGTGATTTAATGTTCGCGGAAAATTCTTTCACGGTATCATATCGATATCGATGCGATTGTGATACCTCTGGGACTATTATCGGTTCAATTGATTTCATCGATGTCATTGTTATTTTAAACCCGTTAGTGTTTTCAATTATTCACCATCTTCCGGGTAGTAGATCAGGGGGGTGTCTACTTCACCTACAAATTCTAAACACCAGGGTATTTTTGATCTAATGGTACTATCAACCGCGACAATCTCAAATTCTTCTTTACCATTGATAATTATTGTCGCGGTGCCACCAAAGTAGGTTTTACCTTTCACGATGATATCAAAATGCTTGGTAGAGATTAACGTCATCCTGTAGATACCATGGGACCACTCCCCGATATCGATTGGCAATCTAACACTAGATTCTTTTACCCAATCAAAGGTCCCATGATCGACCGTATACACGATATTTTCAATGCTTCCGTGCGGATGCGGAATTTTTACCTTTCCAAAATCTTCTTTTAGTTTAAGAATATCATTGTAAATATCGAGATAACTTGTCTTGATTTCGTTAGTATTTATCGTCCTCACCGCCTCCTTGTTAAAAAAGAACGAAATCAGAAGGTATTTAAATTCATCGAGAGTTTTTAGTTTAAGAATATCATTATACATTTCGAGATAGTTTACATGGACTTCGGTAGAAACCATCATCCTCCCATCCTTCTTGTTAAAAAAGAATGGAATCAGAAGGCTTGTGATTCCAAGCCGTGCTTGGTTTTTAATATACCGGTTGATGTTAGAAAAATTTGTCGTGATATCTTGGGGTTTACTGCCCTCAAAGAACTTATTAACAATTTCACTGGTGAGCTTTTGTTCGTCAATAGCTTTTTTAACTTCAGCGAGGGTCGGACCTGTCAGAGATGTGGTTTCAGATTCACGTGTTCTCCCCAAAAAATTATCCACGATGGTATTAAGTGTTGTTTGTCTCACCATAAACATACTAATATCTTTGAGAGTCATTGTAGATGTAGCTGGGACACCAAAGAAATTATTAGCGACGTAGGCATTGTGAGTATGCTTGCCGATAAACTCGCTAATTTCAGCGAGAGTCATGCCTGCCACAAGTGGGGTTCCAAAAAACTTAACAATGACGTCGTTAGTGGGTTTTTGTACCTTTTCAAGATTTTCTATTAGTTTAAAAATATCATTGTAAATATCGAGATAATTTGCCTTGATTTCATCTTCATTCATCATCCTCCCCGCGTTCTTGTTAAAAAAGAATAAAGATAGAAAGTTTTTAATTTCAGCGAGAGTCATGCCAACCACAAGCGGGGTTCCAAAGAATTTATGTACGACATTTTTGCGAAAATTATTATAACCTCGTATATAATCATCCAGCTCACGGCCGTGGGTGGCAATCGCGTCGGTGATCGTAGACACAAGTGCGCCTGGTTTAAGTCGTCCACCGCTGGAATACAGGGCAATAGAGTTTTCAGCTGCGTCGCGCTGCCGTATCAAAATGTCATCCGCGGAAATATTACTGCTTTTCAATTTACCCTGGCGATCTTGAAATACAACTATTTCGTTCGGGTCAACACTTGCTAAATTTAACGTCTCAGCGATTTCATCTTCAATTATTTTTTTTACATCCTCGATAGAACCCGCAGATGTTTCCGCGGTGGGTTTCGACATTGACAGAGATCGTCCCCAAATATTAATCATTATTGTAAAGACTAGTATTTTTAATTTATTGATTCTCTAAAATTACCTTGTAATTTCCCACTCGTGTATTTATTTACAACCAGATGAGGTGGTTTCTGTGACGATGAAATCTCTGCGAGGACATTTAATACTTCACGGCCGCATATCGGCGGATCATTTAATTGTTGTGTTGGCAGCGTGGAATAAAAAATCGGAAACTCTTTGAGTTTCATCGAAGAATTTATATACCGCATAAACTCGCTTGGCGGAGCTGACCCATATGAATCAAAATAGACAATCCCACGCGGATCGATCGCGTATGCAACCCAGTGAGTTCCCGATCCGTTACTGTTATCAAGATTGATGATACCGGTTTCGACGCGTTTAGGTTTTCTCGGTAATTGATCTCTCATAATAACCCCTCTGAAGTTTTTTATCGCTAGTTTTTTAGCAGCATCAATTAAATCAAAATTGGACATAGGCAGAATTGGGTTTTCAACTAATAAACCGTTCCTGGTATTCACAGACCCTTTCCGCTGTACCATGAATACGGGGTTCCTGGTAGTCTTAAACCCTTTTCCTTTTTTTATATCCTTTCCCAGTTGCCTTTTTCAACGCCATTCCTGCCGCGGTCCCAACGGCTCCCAACGCCGCCGCTTTCGCCACTGCTGGGGCAGCCGCTGAAATCAATGCTGGTATTGCAGCTAACAATGAAAATATACCACCTGATTTTATCATGTTGGCGACTGCGGCTTTTGAAAATACAATTTGAATCCCTCGCCGTTTCTTTAGCGCATCATTGAAATGTTTTATTTGACGGTCCGTCAGTGATATTTTATGTGTACCGCCGGACAACTGCGTTGGTTTTAACGTTATTGTGGTCCCACATTCTTTAGCGGATTTTGATCGCAATTTCTTGACCTGACCATCAGTCAGCTTGACACTAACAACACTATATGTCATTTTATTGTAAAACACATTTATGATTTCAATTGATCTAATTGTGAATCGTTTACATATTTTCCACTGGTGCATCAATGATTCTCATTCGTCCACCAACACCTTCTAACAACATTGATTTGTCGCTGAGAATAACAGCATCCGCTCTATAATTAGCAATAGCGCCACGAAGGACATTGGCTCTGAAGTGTATATCAACGACGGATTGCCTTGTTAAATCAAGATGTTCCAGCGAAAAGTAGTAGATCGGATAAAAGTTCTTAAAATCATATTGCGATATTTGCAAACCATTATCAACATTTTGATCACGGCCCATATATGACAGCATACGATGGTACACACGCGCAATATGGTTTTGACCAAAATTAAGTTGTATGTCTTCGGATGGTTCCTGCTGGCCATTTATTCTCAACGAGACCTCAGTAACTCCTAATTGATCAAATATCATATGACTGTGCAATTGTGATTCCACTCTTGTCATATCCTGCAACGCGATAAATATATGACGTGGAGCTGCAACGCCTTGTTGTGATGCCAAGTTCCATGTAAATGTACCATTGATATTTGATTGCTTAACATCTGTTGTTGTTGTTAGCCAACTTAGCAATGATTTGCCACCTGTTTCCATAAATGAAAGTAGCCGCTCTTCCGTGGTATTTGATGGGGTCATTACTGGCATCCACAAGACCAATTTAGTTAAAATGACTTTACCAGCGTCAGCATCTGGATTTGCAGGATCCGCTGGAATTATCCAGATTGCATCATTTTCACTACCCTTTCGCACGAGTACTACTGTATTCTTCGCTCCATAAATAACTTTTCGTACATTTCTGCAGAATCCAAATATATGATGCAACGGAATCGCACATGAAAACGATTTACGCTGTCCTGCCAACATTGCTATTCGTGTTGCAGCTCCTAGATTGTACTGGGGATCAGTATTTATAATCATATTCTCGACATCAACAGCAGCAGCGCCAGCATTATTATTTGGTCGTCGTACAATAAATTGAGTGGGTCCAGCAGTGTTTTTATTATCCTTTGCAAACATCATAGACGGGCCTGCTGATCTTGTATAATCGTCGGAATATCTTGCTAACCCAATTATTGTTGTAGCCACATCAACATCACGTTCTATAGACTCAATCTCTTTTCCGTCAATGAGATATCTCGCGGATTCAAATAGCGCCATGATACCATTATTGACTAAGCCGACTTTGGTGCCATCTGGATACGGTGCGGGTACAGCAGAAGTATCAGTAAGTCGTTCAAGTTCTCCTTCTACTTCGATAAACGCTTCACACGGCAAAAAGTATTTGCTGGTATCATGGACTTGAAGTTCAATTCGCGATCTAATATCTGCTTGTATTGCATGATAGGAATAAAATTGATAATCGCGGACGGAATTGTCCTTGGGTACTGGGGCTTCCATATCTAATGCTGGATCAGCTGTTCGTTTAAACATTATATTAACATACTAGTATTTTCAATTGTGAAATTCTTTGTAATCATCGTCGTTTTTGTTTTCGTTTCAAACCACTTCCTGCTATCATGTTTGCGATATCATCTTGGTTACTGTTCGACAACGACGTTAATTTTTCTTCCACAGCGCTATTTATTGCTTTGCTTACACTTGCAGGCATCACTGTTGTAGATGGCAGTACAACTGGTTGCTTTTTTCGTCTTCGCACCAATGATGCTATTTTATCTTTCGCGGCAGAAAATGCCTTTCCGGCAAGATTTCCAACAGCGCTGATTCCCTTATCACGAATAATATCAATGGCTTTCATTGATAATTGTTTAGCTAACGGCGCCACTTTTGGGGCCATTCTTGTAAATAGCCCCGCAATGGTATTGCCAAAACCATCTCCGCAATATGCTCTATAAACAGGCAATCGTGAGTTCACCACGTAGACGCTTACGGGTTTATCATGGTTGTAGTGTATAATCATCTTGTTATAAAACTAGTAGTTTTTCAATTAGTGATCAATCGCTGTAATAACCATGGGCATCTTTGTGATTTTCAACTAATTCAGCAATGAGTTCTCGATATACATTAATGTCCATGATACCGCCGGCAAATAATCGTCTACAGATATCAGCTGCTTCATTAATTATCTCGACGGAGTTGTTTCCGGCTCGTTTCCCTCCGATGAGAACTTCCAGCCGTGATATATCACTGAGAATGTTACCAGGACAAGTAACGCTAGTGTTTTCAACTATGCCGCTACCTAAATATTCATCTTCAGTTGACTCCTCTTCATTCAATTCAACTAGATACATTTTATCTATTCTACTCAATACTTCGTCTTTAAAACTCTCAAAATCATTGCGGTTACTGTCTGTGATACTAAATCTATCATGGTTTGCCAGGTATACTTTTTTTATCCAATTCTCGTCGTTTTTTATATACTCTTTATACCCTTTGTTTACAGCTCTTTCTCTTTGATCGAGTGAAAAATTCTGCACGGTAAAGTTAATTAAATCATTGTCATCTTTAAATTTTTTAATTATGTTGTATGCATCGTATGTAAATATACTTTGCGGTGAATACAACATTTTTTCTATAGTAACGTCTTCTTCCTCTTCTTCTGGTTTTCTTGCAGTAGCACCTAGTTCTTCTAGTACTCGCTCTTTTTTTTTGTTGTTGCCGTGAAGTAGTTACTATATCTACTGGAAGTGTTTCTAAAGACTTTTTTGTTTGTTCGGTCTCTGCTGCAATTTTTTCAAGCACACCAAGAACAGGCACTTCTCGTCGCTTGCCTTCCTCAGGAATATCCCCAAATATTGCTCGTTCAGTTGCTGTTTTCGCATCTTTGGTCGCCTTAGTTATCGGGGCGAACAGTTGTTCACTTGACACAGAAAAGTCAGTCTGCGCTTGTTTTCGTTGTTGAAGTTTCTCTCGAAGTCTGTGTCGAACCGGTATAAACTTTTTAATTGCTGCTAGCCGCTCTCGGGCTAATCTAGTTGTAAGCGATTCACCTACCATATAGTGTTTGTGAACTGAGTTTTCAAATGTGAAACTATCACAATTAAAAGCTGAGTTATTAAATAATGTACCATCAAGCTAACGTATCCATCTCGGACAAGGCTAAACTGTACGACGCTATCCGCGAGTGTTTCAGAAATAACATCGCTGGGGGTTTCAGAATTGTAATATCTAAGAACGGCGATGAACGATTTTTGTTAACGACGCGGCAACAACAACAACTACGTGAAAATGGAGGCGTCGCAGTGATTACTTGCTACCACAACCAGATCATCCAGTACTCACATAACTGCATGAGCAGGCCCAAACTGCTGAGTATCCTTTCAGGAGAAAATCCCATGTGAGTGTTACAAAAAACGCTAAAAAAAAATAATTTTTTACTGAAAATTACTGAAGGCCTATTTTTTATAGTAACGCTCACGTGGTTAGGATACTGGTTTTTCCTCGTTTAATATTTTTCTAATATCACGAACTTTAGAACTAATTTCAGCTCGTTTTTGATACTCTTGGCCGAGCTTTTGACGTATTGCTTCAACGGTGCTAAATAGCGTTATAAATACATCAATATCGTTACCGTACAAACAAGCATAGATGGACTTTTGAATTCCTTTCACGAGTCTGTACATCTTAGGTAAAACATAACGACCCTTACTAGACTGATACTCAATGACTTCATATTCCAGGGCAATCCTGTCACAGTCGAGATCTTTAGATAATATTATCCCTCGATTCTTTAAAATTGAAATTTCAGCAATTATAGCATTTACATCTTTGATATCCATATTTTTTTAAAAATATAAATACAATACATTTTACCTCTAATTATTAAAAAAAAATAACACTCATTTGGCAATCTCGCTGGCGTCCTATGACGTCAGAGAGACCCAGAGGTTACTTTATTAACTTAATTAAGGACAGCACATACATGAAAACCCCATTTGGCAATCTCGCTGGCGCCCTATGACGCCAGAGAGACCCAGAGGTTACTTAATTAACTTAATTAAGGACAGCACATACATGAAAACCCCATTTGGCAATCTCGCTGGCGCCCTATGACGTCAGAGAGACCCAGAGGTTACTTAATTAACTTAATTAAGGACAGCACATACATAAAAACCCCATTTGGCAATCTCGCTGGCGCCCTATGACGTCAGAGAGACCCAGAGGTTACTTAATTAACTTAATTAAGGATGGATATATTCAATGAAACGATGATGGAATTTGTGATGTAATGATGTGGGACGGCACAAACATGAAATGACGGGGCAGATTTTCTACGGCCAATCCAGCCAATCAAAAGCAACCAAAACTAAATTAACCCGGTTGCATGATTGACAAAAGACAACCACACGCCCGTGTTAATGGCGTTTGTTAGTTTTGATTGGTCGATTGGCTTTCGAAAGCCCCAAGCTTATTACGAATCATAACATATATAAGGTGACTAATACAGCAGCGTTGATTCACGGGTGTGTTATTTTATTTCCTTGAATTACTTATTAATACTGTTTCACAACATTTAAATGAGACAAAATATTTGAATAAAACACTAAACAAAATAATACAGTTGTTAGATAAAACAGCGTATTTTCCCTGTTCTAATTCTCTAGACAAAATACATTATCGATTAGATCACAAAGAGCTGTATACAGAGGAATGTTAACCACGCCCACCTACTTCAATGAATGGGAAACACTGTTCCGGCTGAGCGAACATAGGTATTGCGCTGGATTATAAAGAACGTCTGTACTAAAAGTGTATTATAGATGGTCTAAATAAATACAACTGTTTAAATTGCAGTTTTAGCCAAGCGACAATAAAAGGTTTTAGAAATTGCTAAAAAATACAAATCCGAAACTATGTATGTACTCCATTACAGTCACGTGCGCGCGCCTAGTCTAGGTATACAGGTAATAGCAGACGGCACAATTCCTTTGACGTCATAATACAAGGGAACTTAGTGAGTAGAGTGTGAGTTGCGGCTTATTTATCCATAAAGGATTTATCTCCCTTGAATCGTTTCAGGCGTATACGAATTTTATTTTATGACCATTTTTTTTAGACAGAGTTAATTTAGTTATATTTTCTGCAACAAATCGTATTGAAGACCTACAAATGTCAAAGTATCTACTAGCTTTATTTAGTTATTGAAATATTTTCTCCTCTTTGGTTTCTAAATCAAACGATTTGACCCCCCTAGGGCGTTTTGAGTGCCTACCAGCGTTGCTTTTTAAAAGGTTATCGCGCTGCGAGATGGATTGAAGATTCTCAAGACAATTATCAGTCTTCACGCCATTTATGTGATCAATCACAAAGCCATCTTTAATCAATCCGTTATGACATTCAAAAATAATTCTATGACAGAGATATTTTTTATTTCTAACACTAAACACCAAAGATCCCATATTATTCAGAAATCCAACAGGTTTTTTTAGTCTGCGGTGCCTGACAACACCATCACTGGAGGCTTCGTAATTAACAAGCACTGGATGGGGTCTGAAATCTTGGCTCATTTGTATAATAATACTACTTATCTAATTTATTATCTGCTTTAATTATAAACCTCTGGATATAATCTTGGGGGGGGGGTTTGATGATTTTGTCATCGTTAGGGTCAATGACGGTATTTTTTATTCGTTTGTCATAATAACGCCCACCCCACATTGGAGGCATGGGAGAGGACCGAAAGAACCGTTGCGAACGCTTTGTAAATGATACCCACAGAATTCGCTTCTGCATGATTTGTTACACGGGGTTGTTGATCCAATCATTAGCCACTTGCAGTGATTCATTGTACTATATTTTTCTATTTAAATACTTGTTTTAATTATAATATGAAGGAGTTCAAGAGATTATCGAAAATTAAGCCTTGGAAAAATACTAAATTCATTGATTATACCATGAAAGAATTCCAAAGATTATGGAAAATTAAGCCCTGGAAAAACACTAAATTCATTGATTATACCATGAAAGAATTCCAAAGATTATCAAAAATTAAACCCTGGAAAAATACTAAATTCAATCTTGATAAGGAGTTCAAAAGATTATCGAAAATTAAGCCTTGGAAAATTAATAAATTCAATCTCGATAGAGTCTCTGATACACCAAAACGTCTAATCGGTGATAGAACTATACTAGGTAAAATCAGGGAGTGTTTTAATGAATTCTACCGAGACGGTGCAGTATACTGTTGGTCGACATTTCGAATTATTGATGAAGATGTCAATGTACCCAACATCGATGCTACTATGAACGATGAAAGAGCAGCTGAGATAATTTCACACCTTGGCCCGCCAAGGGGCTGGAAATCCAAGGGTAAATTGCAAAGCAATTCCCAACAGAAGTATTTTTTCAGAATAAAGTTCATTATCGAAGTCGAAGGCAAATGGATTATCAGGGATAAATTTGAACCAATCCTCAAGGATAAAAATACTGTCATTGTCAGTAGAGATTCCAAACCAGGAATTCTAACTGGAATTGACAAACCATACTACGAGAGATCTTATCCTGTTTCAGCAATTGTTTATGGGATATATCCGTTAAATGATAAACCCGATATTGCAAAACTAGCTCCTATGAAATATTCTAGTTCACTGAATTGTGTAGCAACATGGGTAATGGAACACTTCACAAATGCATCGCGAGTAAATAAACTAATTGATCTGCGACTTAGGAAAATAACCGAATGGGAACTGACAGTGAAACAGCACGGTGCAAAGATTTCTGATATAGCTAAATTAGAAGCATCATTAAAATTCCCAATATAAGTAACAACAATAACCGGAGAAGTATTATACGAACCGAAATATCAATCGCGAGGGGCTCCAATTAAAATTATTGATCATAACAAACACGCGTGGACGGCTGCAGTAACAATATTTCCACGAGATAGAACCGTGAGATATATCCCTAAGGAGTTCGTCGGGGATGTTTTTATAATGAGAAATTATTCGATGCTATTCATTCGTTGTGTAAGGATGATCCTGTGTCAGTGTGGTTACTTAGAAGTGATGAAGATCCCGAAATAGCATTTGATCAATTTGTAAGACCAAATGGTGAATTATATCGCGTTGAAGAATTAGATAACAGAATGAGAAAAATCGCTAGTGAATTTGCCTTGCAAGTTCCATTTTCATCGGAAAATCCAAAGGAGATTTCATTCCATGAAAAACTACTCGCGGATAGCTTCACAATTCTATCAGTGGTAGCTCACTTCGCAAGAGAAAAAAACTCATGGCGTCCAACACAAAGTGATTTTCTCGAGGACGTTAAATTGAGTTGGGTCAAATTTGGTCATGGAGGACTGTGGAATACAAAATATCATCCTGGCGGTATGATTTCAATTGATATATCCGCGTGTTATCCTGGAAGTTCCTCGGGTATGGAGAATGTAGTAACTATTTCAAACGATTTGGACACCCCACACATGAAATGACTCGTGTTGCGATTAATGGGCCATTACCTGATTTTGATTTAACCGGATTCGCTCGTGTGATATCATTTGAACTCGCTACAGGGTTACATCCGTGAAGTTATGTTTGGCTTGGTAGACATATATCTGAAAAGGCCTGGATGCCAATAGTGTTACTACGATATATGATTGATTGTGGTATGCTAATATTGTTGATTGTTTCCGAAGCTATTATATGCTATCGAGCTCAGAAAGAAGTTTGGCTACCACAATCCGATCTAGATCGTATAATTAGCGAACAGCGAAAACAGTTTCCAGATTTCAATGAAGAACAAATCATGAATTGGTCTAAGAAGTTATTTGAAATTAAAAAAGAACAAGCAAAAGATTTTGGACGAAGAATAATCGGTAAATTTACCCAGGGTGGAAGATACGACAATGCAAAATATTCTTCGCGGTTGATCATAGACATCGCTGAATACGATTTTATTGTAACGGATTTAACGAAACAGGGAAAACTTGTAAATCGTAAAGACGCTTTCCTATCCGATGGAAGACGATTAGGTACAATTGTTACCTATTGTGATGGATATATTAAACAATATACGCATTTGAGAAGTTCTATGCTAGCTTATGCTTCTATCAATTTATTTTCGATGATAAATAGATTTCCTAATACCGCAGATAGAGTAGCCACTGATTCTATGTATATCCACGAGAAATACAAATCAGATGTAGCTAAATTCACAGATCCGGAGGCAAATTGGGGATGTTGGAGATTTAAAAAGGAGACGCTACATGAGTATTGTGAATCGGTAGATGTTACCATGGATGAAAAGTATTTAAAGTGTGATGAGATTCAATCCGAATTTTCTAATGCACCACCGGTATCTGTTCCAATATGTAGATACAAGACAGTTTATTTAAACGGTTGTGGTGGGTCAGGAAAGACAACTCGTGCAATTGAATTATATCATAGAAACGCTAGCGTTTCAAAATCAAACATGATTGTCCTAACACCTACTCACAGAATCGCCAGAGAGATGAAACAACGAGGAGTAAATGCCTGTACTTATCATAGTTTCTTTCGATGGAAAGGCGATGAATGGACCCCTGATCGAATGGGTGATAAATTCATTCCTCAAGTCGTAATTTGGGATGAGATATGCACGGTGTCATTAGATGTATTACAAAGATTTCTCGAGTGGTTGTTATTGAAAAATACAAAAGTCGTCATGTGCGATGATCATGGCCAACCACCACCATTTATCGGTGCATCCCCACATGAATGGCTAAAGGGTTTTGTAGACTATTATGAAGAAATTACAACTGATTATAGATCACTTGATGAACAATTACGAGAATTCAAAGCGCTAATTAGATTACAGCCGGATAAAATCCAATGTGAAATAACGCGTGAAATAATTTCAGAAACTCCCATGAATGATTTTTGGGAAACGTGGAGACCAAATAATTTGATAGTAGCAAGTAGAAAAATAGTCAGAGACACACTTCAGATGAAGTTATTTGAATTGCATAAAGAAAAATTTGCAACACTTCCAGTACCGTTGTGTTATAGGCCTTCGGATACACGAAAGCAGAATATTGAAGTTGATATTCCAAGACCAAAATCCGAGGGATTTCAAAGACAGAATTTAGTGTTAAATGATATTGTGCTGGTTGATATCAGCGTCGTTGAAGACGCATTGCCTGCTAATAATTCCCCGTGGACGCTAGGTTACGCAGCAATAATACATTCTTCACAGGGATTGACTATATCAGATACAATTGTTTGGATGGTGGATAATCACATCGAATGGTCGAATTTAGTCTATCTTGCAGTATCCAGAGTACGAAGAATAAATCAACTTCGAAGAATTGTTTTCGATGATGACACCACAATGGATGATGCTAGCATCGTTGATGTTAAAATTATTGATAAAAAACTCTCCGGTTACAAACAACAAGACAAAAAAAAAAACAATGAGAATTTGACATTGATGCTGAATTAATAATCACTTTGAAGCAACAACAGAATAATCACTGCGCAAGTTGCAATTGTATAATGCGTTGGCAGTATTCGGATAAAGATCCTCGCCAATTTACCGTAGACAGAAAAAATAACAGTCTCGGTCATGTCAGAAACAATGTGATGTTGACTTGTCTTGAGTCCAACAGACGCAACGGCGCTAGTTAAGACCCCGCGGTGGTAATTGAGTATCGTCAGGAATCACTTGTAATTGTTCGCGTGTAAAACCACGCTGAGGGGCAGTTGAATCCAATTTATAGATTGGAGGTCTACCAGTTGATCGTGTTATAGTAGATATCTTGTGTGCAGTAACACTCCATATAGGATCAGTAGCCCTTTTTCTGCCACCTTCAAGCTCTCCTGGTTCGTATAAATACCTAACAGTGACATTACTACCAAGAATTGGTTGGGAAACGCTATAATCTTTTTGTGAAATTCTTCGAATTTCCATTTTAGGTATAGACTTCTTTTTAAACGCGTTGATAGGTTTCATGTTGATTGTTCTAGTAATCTCATTATTCAGTGCGGTAATCACAGCTGGTAACCTTTTGACCCATTCACGAGATCTTTTTTCTTGGATGAATTCTTTTGCGTATTGATATCCAAATAACCGCTCAGCAATCGTCCGATTAAATCGTTCAACAATTGCCTGATCGCGATGTAGTGCAGTATGCCCCCGTCTGATGGTGACATTGTGATCTTTCATCGCTGATAAAACATCGCCTTGAAATTCCTTGCCAGGATCAACTTGTAATAGATTTGGCCAGCGTAGTGGGCCTCGTCGATAAATCTTTTCAAATGCAGAAGCAACTTCAGGTGATAATTTTGTTTTTAGCGGTTCTGCTTGTTTGTATCGACTCGCAACGTCAACTACGGTTAGCGCGTATTTGTAACCGTTATCATGTGTTAAAAACAATAAATCAGCTTGATGAACTTCATTGGGTACAGTAACATCAAAATGCGAGAAATTGATTTGTTTAGGACGCGGTAGATAAATTTGCCATATAGCCTGTTTGGATAACCAATTAGCCGCAGTGGACTTTTTCACTTTTGCGGCGCTGGCGAGTTTACTGATTGCTGCTTTACCCTTCCAGTATCCTCTCGGAGAATAATAAATAGATTCCATATTATTAATTACCAGCGCCCATCATCAATTTGCCTTTCATAGCCGATTTTACCAACCACGAAGCCAATTTTTCTTTGAAAGATTTATCAGGAATAGCATTTAACGCATGAATTAATTTCACATCCGCGAGATGCCTGTTTTGCAGATTGCTGCTTTTATATGCAACATCATGAGCATGACAAGCCTTATCAATAGCGTTTATCGGATACTCGCCGGGTCGGGGTTGATTTTGATCATCAAGTCTGATATCTAATCATGTTCCGGGGCCACAGTAGCTATATCCTGGAAGGTGCTTTTCTCCTGGATACTTTGCCCACGGCGTTCCAGGGAGTTTTACTAACTTGGCTGCAATATCACCTCCTCGTTTTTTTTTAAAACATCTCCGGATTTCATAGAAACAAATCTAAACTTTTTTATACCACATGTTGCACATCTACCAGTAAGTGCTGATCTGTTATTCCTTGTTGTAATCGTCGTCACATCATTTGTGCTAGTACGCGTTTTACACTTCACACAATATAGATCCATAATTTATGTATAGAGATATGGATATAATTGATTTTCAGCGACTAAAACAAGAGAATCAGTTAAGCATCATGCAGCGCTACCAAACAATATACGCGCAATTATAATCGGGCCATCTCGATCCGGCAAGACACAATTGTTGCTCAGTTTAATAATGAGATGGATGAAGTGGGATAAGTTGTATTTAGTTGCTCCTAGCGTAGATGATCAACGATGCTATGAAGTGCTAAAAGATTTTAATGAAAACGCTTCAGAGATTAAAGGTGAGAACGTCGTTGATTTTATAACTGATATTGACGAGGCACCATCCGTGGATGATCTTGATGGGAACATTAACAATTTAGTCGTATACGACGATGTGATGTTAGACAATCAAAAAAACCCAGCTAGAATATTTTCCCGAGGCAGGCATAAAAACACCGACGTGATATATGTCACTCAACGCTACACTCAGATTCCAAAAGTGATCAGAGATAACTGTAATATTCTTGCTGTGTTTAACGGCGTTGATACACATACGTTACGAAATATTTGGCAGACATGGTGTTCCGATATGGACTTTAATCAATTAAAAAATTTCTTTAGTAACGCTCAGTCGACCCCGCACGGATTTATAACAATAAATTTACATGATCCTCGGACACGATATCGTATAGGACTCGATCAAATATTTGGTTGAAATCATTTATTATTTTTGTTAACTTGTAGCAGCAGAGAGTGTGAATGACCACATCGTTGCGACCAAAATTGATTGAAAAATCGTAAAGTCTCCGTTTGCTAAATGGAGACTTATTTTTTTTGGGCTAAAATATAAGATTTCGTAGGAAGGCTCAATTTTCCGTTTTAAGGATTCAATCAATGTTTTGTCGGAAAAGGGTGGTCTGTTCACACTCTCTGCTGCTAAAGCTATAAGAACCCAGGACGAATCTATATTAAGATTCTCAAGTAACAACCTATACAAGTAATGATTTAAGCAATTACATATTATATACAAATGAAACAATAATGTGTAAGGCATTTTATAATAACAAACTACGAAGCATCTCGTGAAGGTCTAATCAGAATTTCCCGGTTGAATATATAAGTCGGTTTTGAAAATATTACAGCTGGTTATCCAATGTTTGGTGTTAAGAAGAAGTTATTTTATTGTCACCGCTTTATTTTAATTTGCTTAAATGGATTGATCAAGGACGGTCCTGTAATTAATCACATTGACACATATCATAACAATAGTTTTTTAAAAATAATCTTCAATTGTCCCACAAGTGAGAATTGTACACGCGATTTCACTTGTAACTGTTAGTCCGTTGTAAATCCATGAATGCAGAGACTGATGAAGCAAAACTATTTAAATCACTGAATTAAACACATAATAGTTTTTTAATGCATTTCAACGAACAATATAATTTTCAACTTAACGTCCTATAACAGTTTCTTTGGTATTGATTTTCGCATACTGACGGATGTTTTAATGTCACAGTGAGAATAAACAATACCCGGAAGAATGGTTCTGATATATATATATATATATATATATATATATATATATATATATATATATATATATAACTTTCTTTTTAATATATTTATGGATTAGAACCATAGGTAATTGTTAATGTGTCTGATTCTCATCTTCTAACCAGAGTTCGAATCCCGTAACAGGTATATTGCCGACGGTTGCATAATAGCGGTTTTTTTGTATAAAGTGTGAACCCTATCCCGAAAGCGTTTCATGTAAAAACCCCCATTACGTTTAGACCAACGTGGTGGATGTGTTTTGCATTCTCCTGTGGGTTAGATATAGTGTTGTGCATACAATTAAAAGCCATAGACAACCTTGGATGAATAAGTTGCACCCCCAAATAGACAGTAGCCTGGACGCATAAGCGTTGAATCTCGCATAGACATTCAGACTGAAAAACCGGCCAAAAATAAAAAAACGGTATAAGGGTGCCGAAACGGACATAAAGTCTCACAAAAGACTCACAAAGACCTTATAAAAGACACTAAATGTTTCATAAAAATGATCTTTGGAAAGACAAAAAGGGCCAATAAAGGGACCCGGTGAATGATAACCGCTCATCATGCTACTGATTATTTTGTTTATTTGAAAATATATTTATTATATAATGAATTACGAATATAATAATACTACTATATATGATATTTAAAAAAAATTAAAAACTGAAGGAATACAATAATGTGATAAACTAAATCATGAAAACATTCTATATGATATCGAATATCTAAAAGAGCTAATATCAGCCGATAGACATACTCTACCATCCAATTATAAATTTATTACACAAATTCAACCGTCTACGCATAATTAATGGATGATGTATATAATTAAAGAAAGTTGTACCTCTCTTTAACACAATATAAACAAATAAGATCAGAATTATCAAAAGAATATGAAACAAGAAAAAAATATTAAATTACGTGTAAGACAATTCAAATGTGTTATATAAAATGAAAATAAACCTGAGTTCTGAGTATAGAAAAATATAGTAGGTGTCAGCGTGAAAATCGCCCGCCTTGATAAAATCAAGTAAACATTCTGATAACAAAATTCACAAATTTCTTACCAGAAACCGAATTTTTTGGTCAGGTCATTAAGATTGTATATATATTTGGTAGGAGGTTTGGTCCGTAAGTTTCAAATGTATTCTTGTTAGTAGTGAATTATGACATCAGAGATATAACTCATTAACCGGCTCTTGTACAATCAAACGCCTATTTGAGGGGTGAATATATACAGAATATATCCCTGCTATGCCTGATTTGATATTTATGTGTTTGTTTGATATTTTCCATCAGTTGCATCACATACAAAATTGACAGCGATAGCCGATGTTATATTTACTATGGCTCGTGATTTATGACGACCTTAACCGTGTGGGTCGTTATTGTATCTAAGGATATTATCCGAATTATATTTTTTTCTACATACTGCGAGTATTCGAGAAAAGGTTTTGTTCATAAGATTATTGATTGATTTTGTTAGTTTGTAAGTTTCAAATGATGGTATTCCAAATGTTGTAAGTGCGGCACTGGTTACCTTAAATTGATAATGTAATAATTTGTATCTTCTTATTGTTGTACGAACTTCTAATGAATAAAATAACATGTTTTAAATGTTGATTTGTTTCAATAATTTGTTGTCTTATATCGTCAGAATACGTTTATGTAATATTAGCAAATAAAATCTTTAAATTATCGAATACACGTGTGAATTCAGGTAAACTTTGTTCTAAATAACTATGATTATATTATCATCAGTAAATATTAATTGATGTGATTATAATAAATAACAGGGAGAGTGAAATAATCCCTTCAATATTCGTCTATATTCTGGATAATTTAAACATGTTTTTTTAACCGTTTTTGTTCAGGTGATGGTAGTGCTAGAGCCATTTCATGCCATAAAAGCACAGTTCTGATCGATGATTGATAAATAGCCCCGACGTAATCATGCGAATTTATCGCGGATGATAATGTTGGTTCATGGACTGTGATAGCTAATGTTTTTTCTTTAACGTTATATATCTAATTATACGCTGAAATTCATCATTTATTTGTTCGATTTGATAACTTCTTTTGGAAATGAAACAACTTGCCAATCTGGGTTTCCATCTGGTTAATGTTTGATCTGTAAATACCAGTGAACTATTTGAATGTTGACCCGCGAATGATCTTGACTAGAGAGTTATAGTCATTACAGTTTAGCCAACTATAATATAGTCGTATTTGAGCAAGTGCAATTTCTTTTACGGGGACCGCAGTTGGAAAGTTCATGCCGAATTCAAGGTTACTGGAAGTTATTGAAATCATTGCTGTATTTGGTGAGTTTATATTTTTAACGATCTGTTGCAGTGGTTCTAGCAACATTATTTTTATCATTATTTTCTCACTTAGAACGTCGTTATTTCGCTGTAAATCTTAATACTCTCCGACAACTTTTTATCTGATGTTGTTTCGTCGTTACAAATCTTTGACAATAATGATGATCATTGCTAATATTGAGCAGTGGCGGTATATATTTTAATGATATGGTCGTTTAGTTTATTCTGAATACGTGTTGATATGTTTTTGGCAGTTATATTAAGAACACCTGATCTTGTTGTTGCCGCTGTAGCACAAATTGTGGCAACTGCAGGTGATGTTATTGTTGCAGTTGATAACAATACGTCAGTTCCATCAATAACACCTCAAACCAAAATATAACATTAGGTCAACTACGACTACAATCCAGCGGCATTTGTTTTATTTCTGCCGTATATATGTCAATATCATTTTAAGTTTTATTTTGTAATTTACGTACTTGATTGTATCTACACTCTTAAGCATTCATTGTATTTTTAATAGAATCAATTATAAATTATACATACGATATGACTGGCTCTGATGATAAATTACCACTGTTGGGGGTTATTCTAAACGTTTCAGTGAATCCTTTTGTATGTTATTGCATTTACACTATTAACAGAAGTAGATGTACTAGATGATACATTAAACTGTAACGGCGAAATTACCGTTATTAAAAAGATACCTCGAACAGATGCAATAAATTGAAAAGTGTTATTGAGAGGTGTCCATCCGAAGATCCCCACTTTATCGAGTATACCGTTTTGATATTTTGTTTATGCGGTAGTTTAATCTTAACAAGTTCTATAAGCGATAGCCGGAAAATCACTTACGATATTATCCTGTGTTTGTTTAATCGTATCAATGTTCGTCTTCATATCAGAAAGTTTTATGGCAACAGTCGACGGATTATCACATAAATTATCTGCAGTTTCATGCATATTTCTAAAGTTTCTACGGATATTTCCAAACACGCTTGCATGAACATCATATTCGGCCCGTAGCGTTGATAGTTTAATATCTACGGTATATACATACTTTCTTGGTATCACATCCTTGTTAGATGTTGGATAACGAAGTGTTGTTGTTTTATTCGAGTTCATGTTGAGTTCGCCTGTCATAGTATCACCAGATTTTTGTACTCGCGCGTGAATATTATCAAATATCGATGACAAACGCCGGGTTTAACCTGACCGCTGGAATCAAGCACTGCTATGTAATTTTCTGTTACTCAATTAATTTTGACAATGATATTTTTCAATGAAACATTACTCGTTTTCAATCGTCCATGCTTATCCTGAAATCTAACCATTTCGTTTGGATCCACATTTGCAAGATTTAATAATTCATATAATTTGTCGCTTATTTTTTTCACACTCTCTTTTGATACTGCTTCAGTAGATTTTTGTTCCCGAGATAAATCTACAGTAAATACCTACCATTATTGTTTTTTGGTTTTTGTTTAAATCATAGATTTCCAACGTTGACTCGTATGCTCGTGTACAGCTTTATGGGGTGGTTTTCTTGACTTTGATACAGACTAGAGTATAGCAATTACTTCTCTACCGCATATTGATGGTGGAGTTGTCGTCTGTGTTGGTAATGTTTAATACCAAACCGGGGATTAAGTATTGTGTTGACATACTCGATACATTCTTTTTCGGAGATAACCCATACGAATCGAAAAAAAAATTCCAAGTGAAACAATCGCTTATGCGGTCCATTGAGTTTCTGGTCCGGTAGAATTATCAAGATTAATGATACCATGTTTCAGCGCCGTTTGGTCTGGAATATAACTGATCTCGCACACAAACACCCCTGGATTCAAAGTACTTTAGCAGCATCAATGCAATCGAAATTTGACATTGGTATTATTAAATCGTCGCTGGTAGTCTCAGACTTCTTCCATATAAATCCGGGGTTCCCAATAATCGTAGACCCTCACTTTGTCTTGTATCTGCGCCATGTTGCTTTCTTTAATGCTATTCCTTCCGCTGTTCTAACAGCACCTAACGCTGTAGCTTGTGCGACAGCATGGGCGGCCGCGGCAAGTAATGCTGGTATAGACGCGAGAAGTGCATATAAACCACCTGATTTAATTGAGTATTTACTTGCACTTGCAGACAGTAAGATGAACGCAATTTTTAGCTTCTAATGCATTATTTAAATGCTGAAGTTGACGTATTGTAGGTGATATATTATTTGGACCACCGGTGATCTGATTATGTTTTTATGTTAATTTAGTTCCACATTTGTTTTTAGCTGAATCTGATTGTAACAATGTAATCTGAGTAGGAGTCAGATAAACACATACATAATTATACGACATTTATAATAATACGACAATAAATGTGTTATAAATATTCTATGGGGGCATCAACGACACCAGCACCTTCAAGTAACATCGATTTATCGCTGAGTATAACACTATTGCTCTGTACTCAGGGATAAAGATATTACCTACTGAATTAGTCGGAAGAGGTACACGAGCACGGAAGTGTATATCAACAATAGTTTATCTGGTTATGTCATGGTCCAACGAAAAGTAATAAATCGAATACATTTTTGTAAATTCTAACTGTGATATTTGCAGATCGGTATCTACAATCAGATCACATACCATAAATGTCATCAAACGATGACATGCACGTGCTATTTTTTTGTCCAAAATTAATTTCGATATCTTAGATGTTTTTTTTTTGGCCGTTTCCTTTTAATGAGATTTCAGAAACACCGAATTTGTCAAATAACATATCAGTCTGATCTTGAGAATTTAATCGTGTTCGATCTTGTAGCGCAACAAATATATGTCGTCCAGCAGAAAAACCTTGCTGTGTTACCATATGCAATGAACATATATCGTCAATTGTACACCGAAAACTATATGTTGTTGTTGTTAGCCATGATATTAATGATTTATCACCTGCATCCATAAAAGCCAAAGATTTATCCTGTGCAATGATCCCTTGAGTCAATAATCGCATACGCAACGAGAGTTTTGTTATATTTACTTTACCATCAGCAACACCAGAACATCGCCAAATTGCATCGTTATTATCACCTTTTCGTCGGTCATGTAATCTTAAAAATGCGTTCCCCCCAGCATCGCATCAGGAAAGAACCAATACAACCAAGGTTCTGATGGAGTTATCTTCTATTAATGACGGCATTTTTGTGAGATAAGAGCATGCCTCACAACAATGTCGGCGCAGCAATTTACAGAAAGAAAAATCACACCTTTTATTCACCAGATATTTCGGAGATCACTCCCTCCGCACCCACTCCTACCCAAACCAACCACAAAGAACCCACAATTTATTCGAATGCGTAAAACTGGACTTGTCTGCTCGGATAACTCAAATGATATAGCGACCGTCTAGAGATAGAGAGGTCCCAGGTCTGAGCCCTTGTCTATCTGTGCAATATATCCCTTTTATATTTGACGTCCACCGATTCTTCGCCTGCGTCTCTTTTTGTGAGAGGAATTTAGTAGAGTGGAAGATTGACCATGAGACGCAGGGAAAATGGCAAAAAATAAATGTAAAGGTAGGTGTTGGTGTTTCGGCTCAGATTAAATAAATAGCGCCATTGAAGAGTTATAGTAGTATCTTGTTTGAACACCGGTACAACAAATCATATTTTCTTATCAGATAATACAATACAGTTTTTATTGCACTAGTAACTTCTTGGTCAGTCAACGTTTATTAGGTAAACTTGATTGTCTGAACTTTATTATTGCTATAAATTCAAAGTCCGAAATATATTTCATTCAAATCATTACCCTTGATGCTAACGCAATAAACCATTGTTTCGATAGGTTAGAAATTCCCACGGCGATACAATCAATGTCAAACATGAACGTGGTATATTTTAACACGTTTACATTGGTATACATATCAATATATTTTAACGCCATATGAACATGACTGTCTTTGGATTTTGTGTAATTTTTTTCTCACTGCAAATTGTACTAATTTTTATTAAACAATATCTTGCATTATTTTTTTTGTCCATGTGTATATATTCCATTTTAAGAGATGGGGCTATATATAGGTTCTGATGCAGGTTCAGTTCAAACTATTTGTTGGACCTGCTGACATGCTTTGGGATATTGTGTCATTGGCTAGTTATATGGCAGGTGGGTTCTTATAAGAATTGACTTAATTCTCATTGGATGGCTCGGTCATGGTTGTTCTTAAAAAAATTTAGGTATTGTCAAAAATCCTTTTGGCGCTTGATAGGTAAATATAAATTTGTAAATCTTGACAAATATGTCATTCTATTTTTCAATGTCATAATTTTCAAATCAATCTAAATGTTATTGACTGTTATGATTATATGTGATGCGACAAGACATATATGTTTTGATTATTCACTGGATTTACAAAGTGCTCATTTTACATAACTTGTTTTATATGTGTACTGTGAATGTATTCGAATTATTGCTGAACAATCCACTGTCATAAATGAAAACTGTTGGCGTATACCCATATTGAATAAATTGGAAATAATTTGGAACTATCAATTATTTTGGACTTGTGTATACTTTTCTGAGATCATTTAGGCTTTAATTCATAATAGTGCTTGCTTTGTTAACCTTTTCATTGTTTAACCTGGATAATTGAATTGTTTGTTATCTTGGACATAAGCTGATGGCTTTGCTTGATAATGTCATATCGTCGTAACAAGGGTAGGTTTTAACGTGCGAGTCTCATAATATAATGCATTTCTTTATCGCAATTGTGACATCAAAGGTATCAAATATTAACCAGGTGTCTTACAGTATGACTTTGCCAAACATTAAAATAGTTCTCACTCATTTTCGAAACACACATTACCAGGCTATGCTCTTACAATAAGTAGCATAACATTGTGAAATACAACTAGTTTTGAACACTTTAGAGAACTATTTGTTTCCCTAGAAAACATGGTGAAAATGAAGAAAAAAAAACTTACTGTATTTTTACTGCAAATTAAATCACAATAATCCAAGAATAAAAGACACAAGTCATACTAATTAAAAGTTCAGAAACGAACTCACCTCAAGCCCAGAATAAATCCAAAACGGACTGAGATGATATTGATATGGAAGCTTATAAGTGTTCGTATGTCAACAGTCTTTTATTGGATCACTGTATTACAATTACAGTTTTAAATTTACTATGCATTCCATTGAACGTTAAATTATTGTATCAGAGCACTTTTGTTTTTCCAGAGAAATAAATATATTACAACTTGATTGTACTAAGACTTACAGCACAAATGAAATAATCATCTCAGCTTCAAGAACATATAATTGTCTACTTGTCCTCGTGCTACAATCAGCATTTTCTAAAAACAAAGTTCATAATAGAAAATAACCTTCTATTATGACCCTAATGATTAAAACATAAAAACAAAAACCTAGATTACATTTATGAAATGTCAAAACCTAGATCGAAATTAACATCTTTAATTTTTCTTTGCTATGCATATGTATATTTTCTCAAAAATTAATTTTGGTCAAACACAAATGAACTAAATTTTGTGCAAGGTCAAGTCCATCATGTTGTAATGCAACATCGTGTAATAAAACTAAAATAATAACAAATAATTATATAAAATATTCATAACATTATCGCTTTAATATAAATGATATGAAAATACGGACTTCAGGCAAGAAGAATTGATTCAAGAACTTTACAGTATTTTCGAACCGGAAGAATTCTTGTAACGGAAGTGGTCTAATTAGCATGGTCAATTATCTATTGTACAAAACAAATAGTCAAATATTTTGAAAAATAATTTTACTTTTTACTTTAAATTACAATCAAAAGTGAATTTACACAGGCTAAGCAAATATAAAAATTAGGATAATTGTGTGGAACTATTTCTTGAATTTCTACTATACCTGTGGCTATCGAAAAATACACATAACTGACCAGTCATTCATCAGATTGCATAGAGTTAGGTAGCACCAAAGTTTATACTAAGTGTGCTATAGACATAACCAACATCACTGCTTTCATCTAAATCTGGAAAATCACCATTGCAAACATATAGCCGATTACTTCAAGGAGTGCAAAAAGTAGAACGGCGGTAATTATCGAATTAAATTTAATACTACCAATTTGCTTCAAGTAGGTCATTTTTCCAACAATTTGTAATTGATCTTTGCAAATCAATGTCATAACTGAGATAAACAACTGTCAGATCTACCTTTCCTTGGTGTTGTTTAGAATGAATGCAAGGAATATATTGATATATTTTCATTAATTCTTCGTGCATACAACCTATGATTATTGAAACAATAACAACAACAATTTAAATAATAAAGACCAAAACAAAACAAGTCTCCCAAAACAGAAGTAAAAACAAATCATATATTCAGCTAGGCTCCATTTTAGTTCAAGTTCTTCCACTTCTTTTGCAGGAAATATAAGAACCTTATGAAATCCAAACATTGACAGGAGTACGACATGTATTTAACCTTCTCTTGTTTCCTAGGTGATCGATCAAGCGCTCGACACGACACAGAAGGTTGCTAGGTATGGGGAGGCAATCAATGCGAAGATGGAAGAGATGCGTTCCGCACTGAAGCAATCAACAAAGAAAATAGAAGAGCAAATCAAGAAAGCACTTGATTCTATTACAGGCAAGCAATTAGAATATAACATCTGACCACAAGACGATGGTAATATAATGTCATTGCCATTTTGTTCCATGTATACATCGCAAATTCAACTACAGACGGTACAGGTTTATATCTGATATCACACAACGCGAGTGTTGATCCGTGTCTGCGCTCTTCAGCATGAATTATTTATAGTACAGTTTACAATATAGAAGTCTCGACGTTATTTGAAACTGTATGCGCGTGATGCATTCTACACCATACAGTAAATTTGTGAATCTTTTAATTTGACTGTAAATTTTCATTTTTATTTTTATTATATCACTTGTCAGATTCGGATTTAATTTAAATTTCTACAATTGGAAATACTTTAATCAAAGACGCGCTGAGAAGATTTATATTGTTTTGAATGCATCCATTGGTCTTCTAGTTTCTCCCATTGAAGCAAACAAACAAAAAAGAACAATCAAGAAAGTTTAATACAAAGAGCGTATCGTGTGCAAATAATTATTTTGCCGTATTAAATTTGATGAAACGCGTAGCCAAACATAAAGGTAAGGGATAGTCAACAATTTAAAGAGTGTGAGGGTTTATGTAGGGTTTTGTGATGACATTTTGTAGTATTGTATAATTCTGTTGATTTGACGGCGGTGGAGGGGTTGAAATACTTAGTTTTTGTATCCACCCCCACCACCAGTATATATGATTTGCTTTAACTGCTCTCCATATAAGGTGACTTCTCATTCGTTTTGAAGTTCCCAACTCCTTGGCATGGGACTGAGAAGGTATATAGCCTGCACATTTTAATAAAGTTAACATAAACTTACACATACATCTTTAACATACACTAAGTTATCTCGTACATACCGTGTCATTTAGGTTAGATATCTGATATCATAATCATTCTCTATGAACTACGGATAATAATACGTTCATGACGTCTGGCAATTCGAAGCCTTAACGAACAAGTCATCCAAATGTTTGTGAAATTCAACTGTCTTCACTGTGCGTTTCGTTAAATCAAATACATATTTGTCTTCCTTTGTTTTATATAATCAATTGGTTTCATTGCACACTGAAATTTATGAAACTTGTTGAAAAATGTCAATACTCACGACGTGTGTGTGATTGGTATGTTTAACGTAACTTTAACACATTTTAAGTCATATCGCTACGATGTCTGCAGTGTGGCAATTTATAGTGCATGATGACGCTGACATGTAGCATGATGTCTAACCCAGTCACATCATCCTAATATATAAGCATATAAGCATACGTTATTTGTTTTGTTCACTCTAACCGAAGGATATATACCATTAGAATAGTTCTTTTTTGCAGCATTACATATGATGTCACCAGTAATTCAGTGATTTTATCTGTTCTTTTTGTCTGCACTTTTTTCTGAAAATTACTAAGTTCGTTTCTAATATGTTTGGAAGTCAATTGAAAAATTAGTATCATCCTTCATTTTTTTAAAAAACGGACTACTTAATAATTTTTATGTCAAAAATAGAGTCTGTACTCTTGTAAATCGTAAACTCTTATGGTGTGTGTGCTTTACTATGAGAGAGAGAAGGAAAGAAGGATAGAAGGAAAGAAAGAAATAATGAAACAAAGAAAGAAAGAAAGAGAAGGAGGAGAGATGGTAGCAAACAACGATATATAATCGTTACGGCAACAACATGGTAATATGACAAATGTATACAGGTACGCAATAAATTAGGGATAAAAAATGAGGAATTATCTTCGTCGAATCTTTAAATGTATACAACACAATGCTTAGACGCGATGATAAAGGTTATTCCTTAATTTTGTCATTACCTTATGCTTGTGTTAGAAGTTATATTTTGTATAAAAATAACACAATGAATGTGCGCTTTGAGGAACTACAAAGTATATTCCTGATATAAAATGTACATTATATGGGAAAGGCGATAGCATGATCAAAGAATGGAAAGAAAATGATACCCCATCATTTTCATTTTTATTATAATTATATCAATCCAAAAAAGCAATATATTTAACCCTACACACACACACACACACACACACTCAAACATGGATTATCATGCCGCAGACATGTAGCATGACGTGCCACCAAATAACTTTATCACGACATATAGGTCTGAACAGTCCTAACAATAACTTCTGAATGCTGAACGCATCATGAGGCAGCTGTTGTACCATCTTTTAAAAAAAAATTATGTATTTGGTATTCCACGGCTGGTTTAGGAACTCCCGCATCCGAGATGGACGCTCTTTCCACTATGGCATTATAGCTGTATAATGAGCGCGCACGCACACACACACACACACACACATACACACACACACACATACACGCACACACACACACACAAACACAAACACACCCACCCACCCATATATATATATATATATATATATATATATATATATATATATATATGTAGTTGCAGTAACCCCGGGCGACTTGTTAACAAATACATATTTGTGGTTATCCTTAAGAGGCTAGTGTTTGGACTTTTCTCCGTGTTGTCAGGATAATGTGATTTGGTGGGACATCAAACAATTTTGAACTACTTTAGAGGCCATAATTTGTTTATGTTGTCATTTGTCAAATAAAATTTAAACATTCGTGAAATAACTGTAAACGATGCAACAACTGTTGTTTCGATGAAATCCATAAACATGTATTGCACAATCATATTCTTCGACATTTCATTCATCTTCTGTGGTGGCTCTGTCGTAAGACTATGTCCATACGTTTAATTAAAACAATTTTTTTTTTCATTATAGAAAATGCGTCTAATTAGATGATAGTAAGACTTGATCATTTAAGAGATGCAGGCCACTACATAATACGAAAGAAACTTGAACACGTGTCTCATTTTTAACTTGTTATATATGAGGCAAACTAAACGAGATTGTAGTAATATATTATCCACACATATTTTTATATTCTGTTAAAACTGGATATTGGTAGTTTCATTTGAACAACTTGAAAGTGATTTAAATATGGATTGACATATAACTGAAATTTTATCTGTTTTCGGTTCAGTTACAATTTTACTAATAAAGTTGTATGCATTATATATCAATATCGTTTTACGCTACAAGACTTAACCGAGCAACGTCTTAATCCGGGTCAACATAGCGTAAGAACTAGTCAATAATATGTCAGAATTATTTGAGAATATATGGGACGATTTGTGTAATATGGAGGCTGGATAATCGTGTTTGCCCATTCACTTGCTGTGAAACAACTAAATGTAAAGTACGAAGTATACGTCAAAGAGCAGAATGTGATATTGTATTTCACGATTCATATGTAAAATTGTTTATGTTTAAAATGATTTGCTATTACGACATTGAAGCCATTTAAACATTTGATTACTCCTTAAACTCATCGACAATCTATTCTTTCTCCACTAATTCTCGTTGTCGATCGTATCGATTCTACGATATTGAAATGAGCTTCGTACATTATTCACACTGCGCAAACACGTGCTCATTCACAACATATACGAATTTTTGGGTGGTGGGGTCGCACCACGCAGAGTCAGCCCCCCCTCCCCAGTTTCCCCCCCACCCCAAAAAAGTGTTTATATGTATATGTTAGCCCGAAATGTGTTCGATTGCAATTTTTTTATCGAGAGAACTTTGATTTAAAAAATGTTAAAAAATACGATTTTTGACAGGGCAATTATAGTTTCTAGTGTATTCAAAAGGGTTGTTGATCCGAATGTTTTTTTCTCCCGTAACGGAGATCCTTCTTTAAGTATTTGGTGATCAGTGACAAAAAAAATAATGTGTCCCAAATTTACTATATGTGTTTTTGCTATATTGTGTATTTGTTGTATGTATTGGACGGCACTATTAATCGAATAATTATCCACGTTGTCTGATCGTATACACGTGTAGGACTTTATACATGTCCAAACTGTTTTGCAAATATTTGTTTAGGTATACAAAGATAATGTTCATTTTTGCGAAAGCGGTGCATTACGAGATTTGTAAGAAAAAATAGCCTAATGTTTCATTGAGTGGTCATGATGCGACGTTTTCTTGATATAACTCAATTGCTGAAAGAAGCTGTGCCACAGTAAGGATACGCATTTTATTTCTTAAATTAAGCTTCTCCTTCTGCAGGTTTTAACCTTCTAATAAACCTCTTCAAGTTTACAAAATTCCAAAAGTTTTGTTTTTCCTTCCTTTGTTGTAAATGTTATTCCCGATATGGTAGTATGGGGAACTCTTTATCGTGTTTGCTCATTAATTTGTTTAGTCCCCATGTGATTGCACTGTTGTTTGTTCATGTCCACTATGTGTTTTGTTTCTTCTGGCGCTCTTTCGTAGGCCTTATCTCTTCGCGTGGCGTCATGCAGCATAGCACAGCGGAGTCTGTGCATCGTACGTTGTATCATTTGCACTCCATTGATAGTAGTTTGCACAAGAAAGAAGAAAATAGAAAAAGAGAGGTTAGCAGCTAAAGAATGTTTTTATTTTGTTTTGTTTAAACCAAATTATATATAAGCAGTTGCCTGTTAGGTTTTACGTTATATTGTTGAATAGTATATTGTGTTAAGTATAGTAGGGTTCGTTTTGCATATTGAAAAATCTGTCATGTCATTTAAATGTACGTTTTATTACAGAGAAATATGAAACTGAGGGTCTATCCCGCGCTAATGCAGGGAAAAATGTCAGAATACAAGGTAAGCCGAAGCCCCCTCCCCATTCCCCCTCCACATACTGATAATGTGTATCATATCTATTCAGTTCATGTTTTTGTACACAAAGTCAACTATTATATAAGTATTGCTATGAGGTGAGAGATGGAGTCCCTGTTTGACTTGGACATCCCTACGTCGGCGTTAAACCGAAAACGCCTCCCCATCTAAATTTCGTGCTTTACTATAAGGTCCATTAAGTTATTTAATTTATTATCTGCCCACATTATGTTATTGTTTAGGTAATGTAAACTATTGTTTATTAAAACTACATTTTCATCAGCAGATGGGGCGAACAGAGAAAGTTTGAAAAGTGTCTGTTTATTAATAGAAGCTTCCTATGAAAACGAAAATATAATGTCGAAAAATGCAAACCAAAGGTTCCAACTAATTGAGAGTTTCTCTTACCTGTTACCGATTTTTATCATTTTGTTTTTTTAAAAAATATTATTATGCGAGTGTGTTTACGCATTGATGCTGCTATGAATAAAATCACATCATATATCAATAATGATGGGATAATTATAACAACTAGATTGGCTCGATAAAGACTAGCAGCGATTAAGACATTTATACCCGTCCGTGACTATGTCGGGCGAAAATTTTAAGAACGCCAGGAATCTCAGTGTATTTTAAAGAAGGCACATAAGATTTATTCAAACCTAATACAGCATCTACAGAAGGAGTGATATATGGAAAAAAGGTAAAGAAGCAAAGTATTATAACGAATTGCTGAACAAACAGCAGAAATCGCGGAAAGAACTATACAATCAAAAATGATTTTACGCCATCTTCCAACTCATATGGCTGCTACACAATTACAACCACAATGAGCCCTTGCTGACCCTTTCAGAGAAGAAATATTTCAAGAAAAAGAATGGAAGAAGTTATGCTATCTGAAAAAAGTATAATAATGAGGATATTAATGCGATCGAAACCCACGATAATCCGACAGGTCTATCTAGTTTTGCGTGCTCAAGTTTTAGTCGTATATAAAGAGTTTTAAAACCTGAATATACTAAATATGTAAGTAACAATACCTGGTATAATTGAATATATCGCATAAAATGTGACAAAGATGAAGTTGCAGCTAAATATCCAGTTTACATGGTCTAGAAAGGAAAATGAAAGATTTTGATATAGGTGTTCAGATTGAGCAGTAATTGAGCTAACTTTCCCCACCGCATGATCAAATTAAATAACAGATAAGCAAGAATCCCCTTGGCTACTACACAGCCATGAAAAACATATTTGCTGATGATGATCTTGAATATATCAAAACAAATGAGACAACATTATTCGAAATTACCACAGA